>CM057841.1:28942081-29412429 GCA_030068075.1 Paguma larvata | reverse complement strand
TAATCGGCTCTAAGTAATTTAAATATTTGGTTACAATGAAGATGGCCACGGCCAGCATGTCTATCTGAGCTCATTAGTTCTAACTTTATTTCCCATAAAATAGGAGGCCATTTGAGTAAAACGATAGTTGGAAAACATTTTTAAACAGAACCAGCAAATAAACATGGTCTTTATGAGTTGTAACTTAATCCCCAGCTGATGTCATGTTTCATGTTTCAACTGCCAGAAAATGCCTGACATCTATATATCAGGCAGATTTATGGAGACTTCAGGGAAAGAGCTAAGAGGATTCCTTAAATAAGGATAGTGTGTTGGTCCAGGGATAATTTGGAGCCTCTGTTATCCATAGATTGAAATGTGCGTATTTGGGTAAATTACAGGAATATGCCTTTTCGCTTCACCTCTTTATGTTTAAAATGCTTCAGAGTGGGGTGGTGAATGCATGAGAGGAGGGAGGGAGAGACTGAAAGAGGGGCAGGAAGGGGGAGAGAGAGAGAGAGAGCGAGTGAGAGAGAGAGCACACGCACAAGAGAGGGCTCGAAATATGGTTCTCTTTTATCCCTATTTGGTCATTGATGTTGCTCTGGCAATACTAGAGAGAAAAGAAAACTTGCGTTGCAAACCTCAGAATCATAAACTGCACACAGGCCCTCCCCATTCCCATGCTACTCTTGGTGTAGAATGGCTGTGATGACTTCGGGGGGTAACTGAGGATGTGGAGCCTTGCCGATTTCCTATCAAGAAATTTCTGTTGGATCTGCTCCATTCCAGCAGTTACCCCACAGGAACAAAGCTTTCCAAACATAAACCTCTCCTTGTATCATGTAAGTCGGTGGCCAATTAACAGAAAAATGATTTTGAAACAGCCCCAGCAAAAATGACTCACTTCGTTCTAACATACATTGTCTGTAGATTTACAGTCAAGCTTCCCCATAGGGTCCACTCAGCCTGGCGGATGAGTAAGAGTAAGTCACGCTAGCTGATACAGCAAACAGCCCCAAATGTCAGTGGCTTAACGTAGCAAAGGTGTTTGTTAATATTATAGTCCTATTGGGTGTTCAGAGAGTAGCCTTCTCCATGGTGACCCAGTTACTCCATGTTCTTCAATCTTGTGACTTCCTCAACTGCGGAGGCTTGGAGAAATCCACTGGATACTCGACATTTGCCTGGAAAATGGGAAAGAGAGAGAGAGAGAAGTCAGGAGAACTACACGAGAGGTTTAAGGGAGCACGAAGCTGACTCAGTCATGTAGCTCAGCTTAGCTGCAAAGGATGCTGGGAAATGTTAACGACTAGCCTCCACCTCTATTTTGATGTAGAAGCCACAGTGCTGCGCTGTTGCATGACTGCTGGGATTTTCTCAAAGACAAAAGGACTTGAATTGATGACAACAATAAAAGTAATTTTCTTACATTTATATGTCATCGTTGACAAAGAGCTAAAATTCATTCAGTCCTCACACTAGTCCTATGATGGAGGTAGGACAAGAGTTGTTATCCCTACTTTTAAATGAGGCTCCGGGAGCCTGGGTGGCTCGGTCAGTTGAGCATCCCAGTCTTGATTAGGGTCCCAAAGGCTCAGGTCATGAGCTCTCGAGTTTGGTGAGATCAAGCCCCACATCGGGCTCTGCACTGGGGATCTGCATTGGGATTCTCTCTCTCTGCCCCTCCTCTTGCTCATGTTCCCCTTCTGCTTGTGTTCTCCTGCACATCTCTCTCAAAATAAGTAAACTTTATATAAATGAGTAAGTAAGTAAGTAAATAGGGCTCCAAGTGGGACAAGAGACTTGCCTGTACCCTGAGTCACAAAACTAGGAAGTGACAATGTTTGAATCAGAACCCAGGCATTCCAGTGTTAACTTGGCAGTTTTTATGACTGTACAGAAATTGCAAGGTTAATGGTACTTGGGAGGCGGAGTTGGGCCTAGAGTCCATGTGGGGTCCTCAAGAGAGCTGGGGGCTAGATAGAATCGGTAGACAGGTTCTATCTACCTGTTGGCAAAGACTTATTCACCAGGTATTTGAAGGATGGGCATAAAATGATTTCAGTTTCCTACTTTGAGCCTAAAGACCAGCCTAATCCAGGGATCCAATCCCTGTGTGCCAAGATCTTACTTTTTTATGGCGTTACGTTAATGTAAAAATATTAATGGTTATGACCACAACCAGAATGGCGACGTGATGAAAACATGCTATGACCTCCCATTGATGGCTCAGAATGATTGGAAAAAAAAATAGTTTAGAGAGTACCGAAATATTCGAGAGGGTTAAGGTCAGAATCATTGTGTGTGTTAATTTCCGTAGCTGGTACAAATCCTAATAAAATGTTTTCATCCTTCACGCCAAAGAAAGAGTAGAGCTCAAACCCCTTTGCTCTGGGGACGCAGCTCCAAAGAAATGTGGCAAGGCTTCATAATCATGATTTCAAAGAGGTTTGTGGAAATGTTTCATTAATTCTTATAAAGAAATCTTTTTTCTTAATTTTTTCATTAACTTCAAGACATTTGCTTGCAATTACATTGTTCAGTGAATACAATGACAGAAATTAATAATTCATAGCTTTTGTCAGGCAAAATTAAAAAAAGGACAGTTGTTCAATCAAATGCACTTTAAAATGCACAACCTTTATTTAAATAAGATTTTAAAAAAATAAATAATGGGGACTGTTATTGTACTTCTATATAACCTCTTCTTTTCCAAATTATATCTATGCTCTACCCAGTGACATGAAATCTTGGGTTGTTCAGAGCACATCATGAAAATAACAGGTTCAGATCTGATGTTCTGAAATGGGGAACTTGGGACTCAAGCTCAGTATTTATGGCACTGCCTGGATCTTCTGGGGCCGTCTCGTTAGCGACAGGAATCACCGCATGAGAAAGCTGAACGGGACCGAAAGCACTGCACCTCCCAAAGACCTCTCCTCTGATGATTGGGGAAATTAAAGTTCAGAAAGACAGTGAGCCTTTCAAGTTCACGCAGTGAGTTAGCAGCCCAAATGGCCTCTAGTGTAGGTCTCCCGACCCTCGGCCAAAGCTCTCCCAATCTGTGATGCTTCCTGTCTTCAAAGGATCTTCCCACCAGGATCTGCCTAACGAGTAGTTACCTATAGATTTTGCTTTGAGGTGTCCTATGCAGACCTTTTTTCTCAGCTGCCTAGCTTATCTGGCATTCTACCATTTAAGACCGGTTACTTTGGATCATGAAGGTATTTAAAATCATGTTCCCTTGTTAAATGAAATTACTCATCACTAGATGTCAACTTAGGTGGAAAAGAGCGATCCAGGCCAAGACTGGGTAGAAATAGGGGCCTCTGGGTAGTTCGGTTGGTTGAGCATCTGACTTCAGCTCAGGTCATGATCTCAGGTTCATGAGTTCAAGCCCCACATCGGGCTCACTGCGTGTCAGTGGGGAGCCTGCTTTAGATCTCCTGTCCCTCTTTCCCTGCCTCCACCCCAGCTTGCACTCTCTCTCAAAAACAAAAAAAAAAATTTTTTTTAAAGATGGGACAGAAAGAGGATTATAACAAGAGCAGAGACAAATTCTTCAATTAGGTCTAAAGATAGCAGAGAGATGGCTACTTGATATGTCTTCTCTCTGCCCGCCTCCTCTCACCTATAAGCAAAAGACTCTGGCTGGCAAATCAGCTCTTTTAGTCGTCCCAGTCCCCAAAAGTGAAATGGAGTCTACCTTAAAAGCAAAGAAAACTCAACCCAAGAAACTTTCTGGGAATTGCTAGCCCATCTACAGGAGAATCTCTGGGAAAGGCAGTTCAGCATGATGGCTAAGAATTAAATGTTTGTAGGTTTGACTCTTGACCACACTAGCTGTAAGTTCTGTGCTTTGGGAAACTCACCACTGAGATCTCTGAGTTGTATTGTCTTTCTTTGTAAAGCAGAGATGTATCAGCGAGCTATCGTGCTGTAACAAATTGCCCCCAAACTCAGAGGCTTAAAGCAGCAGCTGTTTGTTCTAGTGTGCCCGAGGACTGGCTCCGGAGTCTTTGCTTCTTACTGCAGTTGGCGGGTTCATAGGGGTGGCTTTCCTGCTTGTGTGTGTCTGGCATCATCTTTCTGGGGCCAGCAGCCTAGCTGGCTCTTCCTGCAGTGAAGGCAGAAATGCAAGAGGAAGAAACACATGTAGCCTCTTAAGACCTAGACTCAGAATGGGCACTGGCACTTCCAACTGTGTATCACTGGCCCAAACAAGGATGTGACCCAGCCCCAAATCAAGGGATAAATTCTGCCCTAAAGGAGGCGATGGCAAGAGTGTGGATAAAGCAAGGGATAAAGAATTGGGCCCCCAAATACAACGGATCGTAAGGGCTAATAAAAGAACTCTCTCACAGCATTGTTCTGATAATTAGTGAAGAAAGTGTGTGTGTAATACTTAGGGCTCTCGCTCTGAGAGAGAATGGCGGGGTCCCTAGAGGTGGGTTTTGATGTGGGCGGTGGTTAAAGAAGGTGGCTCTTGGAGGTGAGGGAAAGCATGGTCTTCCTGAACCCATCAATTTCCTGCTTCCCATGCAGTATTGACCCTCATCTCACACACGAAAAGAAACAAATGGATTTGATTAGCAAATACTTTCATCTACATCCTAATTGAAGTCTCTGGGACTTCCTTGTTTTGGAAAATCCCATTTTAATGCACAAAGCATCAGGTAGCCCGAAGAATTCCCTCTCCCTTCAGCTGTCCTGTCCCTGCCAAACTAGGGAGTCTATCTGCCATTTTCCCCTTAGCCCCATCTGCCTGACCCTAGACGAATATCCAGGCTCTGGGCTGGGAGATTCTCCTGTTTTTGATTCATACTGTGAATCGCTTAGTTCCGAAGCTCTTAAAAGAGAAGCAAAGGACAGCCCTCAGTGACGGTCTGGTCCAGATGTCCTTCCACTGTGGACCCGGCAGCTCCTCACCAGGAGACTCGAAGTCCATGCTCCCTGGTAGAGGCTGATGCAGCCAAACAAAAGCACAGCTGAGGAGGCAACCGTTTGGCCATCTGAAAAGTCTGACCAGTTGGCACATTGTTGTCTCCAAATGAGCCGGCAGGAAACGGGGTTTCCTAAAACTTGGTTTTAAAGCACTTAGAACAGGAAATCATTCCCCATGCATGTTAGATCTCTCTAATGACTGACTAACTAGAAACAGGCTATCTTAATACTCTGCCCCGAGCCATTACAAATGGCTTTCTTTCCAGACTTCATTAGAATATTTACTGCAATTTGGATCGAAGACTTTTGACACTGCAGTCATAAAATTTACAGGGGACCATTTTTTTTTTCAGTCTGAGAAGAGACTTGGAAGAAGCGGGGAAACCCCTCAACTCCCCCAGCCACCAATCTCATTCATTAGTGGTCTTCGTGTCTCGTGACCTCTAGTTAGGAAAATAAACATCCCTGCGGTAGTCCAACAAATTGCCTTCAGAAAAAAGAGCTAGATCTCTCTTTTGTCAACTCCTGCCTCTTTCAAATATATGTGGCCAGAAAAAGAAAATTCACAATGTGTGTGAGTCCTTGGGTTAAGCACTTTCTATGTGACATCACTGGCTCCTTGAAACCATGTGGCCGGTGGGCATCATCATTACCCCCTTTTCGCCTCCGAGAAAACTGACGCCCACGGTTACCAAAAATCACACAGCTAGTGGGTGGCAGAGCCAGGACTGGATCCGTGTCCCGTGGAAACCTGGCTCCTCCGTTACCCACTTTGCCATTTGTGCCTGTGCTTAAAGCAGACCCAGTGAGCACAGGCAGACTGGGCTGGGCAAAAGTTTCCTGCATCTAGTGCCTTCATAAAAGCCATCAGCCAGAGCTCCAGCAAAATGGATATTAGGTCTCCATCCAGAGAAAAGTCAGCATGGGACAATGCGCCCACATACAATAGTACGATACACAGCGGCCGGTGTCATGGCTGGGTGGCGACAGCAGCCGTGAGAAAAAATAAAGCAGGGTGGGTACATAGAGAGTAGCATCAGCAGAGAAGGGGGTGGGGGGAGACTCTGATTTTGATGAGGGGTTTCAAATATGGAGACCCCAAAGGAGCCAGGGAGTGGGAAGCTATGCCGATGCATGGGAGCGATCGGGATCAAGGGGACAGAAAGGACCAGAGCTCCGTGATGGGTTTGATGACCAGTCAGTGGCCCCAGCTATCTCTGATGGTGTACCTGTAGTCGAAGATTGCAGTGATCGCTTTCTTCAAAGTTCCGTGCCTGTACTGCATTAGCATGCCAACGATCACGCCGGGCCTTTGGGTTTTGTCACAGGATATCTGGAGAGTGATTCTCCACCCTCAGCAATGCTCTATAGAATGAGTACACAGTCTCTATAACACTCTGTGTATTTACAGAAAGAGAAAGATGATCACTCCTAGAGACGGTGTGCTTCCTCTCAGTAAGAAATGAAAAGCACGTGACCTATCGTGTTTCTCCCTTTTTGCCTTGATTCCTAGGAAGCTCGATGTTAAATTTAATGTTCAATTAAAACAACAAAGTGAGCCTTCAAGGCTTTTGAGTATTTCTAATGTTTAATTGTATATCTGCTTTTCATTGCAAGCAGCCTGTAGTCCTTTAAGAGCTGGTGTATAAGTAACACATGTACGTAAAATCATGTATGCCATGGATATAATAAGTATGATTTACCTAAAAATTAATTTATAACCTGCTCATTGGATGCTTAATTCCATTTACATGGAGGCCAGTCGTGTGGCCAGACTGGATCGGAAAAGGAGAAGAAAACATCTCAACGTTGTTATAGATTGATATTCTAATGCTTCCCCTGAACAAATGTATCCGTGAATCACAGCTCCCAGTACCCACATCCTTGGAGGCTCCTGTCACATGAACACAGGGCTCGGTCATATGACTTGCTCTCTCCAATGGAACATCAGCAAACATGGCTGCAAAGAAACGCCTGATCATAGGTTATAGGTATTGAGGCTTGCCCTCTTGAAATGTCGCTGCCACCGTGGGAGACAGCCAGGTCCAGCCTCATTGAAGATAATAGATCGCAAGGAGAGAGAGACACCAACAGTCGTAGCTTTCCCGATTGAGCCCAGCCCCAGCCTGCGCCTCCAGCTTCACCCAGCCTCATGAGCCAGCCCAGGCAAACATGCAGAGGGGCCATCCAAACAACCCCCAGAACCACAGGGATTAATAAATCTTTATCCCAGTCCTCTAAATTTCAGAGCGGCTTGTCACACAGCCATAGGTAACAGCTAGAGATGGTCAAAGACTTCTTTTAAGGACAACATTCTAGAGAATGGCTACTAAGTATGTGGGTCCAATATGCACTTGGCACATGGCTGAGAACATCGGGACCTCTTCGGAGGATGTATCTTGCCAGGAAGTAAAAACACATCAAGAAGGACACATATTTTGGAGAACCTATTGCATACAAGGTTTCTTTTAGGCCAGGGGATGCGTTGTTAGAAACGCATAATCACTATTCTTAAAGAATTTAGTAGATTATAAGCCCTAAGTAATTTAGACAGTCTGGGATTGGCAGAGGAACAGGTGGAGATATGAAAGAAAAAAAAAAAAAAAAGAACAGAAGGTCTATAAATAGTTCCTAATAAATATAAGCGTGCAATATACCTCCAAAAGCAGCAGCCGCTATCAAAGGCATATAAGAAATAAAAAAGGATTTTTCCATGCAGGAGACTAGAATAATAAGTTCACTGCTAGGAAAAAAACCCTCATATTAAGACCTCACGTCATTCCGAACAGGGAATAGAGTAACTTATAATCAATGTATTATGTTCCTACTGAGCTTCACAAATGTGAAGAACATTTTTTTTTATTTTGAGGGAGTTGGTTTACCAACACATCACGTGACAACGTGAAAGATTTATATACTTGACTACACATTTCTTTAAAATTTGTTTGTGAAGCATCTAGGAAATGAAGTTGGATACGTTGTACATTTCATTTCTGTGGGAAAAGAGACACACGAAGAGAAAGACATCAAAAAGCGATATCTCACCGCATTTTTCTGTATACCCGTCTGTGCTTTCCAAATTTTCCACAATGAACAATGCTTTGCGTATGTTGTCAGAAAATCAAAACAAAACAAATAGTTTTAATTTAATTTTAGTCAAAGAGGACAGGAAAAGTTCTTCCCCCTCTCGAAGAGTAGAAATAGTTAATAATTACATGCCAGGCATTGAATTAAGGAATTAATCCTTATCACTGAATCCTTTCCACATGTCCCAGTTTGCAGATGAAACTATCAATGCTTTGAAACATGAAATGACCTGGCCAAGGGCATCCCGTTGGTGAATGGCTGACTGAACTTCTGCCTTGGCTGGTTCCGGTGCTAAACGGTGACAGATGCCAAAAATCAGCGGGAATCATGGATTCCTATAAAATCACATAAAATTCGTAGATCCGTAGGTGTCTCCAGATTTCACATAGAGATTATTGGTTTTTATTTTATTTAGAATTATATGGAGCATGGGGGTGCGTGGGTGGCTCAGTCAGTTGAGTGGCTCCCTCTTGGTTTCGGCCCAGGTCGTGATCTCACCGTTCGTGGGATCAAGCCTCACATCGGCCTCTGCAGAACTCGCCTGGGATTCTCTCACCTTCTCACTCTGCCCCTCCCCTGCTCTCTCTCTTTCTCAAAGATAAATAAACTTAAACACACACACACACACACACACACACGCACACACACACACTTATATGGAGCATGGTTCACACGATGAATCAGAACATGAGGGTGCTGGGGCGCCTGGGTGGCTCAGTCAGTTGGGTGTCTGACTTTGGCTCAGGTCATGATCCCGTGGTTCCTGGGTTCGAGCCCCACATCGGGCTCTGTACGGACAGCTCAGAGCCTGAAACCTGCTTTGGATTCTATGTCTCCTTCTCTCTCTGCCCCTCCCTGTTTCGCACTCTGTCTCTCCCTGTCTCTCTCAAAAAGAACTAAACATTAAAAAAATAATAATAAATAAAAACAGAACAAGAGGGTGCTAAATCTAGAGGTGCACGGGGAACAGGAACAAGTGACATCTGAAACCTTAAGATTGCAAGGCACTCAAAGAAAGGGACTCTACCTTGCTCACAGTTACGTCGCTACTAGTTAGCTTCTTATTAAAAAAAATTTTTGTGTTATCAACTATAGCCCTCATGTTCTACATTAGATCTTGAGATCTCTTCTGATAGCTTTAAGTTTGTGCCCTGTTACTCACCTCTCCCTGTTTCCCCCACCCTCCCAAGTCCACTTTTCCAGTCTTTCTATGATTCTTTTGCTTTTTTTCTTGAGATTCCACATATGAGTGATACCAGGCAGTACTTGGCTTTGCTTGGCTTGTTTCACTTAGCATAATGGCCTCAAGTTCCATCCAATGTCATCAGAAGCAGGAGTAGAAAATGATATAATGTTGGAGTCCAACTCTTCAAATAGCACCTTGTATATGGAAACCGCTCAAGAAATGGAAACTATAATTATTGAATTAAGTACAAGATGTATCTTTCGACGTTGTGTTGGGATAGCTCTTTTGGTTTTATTTTTGGAGCTTTATTTGAGTTAGAAATAAAATCCGGCCTCCAAATCTCTGGTTAAAACGTTAGCTTCTAAACTCATCTCAAATCCTAAAGCATGTCTGGGGGGCATTTATTAGCTATTACTCAACAAGATTTTGTGGGGCATATGAAGTTATCTAAGTGATATTTAAATGGTGATCTTTATTTGTGACTCATTCGTTGGAGTTATGACACAGTGGTTTAACAACCGAGCATGCTTCTTCTTCCGGGTTAGGGGATTTCAAATCTTGATTGAATTTGCTGTGGGTTATTTTGGTCCGAAGTTTAGTGAACACTGGCTGGGTAACTCCAATTCCTGTTTGTCGTTTTCTTCAGAAATAATTGATCTCTTCCACCCATGTCCTTTTGATATCAGATTCAATAAACACACCAAGCAAAGAAGCAAAATCAAAATATCCAATAAATCCCTTTAATTCGGAGCCATGTTTAAAAAAGCCAAAATCTATGCCTTCTGACCCCTGGTTGACAATCCATTCCCATTGTTGCCCCTTAACGAGCAAGCCAAACAGGAACTCTAGAAGGAGGGGACCCAGGGGAGCCCAACCTTGGACATACCTCCATGGCAGAGCAGAAGTTCTCATTCCCAAACCCAGGATTTGCAGGTAGACATTTTTTTTTTAGAGGAACGGTCCTCATAAAATTTGTGGCACCCTTTGCCACAACTTCCAGACTCGCTCCTACAATCCAGCAAAGCTCTGTGGTCTCCTTTTCAAAGCCAGGGCAGCTCACAATATTCTACTTGTCTTTTCTCTTTTGTCGGCCTTTCAATGACAAGCGAAAGGTGCACTAATTACAGAGACCCAGTCCTTTTTGTAGGAGTCACGTATTTACCCCCTAGTATGACTTTCACTAGGTCCCGTTCATTTCTACTGGGCACACCATCCACTCTTAGTCTGGACTCCAACTTGGGAACAAGGAACCAACGAGACATCCTCTTAAGAATCCCATCCAACTCCCGGCTTTTATGGGCTTCTCTTTTCTGTCCTTTCGAGAGTTATTTTACACAAAGACTCGTGTGTCTCCAAATCATACATTTCCCTGCCCTAAAATTTCACCAAGATTCACAACCCGAGACAGCCCTGCTGATGAGAGAAATGAACCAACTACATTTATTTTTCTCTTTCCAGGATGAAAAGGGCACAGTGCCTTGCTTGTTCTCAAGCTTGGCTTTGAAAAGAAATCCGTTCCCTATGCCGACAAAACACACATTTCAAGGGGCTCCGTTTCTCAAGTTGTTTACTCTTGCAGGAAATCTTGTTCCTGCTCATCTCATGTGTTTTATCCCAAACCTATCCTCCTAGGCTTCCAAGCCCTTCCTCCCCTAAACGCTTGCCAGAATCATCTAGAGTTGCCCCGCTCTCTGACTTCTCAGAGCACTGAACATCTATTTTATCCACCTGGGTAATTGATAACATATTGTTTTGTACTTTTTCCTAATTTATCTTCCAAGTGAGTCACCTTATCTTGTGTCTCACACGAACGCGCAGTTGCCTGAAGACCTGACAGCGAGTCTTAAGCTCCTCTGTTCTCCATGTGTAACTCTTCCTCCCTAACCAACCCTAAACATGTAGTAGATACCCGGTGAATACTTGTTCAGTTGGATTTCCGTCATGAATGTTTTTATACATTTTACGTAGTTTCGAAGAAGCAGCAAAGATAAACCAGATTTTTTTTTTTCAGCAATCAATACAAGTGAAAAGATCGCATGAGATCTTTGATTTAAAGAGTCAGTGAATCTTTAGGATCGAAAATGCCTCATGGCTGGGCACCTGGGTGGCTCGTTGGTTAAGCGTCCGACTTCGGCTCAGGTCATGATCTCACGGTTCATGAGTTCCAGCCCCACGTTGGGCTCTGTGCTAACAGCTCAGAGCCTGGAGCCTGCTTCGGATTCTGTGTCTCCCTCTCTCTCTCTGCCCACCCCCTCAAAAATAAATTAACATTAAAAATTTTTTTACTAAAAATAAAGAAAATACTTCATCAGGTATAAATTCCTACACAATCTTGAATTCTTACTAACCTTGCCTAAGAAGTTATTGAAGGAAGCATTTTTCAACATGTTAACTATAATCACCACCCAAAATTTAAACCAGTCCGAAAGAGAGAGAGAAAGAGAAGAAATGAGGTATTCTTCATGATCAATAATAATATATGTTTCATATATGTATTTAAAACATGCAGAGGACGCAGTAGGAATCCTGTCTTCTGTTACTTGCTCCAAGTTAAATTCCAAGTAATTGGTCAGTGGGATTAAAAGCACTAGGATTGTGAAATTTTAATGGCCTCACACCTGCCTTCCCGTAAAGCCGCGGCCTATTCCTGCTCTGTAACCTTTAAAGCTTACCACCAGCAATTTACTGATACAGCCAATTAGACAACAAAGGGGTCAAGATTTCAGAAGCCCTTTCAGCCACCCTGGGCCCACACCCTGAGGAGCTACATATAGCCTGCTGAGATTCTCACCAAGAACATTCGCGACTCTCTTCCAGGTTGGAGCTCCATGGAATTCCTCTCACCTCCTGAAATTACGAGTTTCAGGATGCGTCATCGCCAAGAGACGTGTTGCCCGACCACCGGGCAATCTCGCCTTTCTGCCTCCGATTCTCATTTCTATCCGGTTACTTCTACAGGGTAAGCATCATCCCATTGAGATTCGTGTTGGCGCGTGCCCGCAGCTAACACAGACCCTCTGGCAACGTCTAGAGCTTGAGGGAAGCATGGTACCTAGGGCGACCTTGTCCCTGACACATGTTGGGTTACCAACTACATACAATAATGTTTACTTACTTCCATTTTTATTTTCAAAAACATCTTGATCCTTCCGGTTTTCTTGCTCTGCCAACGTGTTTCGTTATTAAAAACCTTACCTAGGAATGATGAAGTCTCAAAGAATTCCTAGCACATAAGAAACAGGAACTCTTAGACTAGTCACTCAAGAGCCTCTAATTTTCTCCCGGAGCTGGACGCTGAAGTTCTCAGATGGCAGCGAGTTCCCCTGGCCCACATAGACAGCCATCTCCTTTGGAGCTGGGAGAGGAATTGTCTATGGGCAAGAGAAAATCTGTTGTTAGATCAGGGGATGAGGGGAAGAATTTCACGTGCGCTGGAACCGACGCGTCCTTTTCTGATAGGAGACATTCTTCGGGCAAAAATGCCTGCCCTTCATTCATCTCCTTCGGCATATTTCATAGCAACTGTCCACTTTTCACCGGATTTCATTTAATTGAGAACACAAAACAGTGAAAGAATAAGAACCTGGACATTTTGGTCAACGTCCTGGTTAAAATCTTGAACCAAAAAGGCCATCGATGATTTCGAACTAGATATTTCCAGGGCCTTTTGTTGGCTTTGAAATCAAAATGTGTCAAGAATACAGGTAATAGAGATGCATGGTCACATACCTCCTAATTAGATCTTAGTTTTTCGGTCACTCGGAAGACCAAAATTCAAGTTCCTGCAATTTTGCCTCCTATCAATTGGCTGGTTTAAATTAATGAGAAATATCTGTGTAATATTTATGCTAGAAGGGACTCAAGCTTTCAAGACACCTTTAAGATGTGATAAATTGGAATTTGGTTTATTAATGTGCTCATTTGACTGCCTTGGTTTTTTTCTTTTTTTTTTTTTAAGAAATGAAGTAATTAGTATTGCTTTAATATTGAGATGTCCTTCCTAGGGGCGCCTGGGTGGCTCAGTAGGTTAAATATCCAACATTTGGTCTCTGTTCAAGTCTCAATCTCATGGTCATGAGTTTAAGTCCCACATTGGGCTCCATGCTGTACAGGAAGCCTACTTAAGAAAAAATATATATACTTTCTCGTGTGGCCCTGTGGGCATGCATCTTTAAGCACATATTCTAAAAAGGCAATGAACCTAAAAAGACATTGCAGATTCATAAAAATGGAAGGCTGCACCCAAACCCCGTATTACACACTTTTTTCTGTTGTATAGGAAACCTATATCCCTTCAAACTTTAGCTCTCAAAATTTCATATGGCTGGGGCATCTGGCTGGCTCAGTCCGTAGAGCAGGTGCCTCTTAGGATTGTGAGTTCGAGCCCCACATTGGGCTCGGAGGCTACCAATAAATACATAAACAAACAAATAAACAAGCAAACCTCATATAACTAAAAAGCCAAACATCCAAAAATATTTTCCATATAAAGGAGATCAGCCGAAGGGGATTTATGCTGGGAAATTATCTTTTTGCTGATTGCGTGTGTTTGCTTTGTGAAAAGAAAAAAATGAAAACTCAGTATTGGTTGCAGTTAAGCTGACTTCAGGATTATATGCCCCAGAAGAATTTTGAAGATTAACATTAAAAAAAAAAAAAGATCTCTTACACCCCTTTTCAAAATTGCCTGGGAAAAGAAAATAAACACAGGTGATGTGCTGATCCGATTTCACCGCTCCATTGAGAACTATCGAAAATTATACTATACAGAAGAGTTTTCCATAAAAAGAATTTTGAACAAATTTGAGCATTCAATCGCATATGAAAACAAGAGAGTGTTTGGTGCTAGTGCGGAATCCCTCCTAATCGGGATTTACTTGAGGTATTTGAGGGCGAAAACGAGAGACAGAAACCACCTTCGGTTCAGAATCGCTAACACCAGGGGGCGCTTTTCACTCCTTGTGGATAATTCTTCCGCCCCAACATTAACCATCCTGCACACACCATCCCCCCCACCCCCCACCTCCCCTCCGCAGACTATCAAAACCCTGAGAAGCAGACCTTTGAAGATGGAAAGCCTGGATTCCAAAATTAGCCAAGCTGGGTCTCCTTGGGGCGAGCTACTTCACTCAGCTTCCGTGATTCCACTTGCAAAATGCAGGTTGTAACAGTGGCTACCCCCGCGCCCCTGAGTGGTTTTAAGGATCAATTCGGATAATCCACAAAAACATCCAGCCGAGGGCTTGGCACATGGTAGGCACCCAATAAACACCACTAACTATTACAGCAGGAAGGCTACAAATGTTGGTGGAACTGAATCCCACAGTAGGCTGAGAGGGGTCGAGGGAGAGCTAGCGAGAGGACTATGGTTCACCTTGTGGGGCCCCAGGGCGTTTTGCCTTTAGAGCGTTTTCAGCTGAGACAGGTAGGGATTGCACTTCAGGTAGGGCAAAGCCAGCCGAGCAGAAGTGAAGAGGCCATTGGCAGAAAACAGCAATGAGAGTGGAGGCTGAGGGGTAGCAGGAAGGGGTGGAAATTCTTTGGAACCAGAAAGTTGGAGACTCATTTACCATTCTACCCATTATGAATTGTATGGGCTCTGTCATTTGGCTGTCACCTCTGTGCCTAATTCCTCTTTCTTTTTTTTAATTTTTTTTAAATGTTTATTTAATTTTTGAGAGACAGAGCATGAGTGGGGGAGGAGCAGAGAGAGAGGGAGACAGAATCCGAAGCAGGCTCCAGGCTCCGAGCTGTCAGCACAGGGCCTGACACGGGGCTCGAACTCAACGAACTGTGAGATCATGACCTGAGCCGAAGTCGGACGCTTAACCGACTGAGCCAGCCAGGCGCCCCTAATTCCTCATTCTTATAAGCGGTATTACAACTTATTCTTGGGGACGCCTGGGTGGCTCAGTGGGCTAAGCATCTGACCCTTGACTTCCTCTCAGGTCGTGATCTCACGGTTTGTGAGATGGAGCTTTGCTCGGGCTCTGTGCTGTCCCTGCTTGGGTCTCTCTCTCTCTCTCTCTCTCTGACCTTCACCCACACATGTGCGCTCTCTCTCTCTCTCTCAAAATAAATAAATAAATATTTTAAAAAATACAACTTATGCTATGGCTTTGTCCTGAAGTCCTGATGACATAGTGTATCATGTGTCTAAACGTAGCACCTAAAGTTAGCCTGCAAAGAGTCGCTGACATTGTGAGGTGCGCTACTCAGGTGGAAGGTATCAGAATGATGAGACTAGCTGGGAGAAAGGTTTAGGGAATGCATCCGTAAAATGAATGTCTGTGAACAGTGACACCAGCCCAGTGGCAATCAGGGAGCCGGAGAGGGGAAAATGGTTAAAAACTACAGGAGAAGCATCCGGGAACCCCTAGTGGGGAAGAAAACTGGCTTGAATACTCGGAAGGTAATAAATACCTTGGCTATCATAGCTTCGTGGAACGAGGTATTCGAGACTGTGGCAGAGCGGCTTGCCGTTGGCCGTACCTGATTCCGTTTCCGCTCTGCACATGGCCACCTCTCTCGGTGAATGGGGTGGCCAAGAGATAAGTGCTACACAAGTTGGCGGGAATGGGGAGCACCATTTCCAGACTCGGCTCATTGAACCGCCTGAGAGATCTTCCCCTTGTCTTCACACCTGGTCGTGGAAGCCGTTGGATGCCTTGCAGTAAAGACGGCGTGCCTCCACCAGCCTGGGCCCCTGCGTGGCTGCCCAGAGCAGCCTCCACCCCATCACCACCCCTACACCTGTATCCGTCAGACTTGATGCGAGTGAAAAATAAATGTGAATTACAAAGATGGAGCCCCTAAAACACAGAGATAATAATAATTGGATAGGCCTCTAAGGTGTGTCCAGACTTTTTCTCTAGCACCCCTCCCCCCCACACCCCTGAAACTCAGTATGCCATCCAGCCTTTAGCCCACAGGGATATTAGAAATTTTGACTCTATTTTTTCTTACAACGTAAACAAGACGATTTGTTCTTTGTGTTTAATTAATTCTGTTTATAGAGGTAACTTCATCTTCAAGGACATTCTAAGTAAGTTAACATCAAAGCAACCGTACGGGGGCACAGAAATTTAGAACATTAAAGGACCACCCTGAGTGAGAAATAAGACAATACGATAAATCTACATTCATCCCAGCATCTCTGTCCCGACTAAAATCTCAACACAAAGGGCAGCAAATAAATAAATAAATAAATAAATAAATAAATAAATCAAAACCTAGCAAACAAAATTGTGAATCAGTGTTCTACTTACACAAGACTATCAAATACATTTTTAGGGTGATTTCAGAAGATGCAAATCATTTTATTATTTTTTCTCATCGTTAAAGGAATGCGTTTTTTAATTTTTTTTTTTTTTGAGAGAGAGGGAGGGAGGCGCAGAGAGAGAGAGAGGAAGAGGGAATCCAAAGCAGGCTCCACGCTCTCAGAGCAGAGCCTGATATGGAACTCAGTCTCATGAACCTTGAGATCAAGACCTGAGCCGAACTTGAGTCAGACGCCACAAAGCCGACTAAGCCGCCCAGGTGTCCCAAGGAATATGTCTTTTTAAAAATATTCAGCAAAACCAGAAAGCTATAAAAACAAGAGTCTAGATTATCTATAATTTCCCCACAGAGAGACAAACCCACCAGTGACAGACCCCATGAGACTTATTCCCATCAACCCTCACTGACACTGGGTAGCCCCCTCTCTCTATTCTGCCGAAGTGGTAAGTGAAAAGTCGCACATCCTTATGTTAATTTTTATTTCCTTGATTATCTGTGGGTATATATGAGTATTTCCTCTGGTTTATTATATGTATTGCTTTTGCACTTTTTTTCTTTCGAAATGTCCACCTCTTACTGGTATTTAAAAGTTCTAAATAGAATATGAAATTGAGTTTTCTAAATAGAAAATAAATTTGAAGTGGCTCCGGGGAGGTTCAGTCGGTTAAGTATCGGACTTCGGCTCAGGTCATGATCTCACAGTTGGTGAGTTTGAGCCCCGCGTCGGACTCCGCACTGATAGTGACAGCCTCCTGGCGATTCTCTCTCTCTCTGCCTCCATCGCTTCAAAATAAAGAAGTAAACTTAAAAAAAAACAATGCTTTTAAGAAAATAAATTTGAATATTCTCTGTATATACTCTAAACATATTTAAATATTTGATATTTTGAAATAGACTACATACTCTTTGATGGGACTTCTTTGAGCTTGGGGAGATATTAATAGCCTTCATTTGCATAAGGACTGGAAATGTCATGCAGCTGGGTATTCTCCCGCTGCAGGGACCTAGGTTCAGATACCACTTTCAATTCTGAACATACAAGATCTCATTTAGTTGTGGATATAAAATTGTTCCCAGTTGGCAAGGAAAAGGACCATAGGTTTAAGGTTTTACTAATTGGCCAATGCTGTGGATAGCAGATGCAGTTAATTTTTTATTCTTAATACTTTTAAATCATATTCAAAAAAATTTTAAGTAATCCGGCGATAACTAAAGCTGTCATTGTATCTTACGTGAAGATTTTCTGGTCTGGAACACAAGACAGGATAAAAATCAAAATAACAATCGCTTCTTTATTTGTGCCTATACCGCAGAAGTCTCAGATTGCTTTGAGAGCGATCATCACGGTTGATTTAATATCAGTCTTAAAATAATGGCAGCATACGTAGCATTACTTTGTTTTTAGAGGTGGGACAGATCAGAATTTTCAGATATCACTTGAACTTTTCTAGAACTGCAGTGAATAATGATAATCAATGATATTTAGGATTCACTTTGTCCCTATTATGCAGTAAATCGGGTTTTGCAGGCTTTATCTCATGGAGTCACAACCGCCATACTTTACAGATGAGAAAAATGAAGCTCAGAGAGAAAAATAAAGCCCAAAGACACACAGCAAGTAGATGGTGGAGCTGTGACTTCAACTCAGACAGACTCTAGAACCTGATCTCTTGGGCAGCACTGATGAACTCCGTTGGAAAAGTGGCAAGTCAGTAGGAGCCACAGAACCAGAACCAAAGCCTAGGGATCCACTCCAAACATGAACCTGGAATTGGCCAGTCTGCCAGTTCTTCTCCCAAAAGTGTCTTCGAAAAGCTTTCCCAGGGGCTCTTGGGTGGCTCAGTCGGTTAAGCAACCGACTTCAGCTCAGGTCATGATCTCGAGGTTCATGAGTTCGAGCCCCACGTCGGGCTCTGTGCTGACAGCTCAGAGCTTGGAGCCTGCTTCAGAGTCTGTGTTTCCCTCTCTCTCTCTCACACACACACACACACTCACTCTCTCTCTCTTTCTCTCTCTCTCTCTCTGCCCCCTCTTACACTTGTGCTTTCTTTCTCTCATTAATTAATTAATTTAATTAATTAACAAAAATCTTCTCCAGGCAGTTCCAAGGCTAGGGTGGGGCTTGATTACAACAGGGAATCAGTGAAAGAATGGCATGGTTCACTCCCTGACCAGAATTTTCCCAATCATTGGCCATTTTAACTTTCCCTCAAATCTGTGACTACAGGATTACTGCAACCTCAGCATATAAATTGCTGATTTGGAAGCATGCGTGTACAAAGTTCTGACAGTATCTGACCAAGACATCAATTGTACGCCTCCAAAAGGTTTAAGAACAGAACCCGCTTCTTCATTTTTGTACAAGGAGGGCTTCAAATAGCATCGAGGTGATCCTTAGGATAGAAAGTTTCAGGAATAAAATACTCTGCTGATAGATGGGCAGGTGAAAGTTGTCTGATCTGGTAAGCTTGTTGCCTAAAATATCCATTTGCATTATAAAAATAAATACAGGCATTGCCGGACGCGTTGGCAGGGAACTCTGCCACATTTAATGAATCTTGAAAACCCTGTCCCCACTCCAAACCAGTGACTGGATTCTTGTTTTCCCACTCCCGAGTTTAGACCCTGGAAGTGGTGATTTTCTTCTTTTTCTTCTTTCCTACTGAGAGACCAGCACGCTGCCTGGTTGTTCTTCATGTCGACTCTCTTGTGGTAGAGATGTATTCTGGATAATATAGGCGAGTCCTTTCCAGAGTTGGTAAAATGCCCCAACCAGTCTCTCATAGTCCCTTAATTTTATTTAAAAGTGGAACTGGGAGCCAACCTAGAAGTAATTGAAACGCAGCACCTCCTTTTTTGAAATAGGTGAGGAAACTATGGCCCGCAGAGGTTTCAAAGCTTGCCGCAGTCACCCATCTCATCACGGAGAAGCCATGCTCCAACTCAGATCTGAATTTGCCTTTGGATAGTCTTCTCCCCAGTCTCCATCGCACCGTGACTGCCCAACTTCTCGGCAGTGTCTCCATGACACCAATGTCTGGAAAGAAGGGATGGGGAGGTGGAGAGGTCACGTCTTCTGAGATCTAGCTAGACCGGGAGACCACTATTGGTGTCCGTTCTCCACTTCAGCGGTTCAAGAACAGACAGGTCTTGACTGGCGTAGAGGAAAGTCTCATGGCAACCCAAGCACACCTCCAAGGAAACAATAAAAGCCAGCTCACGCGGGCCACCATCCATAGGGCGTCTCTGAGGTCTTGTACCCAAAACGAGCATAAAATGAAGGGGATTTGGGAAGAAATTTCTGGTCATCTTTCTGCACAGCAACATTAGGAGCAATTGGAACCAGGATGGGGGAAGAGTCCATGCTTTTGTTGTTTCCCCGCCCCTCTTTCCGAGGGGTCAAAAGCCAACAATCTGACCCTTATAAAAGTGTCAGCCCAGAGGGGAAGTCTCCTTGGAGGACCCGCAAGCTCACCCAGCATGTATCAGACACTGAGATTCAACACCACGCTTGCTTTCTCTTCTTTCCAGCAGCCTCTGTTGCTCGTGGCAGATTTAATGGTGTGATTTACAACGCTGAGAGACCTTTGTCAGGGCCAGTAAAATGACAAACAATAAAAATATGGAGCAGTATGTTAACAGCCCGCCGCACAATACCTTGTCAGTTACAGCTTGATAGCGATACATTTTAATTTTGTCTTTCATAAAAATCTTGGCATGTCTGCCTCATTTGAACACAGGCTTCCAAGTCAAGTGTGTCATCCAAGCATGTAGTTTATCACCCTCTATATTTTCTGTCCTTTTCATTTAATGTCATTCCTATGGCAACAGACATCGCCCTGGAAATCATTTTCAAAACAGCTTATTTGTTGAAAGGGACTGGGTGAGGCTAAAATATGCGTTTGGCTGGGAAGAATGTCAGAGCGTGAATATGGCTTCGTTACATTAATCATATTCTTTGAGGACTTTGTGTAATCAGATACTTGAAGGAGGCGTATTGCGGGGTGGCTTTGACATCCTCACCCCGCCCCCAGCGTTTTATGGTTTTGCATTTCATAAGGACGAAAATAGGGAGAGCAAACTTGCAGTGCACTTCACGGAGGGGGATAGGCACTCGTTTCTAATGCGACTCAGTGTATCCGTTTGGGAGCCTGGGTGGGTGGCTGGGTTATAACGCTAATGTCGATGCTGAGCTGCCGATACTCTGAAGCGGATTATAGAAACCCATTTATTCGACACCTCTTTATTAAGCATCTACTACGTAACAGGCATAGTGCTGGGAAAACACTATGGGTAAAATGACGTCTCTGTTCCCATGGAGGGAGCAAGCTTAGAGCTTCGACTCTAATGGGGAAGACAGATGGTAAACAGGTTAAGAAATACATTGGCCAGGGGCGCCCGGGTGGCTCAGTCGGTTAGGCGGCCGACCTCAGCTCAGGTCATGATCTCGCGGTCTGTGAGTTCGAGCCCCGCATGAGGCTCTCTGTGCTGCCAGCTCGGAGCCTGGAGCCTGCTTCGGATTCTGTGTCTCCCTTTCTCTCTGCCCCTCCCCCACTCACACTCTGACAGTCTCTGGAAAAATAAGCAAACCTTAAAACCAACATGAAAGAAAGACATTTGCTCAGTAGAGTTCTCTAGAAGCGGCATCTGAGCTGACGATTGTTGTGAGGGCGATTTCTCAAAGACTCCCGAAGCAAGTCTCACGGGGGATGTGTAGAGAGGCGTGGATGGCAGAAGAGGGAAGGGCAAGGACCTAGCAAAGCTGGGTCTAGCCTCGGCCTAATGCCAGGGCAGCTCTGAAGCGTAAACGGCCCCGAAAGCTCATTCACCTTCACGCACTGCAATTAGACTCACTAAGGAGTCGGCCATTGGTTGCAAGCCACCTTGCGGGATCCGTGGGCACCACTCCAGCCTCCTAGGTGTCCCTGGGCTGGGTGGCTCCTGTTGGCCAAGAGCAATTCTAGGGAGAAGTCTGCAACTGGGGGCCGTGAGCAGGGAACAGTCACAGCGGCTGGGGAGCGGGCGCCCCAGCCGGGCAGTAGGATCCGATCAGCTCCGTAACTGCTACTACATGCGTAAGTACCAATCTGCAAGATCGTAGCCATGCTATGAGTAAAATCAAGAGGATGGTCAGTGGTGGACGGATAGGTCACGAAACGCTTCTCTGTAGAGACGACATCTAAGCCGATACGTGAACGACAAGTGGAGGCCAGCGGCGTGAAGATATAAACACTGGGTCGATGACACAGCAAGGCCGAATAGCCTCCGAGTCTTATTTAAAGGGGGACAAGTTTTGGATGGAGGCGGGGGAGGGCAGAAAGAGCTCGGGTAGATGAAATGCCATCAGCGAAGGATGGCGTGGTAGAGAATCAAGGCAAAGAGACAGGCAGGGGTCGGTCGGACAAATCGGGGGTTCCGCAGGCCATAACAAGGGGTTTGGAGTTTATTCTAAGCTCAGGGGAGGGCCCCCTGCACCGTTAAGTCAACCAGGATCAGATGTCCCAACCTAGAAATTAAACAAGGAGCCCACATCGGCCCCTCGGAGCACCATGCTAGATGCTCTGAGATCCACAAGGGACGGGCGCTGGCAGTGCACACGGGACTCGGCCCGTTTCCCCTCAGGGACAGCTCTTTCGAGGGAGAGTGATTGCCGGAGGAGGCAGCACCCCGTGAGCCTGAACACCCGCTGACATCCCGGCAAAGCCTGATGGAAGACCGTTGGGTTGTTGATTTACACGGCAGCCTTCTAGAGCTTCCTTAATTTAGGTCATGGGTGACGTGTAGTTTTGATGGTGACCTGAAGGCTTTTCCCCAGGTCTTATCCTCGTATCTGGTATTTCAAGAACACATTTTCCCCAGATGGGAACTGAGGCATTTCCCATAGAGGCAACATTCCATACGGTGGATAATGGTAGCACCCCCTACCTAGACTGTGATAGGTGGACCTTCAGGACGGGCATTCCGATTAGAAATGCAGAACCATGGGCCCCGCCCAAGACCTACTGAACCAGAATCTGCATTTTTGTTTAAGGCTTTTTTTTTTTAATTAATTTTGGGAGACAGAGAGAGGAGGGGCAGAGAGGGAGAGAGAGAATCCCAAGCAGGCTCCGGGCTGCCAGCGCAGAGCCTGATGCGGGGCTTGAACTCACGAACCATGAGATCATGACCTGAGCCGAAGCCAAGAATCAGATGTTCAACCGACTCAGCCACCCAGGCGCCTCCAAACTGCATTTTAAGAAGCCCCCCAGGTGATTTGTATGCATGTGAAAGTTTGGTAAACTGTTGTAGAGTGTTGTTTCTACGTGTCCTGAAGTCCAACAACTCACCTATTAACAAACACTGGGAAAATATCCCGTGTGTACTCTGGCTTCTAGCTTCCTGGAAAAAAAAAATGTTGAGGTTTAGGACATAATTAGAAAAAAGAAAAACGTATCATAGTCCTTTTTTTTTAACCATCATTAAATAATTTCTATTTTATTTATTGTTTTTTTTTGCCACTTTCCAACTATCGGACTTGTTTTACTGAAGTATAGTCGACACCCAAAATTACATTAGTTTCAGGCACACAACACAGTGATTCAGCAAGTTTATACATTCTGCTCTGGCCATGACAAGCATAGCCGCCATCTGTCACCACACAGCGCTATTACAACATCATTGGCTGTATTCCCTGTGCTGCATCTTTCATTCTGTGACTTACTCATCCCAGAACTGGAACCCCTTACCCCCCACGCCCCTTCGCCCACTCTGCCCACCTCCCAATCCCCTCCTGGCAACTCTCCGTTGTCCTCTGTATTTATGGGTCTGTTTCTGCTTTTGCTGTTGTTGTTTCACTTGTTTGTTTTGCTTTCTAGACTCCACCCATAAGTAAAATCATACGGCATTTGTCTTTTCTCTGTCTGACTTATCTCACTTGGCACAACACCCTCCAGCTCCATCCCCGTTGTCGCGAATGGCAAGATCTCTTTCTTTTTTATGTCTGAGTAATGTTTCATCGCGTACACACACACGTCTTCTTTATTCGTTCATCTATCAGTGAACACATGTGTGGCTTCCATATCTTGGCTATTGTAAGTAACGCTGCAATAAACATAAGGGTGCATACATCTATTTGAAATAGTGTTTTCATTTTCTTTGGGTAAATACCCCTTGGTGGAATTACTGAATTGTCCTGTATTTCCATTTTTAATTTTTCAGAAGACACTAGACTCTTTTCCAAGGTGGATGCACCAGTTTGCATTCCTACCAACGGTGTCTGAAGATTCCTTTTTCTCTGCATCCTTGCCAATACTTGTTTTTCTTATCATTTGGTTCTAGCCATTCGGACAGGTGTAAGGTGACTGTAATAGCTCCTTCCATAACCACTGCCATGTGCATGGACACCAAGAAGGTGCATGGAGTTTTTACACAATTCAAGAGAGACCCTGCATGCGAACGGATTTGAAGAAGGAATGAGTGAGAAATACGGCTTTGGCAGATGGTTTTACAAGAAACGAGATGTCCGTATCAGTCTAAGTGTATCTTAATATATAATTTCTAGGAGACAAATCTTCCAAAATGGCAGAAATCTGAAAATCTACTCCTCCCTAAAGGAAGGAGAACACAGGCAAAATTATCAAAATCAACTTTTTCAGAACCCCAGAAATTAATAAAACACTTGCAACAATCCAGGGAGTATTTATTCAAGAAAATATTACTTCTGCAAGATGATAATAGGTATTAGCCAAAAGAAGATTCATTCGGTGGTTGAATGAGAAACACTAGGCTTGTCATGGTTAAACAGTTTCTCTGCTGTAGGAATCTTGAGAGCATTTAACATGCTCACTATGCGTTAAATAGTATGTGGGTTTCCCCTAAACTTCATTGCCCACAGACACCTTTTATTGTGACCGATTTTGTGGATATAAATCTTGAGAAATACACTTTGGGAAATACTAGGGAAGACTTTGAGATCTGAGAAGAGAAAAGAAGTTTTAGGCACTGGAAGAGGCAGAGAATGTAAGAGACTCATGCCCAAGACAGTCTCTTGGGAGCCCAGATATTTTTTCTGGAAGGTGTTTAGAAAAGAAACTAGTTCCCAAGTAAAGCGGTGGGAATTTGGAGTCTTTGAAGGTCGGACCAAGTAATTCAGGTTAAAGAGGAATTTCTTGAGCAAGTTACACAAAATACAAGCCATAAAATAAAAGGATGATTAATTTTATGTCATCAGAATTAAAATTTCTGTAAAACGGCAGCAACAAAATGGCGTTAAATCAAGCGAAAGGACAAGCCACAGCCTATGAGAAGTATTTTCCGTGTACATAGCAAACAAGGGCGAGTGTCTAGAAAGCGTAAAGGGCAAAGGCTAGAAACAGTTGATAAACAGAGGAGAAAACTGAAAGGATCCAAAAACATGAAAAGGTGCTCAATCTCCTCCAGAATTAGCAGGGAAGTGCAAATCATATTAAAGTCAGAATAAACCTGGGGGTCCTGGGTGGCTCAATTAAGCGTCTAACTCTTGATTTCGGCTCAGGTCATGATCTTATGGTTCATGAGATCGAGCCCTGTGTCGGGCTCTGCGCTGATGATACGGAGCCTGCTTGGGCTTCTCTGTCTCTCTCCCTTTCTCTCTCTGCCCCTCCCCTGTTCATGCTCTCTGTCTCTCTCTCAAAATAAAATAAAATAAAATAAAATAAAATAAAATAAAATAAAATAAAATAAAATAAAATAAAACAAGCATTAAAATTAAAAAAAAAAACATAATAAACTTGACAAAAAAATCTAATCTCTGGAAAGACCAAATGCTAGCAGAGAGGTAGAGCATGGCACCTCTCCTATAATAGAAGAATAAGCTGGGATCACCATTTTTAGATTTGGCAAAATTTGGAAAATTTAAGATATGCATATGCCCAACAAAAATCCATTTGTACGCACAATGGGACAAGTCCAAGAGAGGTTGTTCTAGCACTGTTTGTGAAAACAAACCGAGTGTCCGTTAATAGAACCACAGATGAATATATTGTTGTATATTCCTATGATAAAATATTATACAATAGCCATATGAATTCGGGCTATAGGTTTTAACAACAATAAATCTTAATAGAAGGACATACAGAGTATGAAGTCATTTAATAGTTTCTTAAAACATAAAACCAGGTTACATGTTGCTTATGAGTTCCTTGCAGGTGACAAAAATATAAAAACTTGCATGGAAATGATACATACACTTTATCTTCAGTTGTATCCATGATGTTTGGTTTTCTTCACAAAAGAAATATGAAGCAAAAATGGAAAAAAAAATGTTTCAACTTGACCAAAATATGTATGGTGAGTAGGGGTTTGCAAACTTATTCTGTCTGTATTTCTCTATATAATATGTATTGTGGATTGAATTGCTATCCCTCCAAAACTCATACATTGACGTTCTAATCCACTATACCTCAGAATGTGGCCTGTGAGAACAGAGCAACTGAAGATATAGTTAAGATGAGGTCGTCCTGGAGTCAGACTAGAGTCATTATAAAAAAAAAAAAAAGAATAGAGGACACAGACATAAGTACGAGGAGGATGCTGTGTGACCGTGAAAGCAGAGATCAGGGTGACACTTCTACAAGCCCCAAACTCCAAAAATTCCCAGCAAGCCGGCAGAAGCTAGAGGAGAGACATGAAGCAGATTCCCCCTCCACTCTTGGAAGGAACGAACTCTGGTAACACCTTGACCTCAGACCTCTCACCTCCAGGACCGTGGGACGGTACATTTCTGTTGTTTTAGCCGTCGGTATATAATACTTTGTTACAGCAGCCTTAGCAAACCAGTCGATTTTATAATATAAGACAATTCTGAGCAAAGATGCACTCTTGAATTAAGAAATCCCATTGAGTTCTTGACGATGAAAATGGAAATGATGGAAGGCAGGAAACACTTCCTAAGTGCTGTTGTAAAGGATCCAAGGGGGTGTGAGACTAGAGGCAATGTCAGTCAGGGGCCTCTGGGGCAGGGCACAAACTGGGCCTGTCCCCCACGATGGGGACACAGGGAAAGGATGGACCATAGGATACATCACAGGTGTCACACACCTTAACTGTTGACTTTGGACCCAAGCTAGGAAGAACAAGGCAGTGCTTAAAAGCATGAATTTTGGAGTCAGCCACCCCTGGGTTTGAATCCCTTGTTTGTGCCTAACTAGTTAAATGTCCTTACCTGGTCACATAAACCTCTTTGCCACATTCTCCTCATCTGTTCAGCCCATAGAAACATAGCACTTCTGTTGTAGGATTGGTATGAGGACTAAGTGAAACAATGCCGGTAAAATACTCGATCAATGCCTGGTGTACAATAGGCATATCATGAATGTTAGATAGTATAGTGTAGTGTTGTGTAGCGTAGCGTAGTGTAGTATAGTATAGTATAGTATAACTCAACACCCCATCAGAGAAGCTGAAACCGCTCCAGGTATTTCAAATAGTGGGAACTTAATAGAAGGGATTGGTTTTACAGGTAATGTAAGGTCTGTTTTACAGGAAGCAGGGAAAACTGCCTCAAGATTAGTAACAGCCACAAGCTCTAAGGCATGAGGGACCCCGTGAAAAAGAGATTGTGTTAGTTTCCTAGGACCACCTTAGCTCATTACCACCACCAACAACAGAAGTTTATTCCTCCACAATTCTGGAGGCTAGAAGTCCAAAATCAAAGTGTCCACATGGTTGTTTCCTTGTGAGGGCTTTGAAGGGAGAACTGTTCCATACCTCTCTGCCAGCTTCTGGTGATGATCAGCAACCCTTGGCGCTCTCTGATTTGTGGATGGGTGCCTTCCTCCAATCTCTGCCTCCATCTTCACATGGAATTCCCTCTCCATACCTCTCTCTCTCCTCTCCTCTTCTTACAAGGGCATAAGTCATGTTGGATGAGGGTCCACCCTATCAGTATGACCTCATCTTAACTAATTACATCTATAAAGACCCTATCTCTAAATAAGATTATATTAAAGATTCCAAGGGTTAGGACTTGGAAATACTTTTTTATTAGGGATACAATTCAATCCGCAATGAATATGTCCTCAATGAGAAGCAAAGGTGCCTATGGTGGGTAGAACATTAGCCGGTACTATCTAGCAGAAGTGGAGACCAGAGAGGGAAGGACTGTGGGATGAGAACTTACAACCACAAAGTCCTCCGCCTAGCTACCGCCATAGCTGCACCAGAGGCAGAGAGAAAGGGAGAAATACCACTGCTTTTCTCTTCTTCCTGCCCTTCAATCTCCCACCAATGCCTTCTGACTGCCCAAACAGCTAGAGAACGGGTGACAAAGGATACCAGGAGACTTAGCTGGCAAAAGTCAGCTGTCCCTTTCCCCCACGTCCAGGGCACAGGCCCAAGACTGGACAATGTCCAACTGTAATTGTTCGAAACCTGTCAAGACCTGCCCGGAACTAGTCACCCGAGCTGGAACAAGAGGTAGAACCAAGAGGATTTTGAGGTGGTGACCAATAAATATTCAAACAGAAAGAAGAATAAGACATGATCCCTCTAAATGGACATTTTGGTCTAGTAGATGAGAGATATATTGACTATGATTTTAATTCTAAACTTGAGTAAGTTCCATGAAAGAAAGGTAGAGTGAGTGCTGGAGAACAGCCATGCACCCAAAGGCAAAGTGCTGATTCAGGGAAGGCCACCTGGAATAAATGACTTTTAAACTCAGGGGCGCCTGGGTGGCTCAGCTGGTTAAGCATCTGACTTTGGCTCAGGTCATGATCTCACAGCTCATGAGTTCGAGTCCCTCATCGGGCTTTGTAGTGACAGCACAGAGTCTGGAGCCTGTTTTGGATTCTGTGTCTCCTTCTTTCTGTCCTTCCCTGACTTGTGTTCTCTCTCTCTCTCTCTCTCTCTCTCTCTCTCTCTCAAAAACAAATAAAAAATTAAAAAAAAAATTAAACTCAGCATGAAGTAGGAATAGTAGACATAGATTTTTGATCTACTCAGTGGGATTAACCACATTTTGTGTGATCCCGTTGTGTGGCCAGATAGAAGATTTATAATTTAGACAGAAGAGTTTAAAGAGCATGCATGATAAAGGAGAAATGCATGGAAGAAGGAACAACCCAGTTGGAAAGATCCAATAATATTATGGAGCCATGTAAGTCTTTTTTTATGATAATATTTTTTAAGATTTTTTTAAGTTTATTCATTTTTGAAAGACAGAGAGCCAGAGCATGAGCAGGGGAGGGGCAGAGAGAGAGAGACACAGAATCTGAAGCAGGTTACAGGCTCTGTCAGCACAGAGCCCAACAAGGAGCTCAGACTCACAGACTGTGAGATCATGACCTGAGCCGAAGTCGGATGCTCAACCTACTGAGCCACCCAGGTGCCCCTTTTATGATAACGTGGTACTTGAATTTTTGTTTATTATTTGTGTGTGTGTTCTAATTTTTTCAATTTAAATTCACATTACTTAATGTACAGTGTGGTCTTGGCTTCAGGAGTAGAATCCAATGATTCATCTCTTACATATGACACCCAGCACTCATCCCAAAAGTGCCCTCCTTAATGCCTGTTACCCATTCAACCCATCCCCCCACCATCTCCCCTCCATATAAGTCATTTTACAAAAAAAAAAAGGAGACCCAAACATGGACTATGACCACCATGAAGGCACAGGAGAAAAAATATGGATTTGGACCTCCACAAATGCAGGCTGGATCACCTCACCACTACAAAATGTGGATTCTCGGGCATTTCACGTAAACTCCCTCAGAACCCTTTTTCTCCTTTCTAAACTGGGAGCCACAATACCCAAGTCTCTGTTGTAAGGCTTGACAGTGATCCCTGTAAATTGGACGGCACTTAGTAGGTATCGAAATAACAATAAATTAATCCCAGATATTAAGAATAATTACAGTAACATCCAAGGGTTCATACACTCAAAAAAGTAGGGAGAAAGAAAAGGGGGGCAAAGGAGGGGAAACATGGTAGACTGGGAGATAATGGGACAAAGGAAAGAAGAAATGACTGGAAGGAGAGCGCGAGAAGGAAGAACAGACCGTTAAATCTCACGCTGGATGATTTCCAAATCTCCATAGAGAAAGTGATTTCCCAGCCCGAAGCAACTTCCGGTGCCACTGTCCCCAGAGGAGAAGTGCCAGTCGGGTGCAGTCAAGCCCTGTGAACTTGTAAAGAATCAGAAATCCTTATTCAGGGGTTAGAGGACCTGTAACTCCCAAGCAACCAGCCCCCAAACAATCTGATGCTCAGTTGGCAAAGACAGAGGCAGCTGGACTACTCTTAAGTGAATTCTCTTGGTGCCCCTACCTCAGTCAAGTGCCAACAACTCACTAAACTCTCGGTCACCATGGGGCTCAGCCTCCTTGGGTAGCCATGTTGCTCTTCCCCCTCCCTTAGTAGAGGAGCTGCAGAAGGAACCAGAGGGACTGAATGGAAGGACATCAGCCAAGGGCAATGGGCGGAGTGGCCCACACAAGCGTATCAACCCCAAGTTTCCATTTCTGCCCAGCACCTGATGAAAGTACTCGCTTTTGAACCGTATCACCCAACAGATGGCAAGCAACAGATGAAAGGAATTCCAGCAACTTTCCAAAGTCAGCTAAAGTGTGGCCGAATTTTGCCGGCACCCCTGGGGATGAAGACAAGAGAGAAAAAGGCATCAAAGGGAATTTCTTTCTTAAAAGGGAAGTGGATCTGAGTTGAGATCATTCGGAAGAGGGATAACTCTGGGGAAGCCTGGTCGTTGGTTCCGTGCCATCATCCCATCCTTGGTGGCCTTATTGAAAATTCTTCCCCTCCGGCCCGCCGGGCGCGCCACGCCCACACCAGGGTGGGGCAACTTTCTACGAAGAAAATAGAGGTCGCAATGTTTGGCATATTAATTCAGAGCATATGGGCAAAAATATTGTTTGCTATGGCTCGTGGGCTTATGATATTTAATTTAAAATAGATTTTCCTAAATAAAAGGAGACTTTATACAGATGGCCATTAAAAGCGAACCGTTTTTGCTGCACGGCATTGTTAAAATACAATGTTTTTAAAGCATTTTATAGCACCTTGGCCCTTTGGCAAGGCTGGGGCGTTCGGGAAAGATGGAGGCCTGGCACAATGGCCAGGCACAATGGCCCTGACGCTGTTGTCACAAGCCCTAGCCGGCGGGCCATGTTTATCTCCGCAAGCTTTATTCTCTTTTGTATAGAAGAGTTCCTTCTGTGGTCCCGAAGTTTTATTCAGAGCTGAGAAAGCGCGACTCCCGAGACCAAGGGGCCGTGGTGATGGCAGTGAGTGCTTTGTGATGTCATTTCTCGTTAAATACGAACAGATTGTTTCCACAGCAAACATCTAGCAAGTACAAGCCCAGGTGTTTTCCTATTTTCCACGTCTCTTTTCGTGTTAATGGGAGTACTGTGGGGTTTCCCTTTTTTCTCCTGTTTCGTTTGCCTTGGACAATTAGGCGAGGTTGGGGGACTGTCCCAGAAAAGGCGGCCTGGAGCTTGGCGCATGGGGGCAAATGTGGCTTGGTCTACGCGGACAGCGTGAAGAGCTACGGTTCTGTGGCTCACGAAGCCTCGTCGAGGTGGATACAAAATGCAAAGACCTTCTCATTCGTCTCACTGAGGACCACACCGTGAATTATAACGATCCGGCTCGCTCGATTCCGCCGGCTGCAGGCCCGGTGGGCAGAACTCACTAAGCCGCTTAGCCGTGAAAACACAACGGAAAATGACAAGGGGAAGGATGGATGGTGTTAACTTACAGGCTCCCGCTCCGAGTGAGAACAGGAACAGTGCCCGCTTCCATAGTCCGTCCTCCCCCTTGAAGGGAGGCACAGGCCATATTCTGCGCTGGAATCCGATCGGGAGAGAGTACATACCTCGGGGTCAAATCTGGGGAGTTCGCTTTTATGATGCAATGTCAGCCGCTGAAGACTTTTGTTGGAAACGCTGATACTTGAGAAATGGTTTCATATTAGTTCGGGATGGAAAAAGAAAGCCGATAGCAGTTTCTAGATTGTCAGTAATCCTTTCTTATGAGCGGCCAAAGAGAAACAACCCACTTCCTGATGGAGGCTCAGAGAAATGTCGAGGTACAAAAACAATTGTTCCGAACACAGTCCCGTCTGTAATTACGAATGCACCAACCATGGCGTGGTTTGTTTTTCTAGTTCAGTAACCTTGAACAACACTTGTAATCAGTTGGGTTTTAAAAAGTGGGGGGAGTGGGGGGAGGGGGGGTGAAGGTGATGGGAGAGAGTTACATTACACTCAGCACAGTGCTCCCGGAGACCCGCTCTGTGCTGGACACACCTTGCTACCCGGGTGGCTTTCTGTGCCTTTGTTCGAAGGGATATAAACAAAGCTTAGGTGGACACACGGAGCGCTCCTGCAATCCCATGGGGTAACTTTATAGGGGAGGCTGTCTCCTTTGTCCATGGAGCGAAGGGATTGGGTTTGCAAGTGGCCTGAGGACCGCGGCCCTGCATTTGGGGAGCTTTTGGGGACAGTTATTTACCTGGTCTGCACCTGGGTCCCAGTCGTGTAAATGAGCACAGACCTGCCGGGGCTTGAAAAGAGTTAGAATATGGACGCGGCAGAATGAACGAAACTAGAAGCCAGCTTTGCCGAAGCCAGCGAGACCCACGCTGGGGCCTTGGCAATTCAACTCCAGAAAATTCGTCCAAGGGGTTATCAATTAGCACGTGCTGCCAGTGAGCAGGAAGGTAAATATTGATTGGGGAAGTTCCTAGCTCAATGGCTGTCTTGGAATGAATTCCAGAGGACCTGCCCCTCTTAACCGGGTATTAAAATGGAAAAAAAAAAAAAAAAAGTGGGCCGCGACTTTTTTCTTTGTTAAAATGAGTTCTTTTCTGTTTGCAAGAAGCCCTCCATGTTCAGAACAGACGAATTAGGAGAGATGCAGATGATGATAATACAAAGAGGAAAATCACCAGGACACATAATCCCCGCATCTCGCATTAGCTGGTGCTGACTGTTTGGAAATCTACTTTTTGTCATTTTTGAGTCCTGACCGTAACCACTATTTGAAATCGATAACTTTGCATCTACGTTATTCGCAGCGACGGCCTGGTAGTCTATGTCACGGAGGTACAAAAGCTAGTTTAATCGATCCTTTGTTTTTCGGCGTTCAGACCGCTTGCAGCTTTTGTGTTTGTGTGTGTGTCGTACCCTGCTTTCGGTGAGCCACGTCCTGGGTAAATATTTGCGTTGAAGCGTTTTCGTGGTGGTGTGCAGACAGAATAACGTGATGACGCTTTAGACGGTTTTCTGAGAGCTCGAATCTAGGCAAGAAGCTGGCTTAAGTTTCTTTGAGGCAATGGCCTTCTAAATACGCCTGAATGGAAGGTGCGAATGAACTTTCCTCATAGGCGGGATGCAAAGAGTTGGCAAAATAGGGGACATTAAAAGATGTTCTGTAGAAACACCAGACATTTACGCAAATCGTACGGGGCTGCCGCTGACCTGTTCCATGTCTGTCATCTCTAATTTCTAAGCCTGCTATTCCAGGAACCTCTGTTTTTATAACACACAAATGCCTGTGGCGTCTTCCTGGGTTATTTGGACCAAATACTGTAATTCTTTAAGCTGTTTTAGGGATGATAGAAGGACAAAACCTAGTTCACGTGGTGACACAGAGCTGGGGGCAGATGTCGAAATGATAGTGCGGAAAGGGCAAAATGCTAGGACACACCAGGGCTGACGTTGTCGTTAGTGAGCTCAAAATACAGGATTTGATCAAAATAATCGCAAACTCTGCTTTCAAGGAGAGTATTTATAACCGGCATGGGCGACCGTTCAGAAACTCGGCAGGCGGCCTTGGGAACGGAGGGCACGTGTGTGGCCCAACGGTCACCACCTCCTCTCCCAGGGCCTCGGCTACTAGATGCGGTTAAGCGGTCAGACCACCCCTCCCGGCCTCTCCAGCAAGCTCCCTCCAGTCAGGTCTCCAGGCAGCCACGACCAGCCCGTTGGAACTGGCACGCGAGGTGGTTGTTTTTATCACGGGCCTGGTGGATTTCCACAGATAAGGGGCGTGCTGCAGGAAGAGGATTGAGTTTGTTAGGAAAGTGGGAGATTGACGCCTGAATGGATGGAACTGAGAAGCACAAGGGTTTTCTGCCAAAAAAGTGAAGAGTCTAGGGGCGCCCGGGCGGCTCAGTCGGTTGAGCGTCTGACTTCAGCTGATCTGAGTTCGAGCCCCGCGTCGGGCTCTGGGCTGACAGCTCACAGCCTGGAGCCTGCTTCAGATTCTGTGTCTCCCTTTCTTTCTACCCCTCCCTTGCTCGTGCTCTCTCTCTCTCTCTGTCTCAAAAATAAACATTAAAAGAAAAAAAAAAAAAAGCGGAGGCCTGATGTTCTTCATGCAGTTTGGAATTACAGTTCCCAGAGTTCCCTGCAGGATTTAATCGCAGCTCCCTCTGCTAGAATCAGTGGGCGCCTATGAATGACCTTGTTGCAGCAAATTGCAAGCCCTCATTTCTATGTATGGATATTTTCATTATTCATATTTCCTCTTGGTTCCGCCAAGTAGGAAGAGCCGGAGACAAGGGCTTGTGTGCGGGTGATTTGTTATGGGGCGTGAGTTTAGGACCCCTCAGTGAGGGACTGGAGAGTGACACAGGAGAAGAAGGGAAGCGGATATGAGGAGGTCTTACCAGGGCTTGAGTCCCCTAGGAGCCTCTGAGGAGCTTCTGGAATGTTCCTCAACCTCATCTGCTGGGAGGCCAAGAAGGAGAGTGTTTATCCATGTCCTCTCGTTCCCCACAGGTCGACGATTGCCCGGAGGAATAAGCCCCTTGCACGTGTGTGAGTGCCCAGTGGGTTCCTGCAGGCAGGCCTGAAGCAGAAAATGAGTTTCACGGTGTGCCCGGAGTCGAGGGCACCGGGGCAAGGCGCCCTCAGATTTCCCGCTCCTGCGAAGCAGTTTTACTCCAGCTGTGCCTGGAGTCAAATGCAATCCAAGAGCGTGTGAGGAGGTGCTACAAGAGGTGTCAGATATACCACCTCTGCACCAGCCCGGGGCGGGTCACATGGTGTGTCACCCATGACAGCAGGTCTCCCTGAGTGTTCCAAGGAAGGCACGGCACCCGGCTACTTCCTCCTCGGAGAACCCGAGATGGCAGGGCTGCTCCGCTCTGAGTCCGGCGTGGGTGAATCATCCAGGGCCTGTGGTAGAGTTGCGAGCCTCCTCTAGAGCCACGGGGAGAGGGGGAGGGGGAGGGATGGGTATGCTAAGGGGAGGGACACTCGCTGCCTTGAACCAGGAGCTAACCTGTAAGGAAATCAAGGGGCGGCCATCCAAAGGCATCAACCCCAAGCAGGTAGAGCCTTGTGCTACGAGAAAAGCTAAGTTCTCCCATTCCGGATTTTACGAACTAGAAGCCCTCGATGAAGGTTCGCTGCAGGCAGGGTTTATTGGGTCTGTTCGTTCTTGTAAATGTTCAAAATTGGTTGCCAATTTAAAGCTTTGGATGATCTCACATAAAATCCCAGATTAATATTTTCCTCTTAAAAATAAAATAATATAAAAATAGCCCAGCATTGGCCAGAATCAGCTGGAGCTGAGTAGCAACCACTCTCTCTCTTTCTTTCTTTCTTTCTCTTTCTTTCTTTCTTTCTTTCTTTCTTTCTTTCTTTCTTTCTTTCTTTTTTTCTTTCTTTCTTTCTTTCTCTCTTTCTTTCTTTCTTTCTCTCTTTCTTTCTTTCTTTCTTTCTCTCTTTCTTTCTTTCTTTCTTTTCTTTTCTTCCTTCCTTCTTTCCTTCCTTCCTTCCTCCCTTCCTCCTTTCTTTCTTTTTTCTTTCTTTCTTTCTTTCTCTTTCTTTCTTTCTTTCTTTCTTTCTTTCTTTCTTTCTTTCCCTTTCTTTCTTTCTTTCTTTCTTTCTTTCTTTCTTTCTTTTTCTTCCTTCCTTCCTTCCTTCCTTCCTTCCTTCCTTCCTTCCTTCCTCCCTTCCTCCTTCCTTTCTTTCTTTCTTTCTTTCTTTCTTTCTTTCTTTCTTTCTTTCTTTCTCTTTCTCTCTTTCTTTCTTTTCCTTCCTTCCTTCCTTCCTTCTTTCTTTCTTTTCTTCCTTCCTTCTTTCCTTCCTTCCTTCCTTCCTTCCTCTCTTCCTCCCTTCTTTCTTTCTTTCTTTCTTTCTTTCTTTTTTAAGTTTATTTCTTTATTTTGAGAGAGAGAGAGAGCGCACTATGGGGGAGGGGCAGAGGGAAAGGGAGGACAGAATCCCAGGCAGGCCCTGAACTGTCAACGAGAGCCTAATGTGGGGCACCATCCCACGACCGTGAGACCATGACCTGAGCAGAAATCAAGAGTCCAACACTCGACTGGCTGAGCCACCCAGGTGCCCCACGGCCACCCCCTCTAGGTGGGTGTGCACTGCCCAGTCCCCCACAGTCCCACCACTTCCTGTTGTACACATTCCCATTGCCCCCACTGCCGGACTGGCCCCTGTAGATATTAGAGCTGACGACTTCCGTCATTGCTTTAATTATTTAAAATCTCTGTTTCTCAAATGCTTAAATAAACAGTGGAGCTTTAAGTGGTTTCCAATATTGCCTGGTTCTATGCTATGAGATTTGGTCATATTCTCCAGAAACCACTAGAATAAGACTTACACTTACTCTCTGCCTCTAAAACTGGCTGTGAGGCCTCGAAGAGTCACTTAACTCCTCTGGCCCTTAGTCTTACGGCTCCTCTCACGGTATAGACTCACTTCCTGCCTTCCAGGCCCCACTTCCTGGCCTCTTAGGATTGTGGGGGGGTACCTGATTACCTTTAGTGAACTGGGAGTAGAAATGACATGTTTCTAGGTTTAAGGTTTAATGATAGGTACGTGACTCCCAAATCCCCCTCTTTCGGGCTGGCAGAGTAACCAGCTACATTCAAGATGGCCGCTGCTCCCTCGGCCTGGGTCCAAGAGGGACAAGGATGAGAAACGCCCTCTCTCACAACCCATAATGGACACAGCTGGTGAGCAAAAGTTAAATCTTTGTTATTTTAAACTAGAGGTCAATGAATTTTTTCTGTAAAGAGCCAGATAGTAAATATTTTAGACTCTGAGGGGGTATATCTCCATTTCATATCTTTCTTCTTTTTAAACAACTCGTAAAAATGAAAATTATTCTTAGTTTGTGAGCCGTACCAAAATAGGCTATAGGTCAGATCTGCACCATGGGTCATATTTGGCTGATGCATTTTAAGCTGCTGATATTTGGGGATTATCTGTTACTATCGCCTGTTTTGGCTGGTACACATGGACTTCAACCCTTCCCTTAGAACTAGAACTTCTAAAACAGAATCTGTATATTAATATGATTACTTTTAAGTTATCGCCAAATGGTGTCCTTTTCCTTTCTTAAATCTTTTCAAAATTCCAAATTTCCTACATAATCCAAGTACTCTTTTATAACACAGTACAAAGCAACCCATAACCCCAAAACTATTATTATTCTTTTTATGGGATTGCATCTCAACCTTTCCTCTGGGATGATATATGGATTTAGATTTGGATACAAATATTTTAAGCCTGTCTCTTTCCCACTAAACACTAAGTCTTTAAATTTTTCTTTATTATAAATTCTTCTATTTATTTAAAAAATTTTTAAACGTTTATTTTTGAGAGAGACAGACAGACAGAGTGCAAGTGGGGGAGGGAGAGAGAGAGGGAGACAGAATCCCAAGCAGTCTTCAGGCTCTGAGCTGTTAGCACGAACCCATGAGCCGTGAGATCATCACTGAGCTGAAGTTGGACGCTTAACCAACTGAGCCCCCCATATATAGACACCCCATACATTTTTTAAACACGATTTTAAAGATTATACATCATTATGTTGAAAAAAAATAGTTCTCTTATTTGTAGGCAGATAGTTTCCAACTATTTCTTATCGTTCATTCATTAACAGTTATTCACTGAGCATTGAGTGCCGAGTATGTCCCAGGCTCCACTCCAGTGGGGAACAAAGGGGCAACAAGACGGACAAAAGTCCCTGCCTTCATTTACATTCTAAGAAGAGAGACACCAGAATAACTTGGGAAGAAACCTATATCACAGTTTCAGATTGTCGCATGTCCTGTGTAGCATAATAAAGCAAGTAAGCGAGAAGGGACTAGAGAGGCCAGCAGCTTCAAACAAGAGTGTTAGGCACAATCTCTGAGTAAGCGCCACTTGAACGATGGGAAGGAACAAGCCTGGCAGTCCTATGGAAGAGCGAGTTCATAGGCGCTGCGGCCAAAATGAGCTTGGCGTGTTCCATAACCAGGAAGTCCAAAATAACAAGAGCCAAGTGAATAGGGAGAAAGGAAGTAAAAGATAACAGACGCCAAGCTACAAAGGGCATTATAGACCACGAGAAAGAGTTTGTGTTTGATGCGAGGACATTAGAGAGTTTGCAAGCAGAGGAATAACAACATCTGATTTCACTTAAAAAAAAAAAAAAAAAAAAAGCTCCGAACCAATCTGGCTGCTGACTGGAGAACTGACATTGGGAAGGACTGACTGGGCTAGCAGCAGAGGGAGGAGTGAGGCGGCCATTGTAGAAGCACGCGTCACAGCAAAGGTTGTTTCTTCTAGAACAACAGTCTCCAAACAGTTTTCTCTTGTTCACCCAAAAGGGATTTTAACAAATTCCGAGCTCCTTCCCACATTTTTAAGTTAACATTTTAAATGTTTCAACTTAAGTGTGCATAGTCACAGAAAAGTATGACTTCTGCTTCTTGTAAATGTTGACCATTTCAAATAAAATTATTATATATCATACTTTTCAATATATTCAATTGAATCTAGATACCGTGACTTACTAAATACCACTTAATGCCTGCATTCATTTTAAAAGTACATTAACGAGCTTTCCCTTGACACTCAATATTTTATTCCTTTTTTATCTTTTACCCATATTTTATTCTGCTTTTCATTACATTACCCTATAGATCTTTATCCTGATATATTTTAATGTTTGAGGTCTTTTGTTGATTATCCTAGCATAATGTTCTACATCAAAAAAGTATGCGTAAAAACTGGAATTTATTGTTGTTTTCTTGTATTTTTGTTTTTTTGCAATTCCTATAGCTTATAAACTCCTGGAGATGTTTTTTCCGATTGAATTATCAGAAATTCTTTTTTTTCTCATGTTTATTTATTTTTGAGAGAGAGAGTGCAATGGGGGCAAAAAGAGAGAGAATCCCAAGCAGGCTCCAGGCTGTCAGTGCAGAGCCCAACATGGGACTCAATCCCCGAACCGTGAGATCATGACCTGAGCCAAAATCAGGAGTCAAAAGCTTAACCTACTGAGCCACCCAGGCACTCCTGAATTATCAGAAATTCTAACACACAAGGGGCGCCTGGGTGGCTCAGTCAGTTAAGCGTCAGGCTCTTGGTTTCAGATCAGGTCAAGATCTCATGGTTTGTGAGTTTGAGCCCTGCATTGTGCTGCCAGCACAGAGCCTACTGGGATTCTCTCTCTCTGTCTCTCTGCCTCTGTCTCTGTCTCTCTCTCTCTCTCTCTCTGCCCCTCCTCTGCTCATGCTTTCTCTCTCTCTCAAAATAAATAAACATAAGTAAACATAAAAATTAAAAAAAAAGAAATTCTAACACAATCGATGACAATAATACACAATTGATTAAACTAACACAAACACATTATTAACACACAATTGATTGCAATAACATAAACACATTCCAAATGCTATTGAATAATGATTAGACATAAAAAACTAAAGTTTATTAGAAATGCATCTTTCCAGGGGGTTAATGGGGCTCTTGTTTCCTTGGATAATTTTTACTTACTGTTAGAATAAGACAGGGCTCAACATCAATTCTCTCCCAATGGTAATTTTTATTGACATAAATGCTGAAAAAAACTTATTCTCAAAAACATATAAATAGAGATGAAAGGAGTTTGAAAGGAGTTTTATTGTAGCAAGGTTTGTCAGTGATTTGAACTCCTGAATTGTATGCCCAAATACGACAAGCGAACCTGTTTTCAAAATGTGTTCAAACGATCTACCAGCCCAGGTAGTTCTTCCTTCGTTTTATTGAGCACCAGCAACTAGAAACAATGTGACATAACCAAGGACGTTTGCCAAGGATGCCTTAAGTGCATCCGTCTTTATTCCTTTCACAGGGGAACCCAAGTGGCTCCCACCCCAGGGCAAGGGCAGAGCAAGCTCAGGAGTGGATGCTGGGCAAGTCTTCCATTATGGAAGATGGAGAAGGTAACAGAAAGGAAAGACACGAGAAGAGAAGCAACAAGACGTGAAGGAGATCGCCATCTTTCTCAGGCACATGCGTGCGGGGAAGCAGAACAGGGAAATTGGTTGCCTTACAGTAGCTGTTTCTCACACCCCTGGGAAAACCTTCATGTAACCTTATGAAAAAAAAAAAACCCTCGTTTCAAGTCCACTGGTCTGTGGTTTCAGCAATGAACGGGATAAGAATTACCAGAGTTGGAGTAAACAGGAAAGGTTGAGGTTCTGCATCTGCTGCTGGAGTAGCCATGGGGTCTCAGTAGATAGAGGAAGCCCCAGTGCATGAGGGAGAGAAGTGGGCATAAGGGAGTCTGATGCACAATCACAAGCCAACTTTGTGATCTCAGTGGTTTGAGAAATAAACATGTGTCTCTTATCCAAGCAAAGCCTGCCATGGATCAGGACTGCCTCTGGGATCCAGGATTTCTCCAAGACATCAGGTTGCCATGTCAATACTTGGCTCCGCAAAGGGGTTCAACAGAAAGGTAGGAGAGAGGTGCCTCAGGTTGTGACTTCCTTGTCCTGGAATGGACTCTGGTCACTTTTGCTTAGAGTCCATTGGCCAGCGCTAGTCATCTAGTCCTAAGCCAATTGCTTAAGAGCCTGGAATGTGGAAGACCACACGAGCCTCTTGGGTGCTGCCTTGGTCTCACTAGGTTTTTGGCATCTTTGGGAAGGCAATCTACTTACAGGTTTGTTGCAAACTAGAGTTTTAGGGGGAAAAGACAATAGGATTTAATCTAGAGAAATAAACAGGGAAAATCAGTGCAGAAAAAATATGAAAAAAAAAAAAGGCCAATGAGAAAGACCTTGTCCAACCAAATATTGAAACCTATTACAAATCTAAAATAATTACAGTTTCAGAAGAACAGAAAAGAAAGCCCTGAAGTAGACCTTAGTATATATAAACTCTTACTGTCTGATGAAGCAACTTAGTGGGACACCCTGTACCACTCTTCACACCCTTACCAAAATAAATTTCAGGGCACCTGGGTGGCTCAGTTGGTTGAATGTCCAACTCTTGGTTTCGGCTCAGGTCATGATCTCCGGGTTTCATGAGTTTGAGCCCTGTGTCGGGCTCTGCGCTGGCAGCATGGAGCCTGCTTGGGGTTCTCTCTCTCTCTCTGCCCCTTCCCCACTCATGCTGTCTCTCTCTCTCTCTCAAAAGAAGTAAATAAAACTTTTAGAAACATACAAAAATTATAAAATAAAACAAAATAAATTACACATGAACTTTAATGGAAATTTCAAAACCACGATCTGGAGATCACCTAAATAATGACTTACGTTTTTCTTTTCTTTGAAAGAAAAGATAGGTGTTTATTTAAATTATTTTAAAATGGGCGAGGAATTCCTGGGGATAAAATCAAAAGAAGAAATCATGAAAGAGAACACTAATACCTCTGAGAAGTCCATTTATTTATTTTTGTCAGCAGGGAATACAAACAAAATTAAAAGGAACATGGCAAACTGAAAAGGGTATTTAAATAAATGAAACAAAGTCTTAACATCCTTAATTTCAACAACTCTTCCAAAATTGTGATGCCACCAACATGCCAAATTTTAACGGCAAAAGATAATTCACACGGGATGGACCAATAGCTAAGAGACAATGGCGTGGAACTTAAAGTCATCTTTTAGCCTGCCAAACAGTAGATATCTTAAGGCGTTAAGAGTCAGTGCTGACAAGCCTTTCACGAAAACAGATGATTAAGAATGATGGTATCCTTCCAGAAGAAGTGAGAAGTGGTACACCCTTCCCTGAAAGCAGTTTGTAATACGTAATCAATACGGAGACCTGAAAATGTTCACGCCGACAGTCTGTATCCGGCAAATATGTGTGTAAATATTCATGATCCATACAGGGGCTATACTTTGCTGTGCATAAATGACAAACTCAATTTAGGGGTGCCTGAGTGGCCCAGTCGGTTAGGCCTCTGATCCTTGATTTCGGCTCAGGTCACGATCTCACAGTTCGTGGGATCAAGCCCCGAGTCAGCCTCTTGCGCTGACAGCACGGGGTCTGCTTGGGATTCTCTCTCTCCCGCCCTCTCCCTCTGTCCCTCCCCTGCGCATTGGCGCTCTCTCTTTCCCGCTCTCTCTCAAACAAACAAACATGAAAACAAAATGACAACCTCAGTTTAAAAGAAGGGGTTAAGTTTGTGATTTTTATATTCCGCCTAAAATTTCATGCCCTTTTTAACCCATCGGTTCCACTGCCATGGATTATCTTAAAAAATAATAAAATAGATAGTTAAAACTGTTGTAAAGATTTTAACTTAAAAGAGCGAAACAGAGAACTGCTTTTAGAGTTGACCCTTCAGCAGCAGGAGTTTGAACCGCTCAGGTCCAATGATACATGAATTTTGTCCAATAAATACAGAGCACGATTTCTTACAATTTTCTTTGTAACATTTTCTTTTCTTTGGCTTACTTTATTGTAAGAGTATAGTAAATAATACATATAACGCACAAAATAGGTGTTAATTAACTGTGTCATCAGCAGAGCTTCTGGTCAACTGTAGGCTGGTTTGGGGGAGTCAGCAATTATACGAGATTTTCGACTGTGCGGTGTAGGGGTGGGGGGACCGGTGCCCCAATTCCCTGCATCATTCAAGCATCAACTGTACTGAAAACTCGGAAAAGGGATTTTTTTAAATATGAAAATTAAAAAATGGAGTTGTAAGCATCCATTAAACATCACACTTTCTAGGAATTAGTTTGGTGAGCTAAGGTAGTTATCACAATATAACGTTCAGTGGGACTCCAGGATAAAAAGCTTCATAGGCTATAACTTGGTCCCATTTTTAAATGTATTTATGTGGAATATATTTATGAAATACATGCCTAGAAAAGAAGACACATAAAATGTTACAATCATAATAGTAATTATCACGGAGTGACTTTTATTTTTTTTTCCTTCTCAGCATTAACCAATTTTAAGTAATGCATATTAAATAGTGATTAATGTAATACTTAATAATGAATTAATAATTAACGGTAGTAATACAAATAGAAAAAGGACAGAGGTTGTATTTTAAGTGCAGCCAGAGGAGGGGATGGTACCCTGAAACCTTTGTCCTAGGGCCTTTGGAAGAAATTTAGTTTTCGCTAAACTCACAAAATGGTGAGGAATTGTGCTGCTCTCCCCGGAATCCAATCCGTTGCCTAGTCTCTGGTTCAGTGCTCTGCGGGGGCCACACGTTGTGTTGTAAGTCACAGAGTAACTTCTGAGGCCATCATTACATGACGGCTCACCAACGTGATTTACAAGGGAGTCTTGAAACTCAACACAGCCTCTGAAACACTATAGGTGAAGAGAGAACAGAAAAGCTGGCTGGATTCTGTTTGTCTTACGGGAGAAAATTTATCATTTGGCCGGGTAGGAATCACCCATCATCATGGGTGGTTAACTTGCAAGAGTATGTTTTCTGCCTCCGCTGGCCGCCACTCCGACGCCCCCAGTCTTCCTCCAACATACTCTACTTCCTGCTTGGCGACACCCCTGTATTTGGGGTTCAGCTCTAGGGAATGAAGCATGACTGGTCCAAGTCCTTCGGGCCATCCCATTTCTCCTGGGCAAATACTCTCTTTCACAACCTTCCTTGCAGCTGGAGATGGAAGGAAGGACGCAGGAGATGTCTAGTTTTCCAGGAAAAGTTTCTCCTCTAAGATAAAAAGACAGAGGTTTGTGAGGGAACGGCCATGTCCTCTGCCTCACTCTCCCATTTAAAGGCAGCCATGATGCCTGGGGGCCATTGTAGCCATGTTGGGGCCATAAGAGAAAGTTTAAGAGAATTCCATAAATGCCTATCCAATGCTCTGACTTCGTTCAACTGCCAAACCAGCACCAAAGAGCCTACGTCTATAAAGTTCTTGAGATACTAAGCCTTTGAGGGGCGCCGGGGTGGCTCAGTCAGTTAAGCGTCCACCCTTGGTGGCAGCCCAGGCCATGATCTCACGGTCTGTAAGTTCAAACCCCACACTGGGCTCTGCGCCGGCGGCGTTTCTCCGTCTCCTTTCTCTCTGCCCCTCCCCCACGTGTGCTATTCCCATCTCTCTCAAAATGAATACACAAAAAAAGAGAGAGATTAAGCCTTTGATACCCAGTTTTCCTTACTTGCAGCTAAATGCCTCTTCGATTAGATACAAGACTTCAGAGATGGTCTGATTTGCTCGTGATTTTGTTCCTTTCTCCCCAGACACGGGATTTGTGGCTGTTTGTGACGACTGCAGTGCGGTTCGCTAAACACGTGTCTGCGTCCTCGCAAACTAACGTGGTAAGGGATGAAGGCCGTGCCAGCCAGCGGTCACCTGTGTGATTAGGCACGTTTCCATTAAATCTTTCAAATTCAGTGATGCTGGAGACCTTCAGGGTTCCTCTCGCTCTGGTCTTTACCATCTTCAACTAATTTAGCTGGTATTCAACGCTCTGATTATGTTCCCTGGATCTACTCTTTGGGAGAAGTGCCATATTTCTCCCCGCCGTGCCCCCCCCCCATTGCTTACAAATATTCCTATTTTATTTCCTTAATTCCTTCCTTTGTATAGTCATAGCTAGCAGAGCTGACAAACAAACCAATGGGAGATTTATTCTTATTTAAAATATCTGTATGGGGGGGCCGCCTGGGTGACTCTGTTGGTTAAACACCAACTTCCCCTCAGGTCATGATCTCCGGGTTCGTGAGTTCGAGCCCCGTGTTGGGCTCTGTGCTGACAGCTCGGAGCCTGGCGCCTGCTTCGGATTCTGTGTCTCCCTCTCTCTCTGCCTTTCCCCTGCTCATGCTCACTCTCTCTCTCTCTCAAAAATTCAAAAATAAACATAAAAAAAATTTAAACGTATCATGGGTATCATGGGATAAACTTCTTAGTGAGAGTCTGCCTCACCCCAGAAGAGTTCCTCTAATCGCAGAATTTTCAGCCAGATGTCTTAAAATAAGACAATTCTGATACCCATGCAAAAGGCCACCCCTTCTCTCGATGCACATGCGGCTCGCATTATACCCATAGGGTTACAGATTTTAGTAAAATATGCAATGCTAACACGCACCCTAATTCCTAGCAAGAATGACCTTGACTCCGTGTTCCCACTAACTGGCAGTACGTAGTTATTTATTCCGCACGCAAACGCTATCAGGGATGTGGCAAGGAATCTTGCCCTGGATATGAGGACTTCGGATCTAGTCCTCGTTCTGCCAAAAGTTTACTCTGATTCTGAATAAGTCCCTTCCCCTCTCCTGGCCTTATATTTTCTAAGGTGTAAAGGGATGAATTGGACCAGAGGATCTTGCTATATGCCGGGCACTGGCCCGGACCGGAAGGTTTCCATGCATTATCTCGTTTGATCCTTAAGGCGACTGACCAGCACCATTCCCATTTCGCAAAGAAGGAAGTGCATCAGAAGGGGCTCCAGGCCTGTGGCAGAATCACAGAAGGGGGAGGAGAGGGCTCAGATTCCGAAACCCAGCCTCTCCACCACCACGCCACCCAATATCCGTAAGGAATCCGGCATGGTTTAAGCGGTATTTCAAAGAACATGAGAGCTTAACTGTAGAAAAGAACAAGACCCAAGGTTCTCTCTGTTTCCATCTAAAATTAAACATGTATTTCGGTACGTGTTGTCTGTGATATTTTTTGGAGGCTGGGTTTTGGATCCTCTAGGAAAGAGGCATCTTTTTGATAAAGGGCGGGTGAGAGAAGGGTCTGTTCCATTCGATCACAGGAATCGTGTGGGACGTTTCACGTCCTGTTATGATTTGGGGTCTCGCGAACTGTTGTCACTGGGTTCCGTAAACATCCCTTATGTTCTGTGCGTCGCAGCACCTCCTATAAAGGTATTGTTAAAACGCTGAGTAAAAACACACTTACCCTCCGCAGGCTATAGTTTGGCTTTGAAATCTCTGTAATTAACACATTCTCATTCCAGGCACCGGGTATTACGGAGTTCAAAGAAACAAAGATGTATTTCATTTTTTTTTTCCCCTCCCGGTGATTCATCGATTCCACTCCCTCCGCCTACAGACGTCTAAATTTCAGTTTCCCGAGAAGCTACAAAGCATGAACTGGCATCGTCGCGTTGAGTCAGAGGACACCAAGTGTTAAACTGTAATACCGCCAACAGTGCGGTGTCAACCCTCTTAACCTGCTTTCCGGTGTAGGCGTCATTAACAGTGCTCTTTGCCCTTGGGCGCTAAAGGGGAAAGCCTGCCGTAACCCTACACCAGCGGTTCCACTTAAGTAACGACCTGACGCATGGTTATCTTTCCAGGCTATCCGGTGAAGGGAGGGGAAACATTTGCTTCTGTGTCCCCGGCAAGCTGGTTAAGGCTTGACACGGCAACAGCCCAGGGCTCCCTAAAGCCCAGTCCCTGACCCGTGTGTGAATTTGCGCGCTCGTGATAACCAGCTCACACTCAGGTTTCTGTTTGCTGGCCATGAGACAGCACGAACATCAGCATGCCTGCTTAAAACACACACACACACACACACACACACACACACACACACGCACACACACACGCACACGGGGCACCTGGCTGGCTCAGTCGGTTAAGCCTCATACTTCGTCTCAGGTCATGATCTTGGGGCTCATGAGTTTGAGCCTTGCATCAGGCTCTGTGCTGACAGCTCAGAGCCTGGAGCCTGCTTCGGATTCTGTGTCTCCCTCTCTCTCTGCCCCTCCCCGCTTGCACTCTGTCTCTGTCTCTCTCTCTCTCTCTCTCTCTTTTTTTGTTAATTTTTTAACATTTATTTATTTTTTTAAATTTTTTTAATGTTTATTTATTTTTGAGAGACATAGAGACAGAGAGTGAGCAGGGGAAGGGCAGAGAGAGAGGGAGACACAGAATCTGAAGCAGGCTCCAGCCTCCGAGCCGTCAGCACAGAGCCCGATGCGGGGCTCGAACTCACAGACCGTGAGATCATGACCTGAGCTGAAGCTGGTCGCCTAACCAACTGAGCCACCCAGGCGCCCCCCTCTCTCTCTCTTTTAAAAATGAATAAACTTAAAAAAAAATTCAAAACACACACACACACACACACACACACACACATACACACACACACTAAAACATTTAGGAGGAGATATTCCACATTGAAACGCCTTAGTTAATTTTCTAGGTGCACCGCCCTATTTTGAAATAACATCCCTAGCAATCGCTAGATAATGACTTTAGAAACTTCCTCATCAATATTTTCTTTATTTGCTCCAGTAAATATATTAAGTATCCAAATAGTCACTAAGGATTTGGTTAAAAGAGCTATAAGCTTTTTTTTTTTTTTTTTTTTAATGTATCAAGATTGCCCCTGGCTATCTTTACTCCTGACCAGTAGGTGCAGCTAATTAGGTTGAATATTCCAGATAAATGGAAGTCCCTGCAGAGAGAGATAATTCAAGCCATTCCCGATTTCATAATGAACATTGTAAAAAATGATTTCTTCATTACGAGAGGAAGGGGCTGCCCGAGGGGGTGGAAACCTGCAGAAAGAGCTCTCCTCGGGTTTTGCAGAGGGAATATTTTCAACAGGCGTAGCCTCGAGATTTAAAAGTGTTGTTGGAGGAGCACGTAGTCCAACTCTTGCAAGCCAATCATTTTCTCAACCCACGGTCAAAAGTGACATTTTAAAAAAGAGGCAGATAAAGGGGTACCCGGGCGGGTCAACCGGTTAAGCGTGGGACTTCCGCTCAGGTCGTGATCCCGCGGTTCATGAGTTCGAGCCCCGAGTTAGGCTCTGTGCTGACAGCTCAGAGCTCAGAATCTGCTTCAGATTCGATCTCTCTCTCTCTTTCTCTCTCTCTGCCCCTTCCCCGCTTGTTTTCCATTTCTCTCTCTCTCTCTTTCTCTCAAAAGTAAATAAACATTAAAAAAAATTTTTAGGGCGCCTGGGTGGCTCAGTCGGTTAAGCGTCCGACTTCAGCTCAGGTCATGATCTCGCGGTCTGTGAGTTCGAGCCCAGCGTCGGGCTCTGTACTGACGGCTCGGAGGCTGGAGCCTGCTTCAGATTCTGTGTCTCCCTCTCTCTCTGCCCTTCCCTTGCTCACTCTCTGTCTCTATGTCTCTCAAAAAAAAAAAAAATGTTTTCTTAAATAAAGAGGCAGATAAACGTGCTACAGTTGAGAAATTCCAAGGTCTCATGGACTCATACGAGTCCCGTACATGATCTCACGCTCACCTCTAAGTCCCACCTGAGCTCGCCGCTTGGAAATATCTGTCACCACCGTTACCCAGGATGTGCCCATCCTGCTGCTCTGAGCAGCGCGCGGTGCGTTTTCGTCCCGGGGTGAAAACAACCTTTATGCCCTGGCTGGTGCAAGCTAACTCTTGACGCCCACCCTTTAAGCTGACCGCTTCCTGGTGGCTGATGCTCTGAGAACTTTTCACAGAAGAGGACACCCCGAGCTTTTCCCTTTCTGCTAAAACCCCACGGGTTTTGCTGCAGAAAGAAACTCCGTTTCCCAGACTTCGGCACGGTGCCGCTCCCCGCAAGCATCCAGGTATATCCTAAGAGAGCCCAGCCAAATTTCCAAAGTTCTGAGTGACTTTTCCACCTCGCCGAATGAAAAAGCAGACTGTGAGCCAATCTCTAGGTCTAGGGTGACCAGTATCTTATCCTGAGAACCAGCACGCCGTCTTTCTATTCCGTTTCAAGAAAGAATTTCCTTATGTCTACCCTAAATTGCTTGCCTCGTTAAACACAGGCAGGAGAGCGGATTGCTCCCTGGTCCTCTCCGGCCACACTGGGAGCACGCTTGGAACGTGCAGACCGCCTCCAGCAGGTTACAGCCGTATCTGACCCTCGCTGACTACTGCACCAGTCCTGATTCTTATGCTTAATGTTGAAGAATCTCTATCACCCGGCCTCAACCGATCTCATCCGTGCTGTAGCCCCACTGAATCAATTATGTCAAACCCACTGCCTCCATCTCTTTGCTTTTCTTAATATCCTAAACTTGTCATGCTTGTCCCTACCTCCATAGCCTTGTTCATGTCGTTTCTGACCGTTTGCTTCAAAGGAATTCATGCTCATATCCCATGATAATATTTTATCAAGGGCTGGATATGTGCCCAGTTCTGTGCTGGTCGCTTGCCTGAGGTATATTCTTACCTGTATAATACCCACGCTAGGAAATCCCAGACAGGAAACTGAGGCTCAGAGAATATAGCAGATGCCATGGTGCCTTCCCAAGACGCCCCCCTGCCCCGCGTGCCCCATTTTGGAGACAAAGGCATTCATTCTCCCTGCTCCTGAGGGTGTTGACGGCTGACAGGTCACACTCTTACTCCTCCCCGCAAATTGAAAGGTTCTTCCTATTCCCTTCCGGGGTGCCGCCTACATTCTATGACTGCTTGGTGCAAGCATATAAAGGTCTGGAACTCTTGCCTGAATCTGGGACATTTTTGAAGGACCGTCTTGGGGCCCGTCAGCTGAGGCCTCTCTGTGACTGCTTCACGGCTTGACCCTTCTTTCCACCCTCAGCCCTCCCTGGTGGTGCTTCTGAGGGCCCTCCCTGACAAAACCCCTCCACACAACCTCGGTCTCAGGGTCCGTTCCCTCGGGAAGCCATCTTGAGAAAGAAGAGTGCTTTATTTGCCCAAAACGAAGACCCAGTGGATGATAGATCTGGGATTTGAACCCGGCTGTGTTTCAAAGACCAGACCGCGCTCCCTTTTCTTTGCTGCCACTTCTCCATCCGAAGACTGCCCATCTTTCCCATCTCAGATGGGCTCCGGGCTCCGGGATGCTTACACACCCCACCGGAGGAAAGTGTGGCAAAGGAGGGTGTGTGGCCTCTAGGAGGGTGTGTGGACTGAGCGATGGATGTGTTTGGTTGGTCCTGAGTTACCCTAAAAAAATAAAAGGCGTCAGTATTTTACAACTCAGCAGATTTCTCTCTCTCTCTCTCTCTCTCTCTCTCTCTCACACACACACACACACACACACACACACACACACACACAAAGAGAGAGAGAGATTTCCTACTTCTCTTGAAAAAGAGCAGTGGACCATAGTGAGCCCACTTTGCCGCCCGAGCATAAAGCCCGCAGCGGGGCAATGGTGGCCCCTGTAGCCACTTAGTGATTCACTGCTATCTGCCCCGTCCCCAAGCAATCCCTGACGCGGAGCCTGGAGACCATTATCATTTGCCATTCATCATCTCGCCAATCTGTTTTTATTCCTTTCATGGAGAAATCGTTCTCTATATGTCTGTCTCTACCAAAAAATAGAAAAATAAAAGCCAGGCCTGGAAGATCATATATTTCAAGAGAAAAGTGGGGCAAAGCTCTCGGGGAAGGAGAATGAGAGCTTAATTCTGCCCGTTTAATGCGTACACAGCAAAGATGAGTTACAAAAAGTCGGTCTTACATTGGCCCTATTGTTGCCTTCCCGGTACCTGTGGCAATTGAAGTTTGGGTCGCCCTGGTCTATGACTAAGATTGAGGAATGATGTTCTCAGCCAGGTATTGTTACACGGTCTAGCAGAAGTAACCCCAGATTTGGAATGCACGAGAGAAGTGTAAGAGGAATCTGGGGTGGGGGGCTCCCGGGTGGCTTTGTCGGATAGGCGTCCAACTCTTGATTTTGGCTCAGGTCACGATCCCATAGTTCATAGGATCGAACTCCGCATCAGGCTCCGTGCTAGCAAGAGCCTGCTGAGAATTTTCTTTCCCTCTCTGCCCCTTCCCTGCTCACACGCTCGCGCGCTCTCTCTCTCTCAAAATATAAATAAACCTAAAAAATAAAAAAGAGCAAAGAAAGCAGTCTGGTCCTGCTTCTGTCGTGATACGGTCCTAGGGAGAAACCCAGAAAGCCGACCAATCTCGGACACTATATAAAGGGAGTCCTGCACTAGGCGTTCTAAGATTCTGCCCAGCTGCAGAATCGGAAGGTGTACAATCTCTTTGCTTATCGCTCTGCACGACTGACCCTGCCAGAGTCATAAACATATAAGGGCACGGGCACGTCAGATATTGCTTTATACGCCGCCCCGCATGAAATGGGAAATCTGCATTGTACGCACATCGTTTGATGAAAGGACTACCATCTAAGCTTAAAGTTAGAGTCGCGTTCACAGCAAGAACCTAACACAGACCACAGACGTCCCCATCGAACAAGAAAGAAAGAAAGAAAAAAAAGTCAAGCCAATAGACTTGACTATACATTACGCACCAAGGGAGCCGCGTGCTACGCGAAACAACAGTCACCGGAGTTCACAAATGGAAAATGTCGTAACAATTCTGGGGGAAAAAGAGTCACAAATGCGTTTCCTCCAGCACTGCGATTTCTCACGAACAGAAGGAGCCCTTTGGACATAGTCTGGAGGGAATTGAAACTCACGACTCTGGAAAATTGATTCATCAGGATGAGAGCAAGTCACGGCGTTCTCCCCGAGATCTCCCTCCCACTCTGGGCTCTGCTTTGTTTCAGAAAGGGTTTTGGGGGCAGGGGATGGGGGGTTGGTCTGAGACTGATGTGAATCCCCCAGAATTTGACTAAGCCTCCGCTCGTTCTTTAATTTTTTTTTGCGATTTCCCCGGCATGATAATTTTCAGTGGGTTTTTTCCTGAATTCTTTCTCCAAACCAGTTGCCTTCTTGGTTTAGATGTATGCCACACTGGCCTCTGTGTCGTTTTCCTAAAAGAAAAAAAAACAACAACAATCGCTTGACGGCTAATGAGTTTGGTAACTTTCCCGAAGCCTGAGGAAGTTTGGAGAAGCGCCATATTGTACCACGCAGCTTTTTGCCATCTCGCTGCCCCCCACTCCTTTCGGGCCTCGACGCCTTCCAGAACGCCCATGTTCCCACCCACGTCTCTCTCTGGCACAGATCTGAGAAGAGTAGCTTGGACCTTCTCCCTCAACTCCTTCCGTTTTGGGGAGCAGACCCTCCAAGCTGATCTGCCTGGCGTTCCCATGTCCCTGGAGTTCTTAGTGAACAACAATCTCTCCATCCTGTTACATTTCAATATTTTCTTTAAGCCTTCCAAAGTACCTGGCGCCCTGGGCCTGGCATCTATATATTTTCTCTGCCTGGCACTTTTGTGTGATTCTTAGTCTGGAATATTAAACCTGGATGATTATTTAGTTCGACTCCCTCGTTTCATAGCTGGGGAAATTGAAGCCCAACAAAATTAAATTCCTCTAGAATTCCTAAATATAAGTCAACTACTTTAATCAGTGATCCACTGAAGAAATAGCTCTTTGTTCCACATACTAGCTTTGTTTATACCACAAACTATATATATTCTGTTACGCATGATATGAAGAATTTCCCAAGGTAATTTTAACCGTACTTGATTTCGGCCCTACATTCTGATTAGAACTTAATGCCTACACAATGCAGAATGCCACTGTATAGAATAAGTGTTATGGGGGGCACACCTTGATGGGTCAATGAATATACCTGGGGACCAGCAAGTACTGACCAAAGTGCAATGTAGTGCAAGGTACAAGTACTTCGTGGGAAATTCCTAGAGGTATATGGATTTTCGCATGGACGAATCATGGGCTAGATGTGGTATGGAAAGTGGATAGCTCGGTGACCAGACGGAGAGGGCACAGTCTTGGATGGCAGCCAAAGATTTTATATTTTGTCTCAAGGTTGGTAGAGTCGCTGAGGTCCAAGGAGAGAAGAACTTGGTATATTTTTGCTTTGTACGTCCACAGGAAAGTAGAAACCCACTTGGAGAGTGGTAGGTAATACGGGAATCCAAACATACTTTTAAGAGGCTCTTGCAATGATCTAGACGAGAAATGATGCCACAGAGGTGGCCAGAAGGGGAAGATACGGGAAAGGATGGAGATAGATTTAGGCCATAGAATCAACAGAACCTGAGAAGCAGTTAGATATGGCCGGTGATTGACAAAAACTAGGCATTGAAATACCTATGTCCCAGAAGTCACTGGCTTGGTAATTATCATTCGCGTCATATGAACTAGAGTATAATCTTTATATTTAGACTGCAAATCCAACTAATAATCCCGCACTTCCAGCTCCAAGTGCGACAAAATACCTCGGCCAAATTTAAACACAAATCTGTCGATGGTGCTCCTATTAATTCTTCAGTCCTTAACTTAATCACACATAAAATTTTCCAGTAGTTTCAAAATCCAAGAGTCGTTAAGGTCTGAGCCTTTTAGACAGTTAAAATTACTGCTGTTTCCTCTCACTCACAAGGCGAATTTGAAACACAGCCTTTTGATACATAGTAAATTGGTAATGATGCCACAGCATACACAGATCAATAGCCTCAGGATAAAAGAGTCAACAGAGAGACAACCGATTCTGGTAAACATCAGTCAACGCTATTGACGAACGAAACAGTAGCCCAGGGTTACCAATTCAAATGCCTGCACAGTCCAAGTCACTAGCCAACCAAGTGGAATGCGCTAGGTATGTGCTCGGCATGTGTATGTGTGGTGAGGACCCCACGGAAATGGAGAACACATGTCTGAAGGGGCGGCTCTGACCCCTCTCTAGTCTTTAGTTACCATGCGAGAATACTTGTCCAAGGTCACCAGATATTCCAGAGTTGTTTAAAGGTAGGTGAGAAGTTGGCTAATATTTTTTTTTAACTGCAGGGCTAGGGGTGCCTAGGTAGCTTGGTCTGTTGAGCGTCTGACTCTTGACTTCGGCTCAAGTCATGATCTTGCAGTTCCTGAGTTCGAGCCCCACGTCAGGCTCTGCGCTGTCAGTACGGAGCCTGCTTGGGATTCTCTCTCTCTCTTTCTCAAAAATAAAAATAAGCTTTTAAAAATAAATAAATAAATAAATAAACTGCAGGGCCAAACATTCAGCTCATGACTCCTCAGTTTGTAGACCTGGCTATTCAAAGTCAGCTTGCCAATGCCATGAGCATCACCAGAGAGCCGACTAGAAGGCAAGGTCCATTCTAGACCCGTTCAATCAGAATCTATACTTTTTATTGTTTATTCATTTTTGAGAAAGAGGGACAGAGTGCAAGTGTGGCAGGGCAGAGATAGAGGGAGACACAGAACCCGAAGCAGGTTCCAGGCTCTGAGCTGTCCGCACAGATCCCGACGTGAGGCTCCAACCCGCAGGTCACGAGATCATGACCTGAGCTGAAGTTGGACACTTAACCGACAGAGCCACCCAGGAGCCCCAGCACCTACATTTTTTTTTAAAAAAAGTCCCTGGTGATTGTGTCCACATTCGGGTTTGGGAAGGACAGGTCTCAACAACCTTACACATAGTCTATACTGTGGAATTCCGCCCTCTATAACCAGAGCAGACACGCAGAGCACTCTTCGGTTACCAAGACAGCTAGATACTTTTCTGGAGATGAGAGAGGCGGTATCTTATTCCCAAGAGGGTCGCTTTGAATGGACTCCGGAAGAGGGACACAAGATTTCTTCTCAAGACCACAGGTGTCTGGTGGGATGGTAGACATGTCTTCTGCACGGCCGGGGCTTGGTTGAAGTCAATGAGACACCTGTCTCATTTTTAAATTTTAAGGTAGCACCGATGCATCTGTAATTAAGGGAATAATACAATATGCTTTAATGCATTATTTGCATTAATCATTAATTTTTAATTACTCATAAAAGGATGTCTTACTGAAATAATTTTCAAAATGGAAACTAATGCCAAGACCCCCCCAGATTCCACAACGAACAAAAATCTCAAAATTCTCCACTAATGCCCACTCCGTCCCAGCTCAGCTTCTGCTGACGTGCCATTTTTAATATTTCTAGAATCCTGTGGCCTCCTGTTATTCAGACTGGCCCCTTCAGAACCGCCAAACGAAAATGCATCATTTCAAATCTATGACCGTTTATTCAAGAAAAGAGAAGTGTTTCTCCCATTCGAAAAACAAATGCCTCATTCCAACTCCAGGAGAATTCAAGGTGCTTCGGTCACACAGACTAGTGCACGATAGAATGTGTTTGCTGGTATCCTCCGTTTAGCAAAGAGTCTACCAGCCTCCACTCCTGACCCCCATTGCTGAATGCCAGTCCAGGGGCTGGAGGGTCCTATTAAAAAAATTAGACATTGCTTTCTTCTTCTGCTTTGCCATTCCAGTAACTGGAGAGGGGGAGCCAGGCTGGAGAGAGGCCTGGGCAAGCCGGCAGAGACCAAAATAGCTGGGAAGCCGCCTTTGTGAGTCTATTTCTCACATGCACTTCCGTCTCTGGTCCAGAATCTGGAAGTGCCCTGGGGTACAGGAAAGACAAAACTCGAGCTGGGAACGAATGAACGACCGCGAGGCGTGTTTCAGTTCCTGTCTGGGGAGTCGCGGCCGCGGCGAGCAAGCAAGTATTAACCTCGCTTCCCGACCACCACGCAGGCTGGAACCTGGAAGGAAGGGCTGACAAAAATGTGCCCCAAACCGCAGCGCCGGGGAGGCGATTCCTCGATATTCCCACGGCACTTGTGTCCTTTCCGTCCGTGTGGCGTGTCTTCTGGGTTGTCGCGCGGTTCACCGGCTTCCCGAGCCAGCAGGTGAACCGGGGGATGACTCGCGTGGGCTGCGGGTGTTGGTATCGGAGCCTATCACGAGCGACGCTGGCTATGTGATCTTAGCGCCTGCATCTGCGTGGTACCTCGCCTCGAATTTTCCATCCTAGCTGAACCGGGATGAGGTCACGCCTATGAAATTGTTTCATATATCAGCTAGCATAGAACCTAAGCCCTAAGAGGAGGCAACCACCATCCTTCCCAACCGACCTTAAGATTCCCAAAGGCAGGGGGCCTTCTATTGTACCCCTGGCATGAATTCAGCAGCAACTTACATATTGTGCCCCGCCCCCGCAGCCTTCCAGAGACTTCGGCCAAGCGCAGGAATGATCATCACTATTTTTAACTGTGAAACTGGAGCAAGTGGGAGAAGACAGGTCTTCTGGCTTCGAGTCCAATAATATTTCCACTCCTCTGCCCTTCTGTTTTGCAAATAGCAGGGACTCAATTAATATTTGTTGAATATACAATTTCAGGCACCCGCAGGAAAAATTCAAAATACAGATGCTCTCACCCTCCGGCCAGAAAAAAAGCACCGTGTTCAGTTTTGTTTTGTTTTGTTTTGTTTGTATTTTCCTGATGAGTGGCTTGGAAGGTACTCAAGGTGAAAGAAGTTGTCTTTATGTATCTTTGAACCCCCCTTGGCGTCAAGCAGGGTGCTCGCATAGTACCTGGCTTTATTCTTCTGGCTGACTGATTTGTAGATGATCGTGGATACCTGGCTAGGAGATGTTTGCACACATGAGACGCATGCCCGCGTTTCCATGAGTAAATGCCACGCAGACTGAGCTAATGTTGGTATCGGTTGTAATTGTGGCAAAGTGTTCACATTCAGCCCAGAGCGCGCAGTCTCCCCCGGCCGTCCCCAGAACTCCCTGTAGCGCTGGCGGGAGTCTCCCCCTTCCTGCCTGTGCGCTCGGAGCTTGGAGAGTTCGTCTTTCACACACACGTTAGAAATACTGAAGGCGTTCCGTGGGTCAGCGCTGAATTTAAGGGGCCACATATCAACTTGAATCGGACTGATTACAATCCGCTGAACCTAATTGGCAAAACCTAACTGCATTCATGTTTTATTAAAAGCAACTTTCATTACATCGGGGGCGCTGTCAGAAAAATAAATCACATCTGCAAGTACTTAGGTATAAAATTTTGCAGATAACTTCCAGTCGTCGGTAATTTTATATTAGAAACTGTTTTTCCAATACATGCGAAAACTTTGTTCATCAGTATTAAACAGGCTTTACCTACCACTCTCGGAATATTTATGGGATTTGTAATATAACTTTTTTTTTTCTTCTTCTTCTTCTTCTTTAGAGTTATAGTAAACTCCCTTCTGCCAACCTTATTTTTGGCAGCCTCCCTAGGCCCTTTGGAAACTATAAATTGGTTTGCATTTTCTATTCCACTGTTTACCATTCTTTCCCTCCACCCCCACCCTTGGAATAGATTCCAGTTCATTTTTTAGAAATTAGTAGTAGATTTTGGCTGCAAAACAAGTGGGTTCTACTTGAAACTAGAACACAGACTCGTATTAACCTTGGAGATGGGGAAAGTACAAAGACGACCTATTTCACTCGCTACTCTTAACTCCGAATACGATGTTTGCATCCGCTCAATGGGGAACTTCTGTTGATCGTGACCTACAGGATTCTCCACAAGCTCCTTCCCTTCATCGTTCCCCTCATTTGCAACCATGCGATTTGGCTGTATTTGTCAACCAGCACCCTATTCCAAGTTAGATCTTAACACCAGAACGCTTTCGCAAGCAACAAACACTAACTATAGCTTAAGAAAACAAAACTCTTGGGGCACAGGGGTGGCTCAATCGGTAAAGCCTCCGACTCTTGATTTCAGTTCAGGTCATGATTTCACCATTGTGAGGCTGAGCCCCTGAGTCAGGCTCTGTGCTGGGCGCTGAACCTGCTTAAGATTTTCTCTCCCCCTCTGCCTCTCCCCTACTTGGGTGGGCAAGGAAGGAAGGAAGGAAGGAAGGAAAGGAGGAAGGGAGGGAGGGAGGAAAGAAAAAGAAAGAAAGAAAGGAAAGAAAGGAAGGAAGGAAGGGAGGAAGGGTGGGAGGGAAAAAGGGAGGAAGGAAGGAAGAAAAGAAAAAGAAAGAAAGAAAGAAAGAGAGGAAAGAAAGAAAGAAAGAAAGAAAGAAAGAAAGAAAGAAAGAAAGAAAGGGAGGACGGGAGAAAGAAAAGAAAGGAGAGAAGGAAGGAAGGAAGGAAGGAAGGAAGGAAGGAAGGAAGGAAGGAAGAAAACAAACTCTGTATCTCTGTACTTGGAGATACTTTTCATATTAGAGAAGCATTATCAGGCTACCAGAATTCCAATACGCCCCTCACCCAGCACCCTCTAATAACACATGATACGTTCGTCACATATAAGAAATTCACATCAGCACAATGCTATTGACGAATCTACAGACTGCTCTTGGGTTTTCCAAGTTTTTCCACTAGTAACTTTTTCTGTTCCCGGACCCAATCCAGGACCCTACACTGCATTTAATTTTCAGGTCTTCTTGGTCTCCAATCTGTGACCGCGACTTTGTCTTTTAAGAGTACTGGCCAGTAATTTTGTATAATGGTTCCCAGTTTGGGTTCGTATGATGTTTTTTTCCACGAGTAGATGAAGGTTCTACTTTATAGGCAAGAATACCATGAGGTGGAAGTGCCCTCCATCGGGGGGCACGTGACGAAGTATATCTTATCCAGGTGATGTTAACCTTGATCACGTGGAGAAGGTGGTGACTGCCCACTCCCTCCACTGTGAAGTTACTATTTTTCCCTTGGCTATTAATAAATACTTATATGGGGGAAGGTATTTCAAGCCTATGCAAATATCCTGAAACTTTTGCCCACTAAAATGTTAACATCTATCATTGGATCTTGCCTGCAGCAAATTTTCCTGTGGTGTTCTGATGGCAGTATTCTATTTTCTTTTTCCTTTCTTCTTCTTTTTTTTTAATGCTTATTTATTTTTAAGAAAGAAAGAGAGCACAAGTGGGGGCAGAGAGAGAGGGGAGAGAGGATCTGAAGTACAAGGACAGCAGCAAGCCCAGTGCGGGGCTTGAGCTCGTGAACCATGAGATCATGACCTGAGCCAAAGTGGAACACTCAACCGACTGAGCCTCCCAGGCGCCCCACTCCTTTCCAACTGAAACTTTCTCATAAGGAAGAAGTGTCCTTTCTACCCCATATCTCTATTTGTTCAATTATCTGTCAGTATGAATTCAAGGATATTCATGTACTCTTTAGGTTACCGCAGTTATATCATTATTTATTTTATTGGTTGAATTTCTCCCAGTGCTTTGGTCAATGAGAGCTTTTGAAAGGTTGGCTCCTGTTGGGGCACCTGGGCGGCTCAGTCCATTAAGCGTCGACTTTGGCTCAGGTCATGATCTCATAGTTCATGGATTTGAGCCCCGTGTTCGGGTTTTATGCTGACAACACAGAAGCCTGGAGTCTGCTTCGGGTTCTGTGTCTCTGCCCCTCTCCCACTCACACTCTCTAAAAAATAAATAAGCATTAAAAAAAATTCAAAGGTTGACTCCTGTGGTCTTTTCACCATAGGCTTCTTCCTTTTTTTTTTTTTTTTTTCATTGTTTGTTTTTTTTTTTTAGGCACTTTGTCAGTTTCTGGTAACACAATATGCCCACGGCCATCTTGGATTTTTCCCTTCCCCAGCCCTGCGGTCAACCACTTTTCCAAAGAGACTTGGTTCCTTTCATTGGATAATAATATTAAAGTAACAGAGTGCTTATTGATGCTGGGTGTTTTCATGTCTTCTCAGGAAGCTGAGCTAAGAAATGGGTGTGCGTATACTAAGCCATGTGTCCACACATACCTATACTTATTTTTGTATCTCCCTCTCCACCCGTACATGTTTAAACCACCCATACATGTTTAAAATCGTGAGTTTATCCCGATCACCTCGGCCTCTAAACCAGCCCTACAGGGTTTGTTCTAGACTTCTCGACTTCCTCATTTGTAACTTCTTCTCACAGTGAGAAGTCTTGTTTCTCACTATGTACAATGTATCTACTGATGTCCACGTTAGTGTGCCCATAAAGTCTTTGCAAAATCGCTAACCCTTCCTCAGTGAAAACAGAATTTACCAACCAAGGTATGGTATTTACATACAGTTCGTTTTGGCCTTTGGCCTTCCTGTTTTCAGTGAGAACACTGCTTTCCAGAGTCAGCTCCCTTTTCCCCTCAGTTCCGTGCCAATGGTGCTCATCTGCGGAGAAGTTTGATTCATTTGTTACCAACGGTGTTCCATTGTGGCCTCTCTGCACCATCTGGTTGAGTGTTCTCTTAAATTTATATCAGAAAATAGTCACTCTATAGAGCTCAGTGGCCATCCCCTGCTTACAGCAAGTTCTACCGCCCTCCAAATTCCCTCGTGCTGTGCCGTGGTACTCAACCCGTCTCCCCGCTCCTGGCCATCACTGATCTCTTCTCAGTTTCTCTAGTTTTGTTTGGCTTTGTTTTGTTTTGTTTTGTTTTTCAGAACGGCATTAAGTGGAATCATACAATATATAGCTTTGGGGGGCTAGCATCTTTCTGATAGCAAAACGCATTCAAGATACACCTATGTCTTTGTGCCAATCCAGAGTCTGTTCCCCTTTTATTGACCAATTGGAATAAGTAATATTCCATTGAATGGACTGATCACATTTGGTTTACCCGCTCACTACTTGGAGCACCCGGGCCGATTCTCCTATGCAGCCTGTTTTCAGTGTCGTATCTTAAAAACTCTTCCCCAGGGCTTCCTGCGTGGCTCTGTCGGTTGAGTGTCCGTCCCACTTTGGCTCAGGTCATGATCTCATGGTTCACGAGTCCGAGCCCCGCATGTAGCTCCGTGCTGGCGGCGTGGAGCCTGCTGGGGATTCTCTGTCTCCCTCGCTCTCTGCCCCTCCCCCGCTCACACTGTCTCTGTCTGTTCTCAAAATAGACAAACTTAAGAAAAAAGAAACTCTTTATCAACCTCAAGATGACACAAATTTCCTAACGTGTTGTCCTTCTAGAAGGTACATAGTTTAACATTTTAGATTTCAACGACTATGTATATATATATACAGGAGAGAGAAAGAGAAATTTTAAGGAGGTGGCCTCTACAATCGTGAGGGCTGGCAAGTCTAAAATATGGAGGGCGGCAGACTGGGAGCTCCAGTAGGAGTTGACGCCGCAGTCCCGAGTCCGCATTCCGCCAGCAGCTTCTGGAAACCCAGGTGGGGTTTCTGCATCACAGCCCTAAGGAGCATTCCCACTCGGTGGTCTGTCCTTGTCGGCGCCTGCGCTGCCCCAGCTCATTCTCCACCCGGCAGCCACAGCGAGTTTTAAAACACGAACTGGATCATGTCACGCTTCTCCTTCGAACACCCCTGTAATTCCCCCATTGCTCCCAGGAACCAGGATAAATTCCAAACCTTGAAGTGTGGCCTGAAAGGCAGGCCTGCAGACTGGCCCGAGAGAGCCCCGCTTGGGGCGCCTCGTCCTGGCTTTCAACGCACTCCCCTTCCTTGGATGTGTTCTGGGAAGACCATCAGCCATGTGGTTGGCCTGTCTAAGGCCCTGTGCTGTCTGGTACGCGCAGAGTCTGTGACCCATCGCATGCCACTGTCCCCTCCTTCTCCTCCCTCCGGCTACGTTCGCCTGTGGGTTCCTCCAGCCACCAGGCTCCCTCCTCTCGTGAGGCCTTTGTATAGACTATTCCCTCTGCTGGGAAGTCTGTTCCTTCTCAGCCTCCTTCCTCTTCTTGGTTCCAAATCTTCCTCTAATCTCAGCACAGCTGTACTGTCACCATTGTCCTGAATGTATTGGCCAAGTTCTCCAGAGAAGCAGAACAACAGGAGAGAGAGAGAGAGAGAGAGAGAGAGAGAGAGAGAGAGAGAGAGAGGGAACTCCCAGGGGTGCTCAGTCGGTTAAGCATCTGATTCTTGATTGTTGCTCGGGTCATGATCTCACAGTTCATGAGTTCGAGCACCCTGCCGGGCTCTGCACTGACAGTGTGGAGCCTGCTTGGGATTCTCTCTCTCCTCTCTGCTCCTCCCCCACTCATGCTATCTCTTTCTTTCAAAACAAATAAAGTTACAAAGAAAGAAAGAAAGAACTGCTTCTCAAAATTCTGGAGGCTAACAAGTCCCAAGATGTCCAGTCAGCAATCTGGAAACTTCCACTTGAGGATGGAGTCCTTCTGTGAAGACCCAGTTTTATGGCTTGGTGGGTCAGATGACACCCACTTCGTGATGGACGTCTCAAGTCACGTGGTAACTGGCATGGTTATATGGTTAAGTATTCAGTCTCTACTAAGGCCCAATAACAGGCTGAGTGCTATCTCTTGAAAGGGGAGTTTCTCACGGGGAGGGCAGGGCTTTGCTCCAAAACGCCAAAGCACCTGCACTGTGATTCGCCTACAGGGGCCTACCGAAGGCTCCACACAGCATCCCCACATGCCAGTGACACTTGAAAGAGAGAATCCCAAGCAGGGTCTGAGCTGGCAGCACAGAGCTCGATGCAGGGCTCGAACTCATGAACCATGAACCGTGAGAATATGTAACTGAGATCAAGAGTCAGACGCTTAACCGACTGAGCCACCCAGGCGCCCCCAGCATCCTGGACTTCTTGAAGAGACTCTCTTGCTCTGGGCCCCACTCAAAACTAGCAGCTTTCTAGATCACTTGGTAAACGGGCGAGAGTCACATACACAAGTGAGGAATGTATTGCACATAAAATCCAACGAGACCCCGCTAAGCGTCGTGCCTCTTTCTTGGTTTTCGGAAGAACCAGATGCAGCAACGTACCCTCCACCTTAGAAGAGGTGTCTTGACACGCCCCACACCACTGGACCCCTAGAAATTTCAAGGAGGCAGAGGGCATCTGAGTTTTCCTCAGATTTCTTTCCCACTCTCCGTCACTTAAATGTCTTACCAGTAAGTCTTGAGTGGGTGTCCGTTACTTCCTGCTCACAAGATCGATCAGCGTCGCCTCATCCCTGCACTGGATGGACCAGCGTGATACCTCATGGAAGCGTAAGGCCATCAAGATCCCTGTGAACCAAATTAGAACACCGGGCTGAAGGGCCGATATGGCCCCGGAAGTAGGACGGTGATGATGCATTTCCGGCCTTGCCGGCGAAGAGCGAAGTGTGTTTAGTGGGTCTTCCAGACAGCGATGGAGGAGCAGGTATTTGGCACACCGAGAGCAGCACATCAGATACCAGGTTATGTGTTACTTTTGGCAGGCCCGGAAACCACATCGGGCCCAGCAGCTGCCAATGGAAGCACCACCTGGTCAAAGTCACAATAATCCATGTCATTCTCTAGCCTGTCTTCTGCACAGGCCAGAATGGACCAGTTGAATGGGTCTGTGGTGGGTACCCCAGCCCTGCCACCACCAGCCTTCAGGTCCTGGGTGGTGGCGTTCATCTACAATCCCTCCAGGAATGCGGTAGGGCTTTTGGTTTGCTATTGGCCTCGGTCGACGTAGTTCTAGGGGTTTCCGCTTGGCCTTTTCCACCATATAGCCCTTACTCCACGGGCCAGGGAACCTGTGTGGTGATTCTGCCGGCTGCTGAGTGTGTCTACTCCACTTATACATTCTGGAATGAGGAAAATTACCACAGGAGGGGGTTGGGAACTCACTGGGCCACTGCCAGGGGGACCTGAGGTACAACTTCACTGATCACCTGGCCCTCGGAAGCCCCTTGTTTGCCTGGAGGGCCATGGCGACGTGCGTGTCTCCTGGAATTAGTGTCGGTTTGAGGCCAGTGTCCAGTACCCCCTAAAGGGCTGGTTATTTCCTCTTCCCCCATATATAGTTAGCCTGGCAAAAGGTCACAGGCCACTTTGGAAAAGGCTGGGAGAAAGAGTAACAGCATAAGTGTTGAAAATATTGGGGTCCTTCCTCCAGGGGCCTCAGCCTCTACTTTATTCACGGGGTTCAGGGCCTGTAAGGCGGCTCAAGTCCGGAGATGGACTGAGGCACCGTGCTTGCATTTTGGTGATTAGGTTAGACTTGGTTACTGGACCTAGCATTTCCTGCTTATACAGATCCAGTGGGAATTTAGTGGACGCCCTGTCTCACCTCCAGGAACACCGTGGTCAGCTAGCCAACACCATGGGTCAGCACCAGTCCCCCTGTTGTAATTGCTGTCTTCTATCTCTGCTGTCCATTATGGTGATCGTGACCGTTTTGCCATTGGTGGTGGAGCGTGGGCGCTCGGCACCTGCCCCGGGGGACACAAATACCCCCGTTGCATTTAGGTTCCACGATTTAGTGACTGGAGCCCCTACCGCAAGGCCTGGCCTACGAAGAAGGACCCCAGAGCAACCAAGGATGCTGGGCTCCCCTTACAGATTTGTTTCCCAGAGTCATGGCGGAAGGTATGGCTGCTCTCTCCCCTGCCAGGTAAGTCTCACCTCCAGGCCTTCAATTACCATCCTTTTGGGGAAATCCCTGCCCTCCGCTCCTCCACACAGCCAAACCCTCTTCATCCATGGTGACATTTAACTAAAGAACTAACAGGTGGTGTTAATGCCTCTGCCTTCTGGCCTCTGTCTGTGTCTAGCCAACAGTCTTGGGGGCTTTGTTGTGTCTCTTCCCTCCCAGAAGGGAGCGATCCCGGCTTTGGGTTTAGCTTGTGTCTGTGCTTGTGGTGGTCACGAGATACCACCTACCGAATATGAAGACTGAATTTTGAGAACAGAGGCGGAACAGCCTCAGCCCCCCACTCCCTCCCTGGAGGGGAGGCAGGCCGGCCTCAGAGGGCGCCTTCCCCAGAGCTCTCGCCAGCCGCCCAGAGAGAAGCGGGGCCGGCTGTGGACTCCTCTGGTCTCTTTCCATCCTGTGAAACGTGCATTTTCTGGTCTTGGCTTAATAGCGGAGCTGTGACGCGGCGGGAATACACGTGTGCTGCTGTGAAAAGTGAAATCAGAGCCAGGCGGGACCTCCCCTGAGAAAGGCTGCCTATAAATCGTAAAACCCTTAAATGAATAGCTTAGAGGCACAGGGTTGCCTTGGGTTAGGGTTAATTGGGTCGGGTACAAAGAGTTTTATGTTCATAACTTACTGTCCATCTAGCCTCTTCCTGATTTTCCGAAAGTTATTTTGCTCTGGGGCAAATTTGTATTCGCTTTCCTGACAATGATCGGTCTGGTCTGCAGCTCGGCTCCTTTCAGCTGTTGGGAACTTGTAATCGGCTCAATATCTACCAGATTTCCTCTCTCAGACGCATCCGTTTCAGATACGTTGAAAGGGAGTTTGAAGGTTTGGTTGCTTTTTTTTTTTTTTAAACCCTCCTTCTCCATCCAGAAAATTGCTTCGAATTTATTCTTTTCGCTTTGCTCCCTTAAAGCCCTGAAAACATTTCTTTTTAATTTTCTTTTTTTTAAGCATTTATTTATTTATTTTTTAAACGTTTATTTTTGAGAGAGGGAATGAGAGCGCACGAGCGGGGGAGGGGCAGCGTGAGGGGGGACAGAGGATCCGAAGTGCGCTCTGCACGGACAATAGAGTCCCGAGGTGGGGCTCAAACTCACAAGCCGTGAAATCATGACCTGAGCCTCAACCGACTGAGCCCTCCAGGCACCCCTTTTTAATTTTCCGATCATTCCCTAGCACATTCTCTGCTAAGACGCTAGCCTCTGGAGGTCTGTGTTAAGCAAGAAGCTGAACCCCAGCAGGCTCTGGGCTTCGGCTAGATTTCAGTCCGAAGACCAGCTCTGCCACAATGAGCTCTCTTAACTTGAGATCAGCCATCTAACCTCACTGTGCCTCAGTTTCCTCATCTGCTCCAATGGGCCAGGCAAGTAACTCGTACACTAAGAGTCATCACAGAATGCGAACTAGTAGTGTGGTCTGAAGGTCAGGCTCTAGAGCTCCCCCTTGCTCCGATCGGCTAAGTTCCCTGTGCCTCGGTTTCCTGAATTGTAAAAGGAAACCTATACTTGCATTTCCACACTGGATCATCATGATAATTAAATGAGCCAACATGTGGGAAATGCCGAAAGCCCTGCCTGGCACATAATAAGCAATCAAAAAAGTGTTAGCCGTTAAGATTATAGAGGAGTAGTAAAAAGAGTTCCCAGCTGCAAAGCTGTCACTTTCTAAATAACCTGCTCATAATAAAATTAACTTTTCTCTTGAAAGGAAACATACACATCGTTCTAATCATTCAGTTTTCCCTCCTGCTGCGAAGGCAGCGGGCCCGAGCATCCAGACAAAAATGATGGGAGGTGGTCCAGAGTGAAACTCTAACAAATGTCAAGGAACACACTCCGCGTTTCCCCATCCATTGCCGTAGAGCCAGGGTGACCCAAATAAAACCGCTACTTGGTCTGGATGGAAAAACGGCAAGGCCGCAGGGCCCCTCAGGTACAGCTGAAATTTCTCCCATTGGCAACTGAGAATACGGACTGATAGAAACCTATGGAAAGAGAGAAAAACAAAGAAACCTCACAGAGAGAAGGGCAAATTAGGCATCATGGCACCCTGGAAGAAAAGACAGAAGCGTTTCTGTCTGCCTTGCCGAGTCCTGATTCTTACCCATTTCTCATTCTGGGAGATACCCATGTATTCTTTCAATAGTGTCTCCACTGCGCTGGAGGTGGTCTAAGTAGATTTCTATTCGTTGTAAGCAGAGATTGTGGATGCAGCCAGTCCTCAATACAAATGCGTCAGGTAGGACTGCTCTGTCGTCTCTGAAATCCCTTTAAGACATTGTAGCTACTCAGGAAGCAGGTCTTTCTGGGAATGGTGGGCACAGCACGGTCACACATGTCTGTGCTCACGACTAAGGCAACACTTACGTGTGCAAGAGCCTGCTGAAAATTTTCCCCACCATAAACACCGTGGCTGTAAGGGTTTTCTCGTTGCTTATTCTGGCCGACGCACCTCTAAATGCCTCCATTAGCCCTAGCTCTGGTATTTGTTTAACTGGAATGGGTGGGGGAGTCTCTTCCTCCAACGCCCCCTCCGTCCCCGCCACACACGCACGCACACGCACACAAATAAAACAACCAGAAAAGGGTTAACCCTAGGAGACAACACAAAGCACTGTGGTTTACAAACATTTAATTTCTTGGAATTTTTCCCTCATTCCTCAAAACCAGTAAGTGACATTTGTTGGAGAGAGCTCTTGGGAAGGCAGAGCCCCGGGATTATCTCCCACCATGAGTCACGCCCCAGAAATGACAAGGGAGGGGTAGCGTGACACAGCACAAAAGAACACGGGTCTGGGTGTAGGGCCACCTGACTTGTGGGTAGGGGTTTCCACCGTGTCACTGTGGAGCCTTGGGCCAATCACCTCCCCTCTCTGATTTCAGCTTCTCCCTTGCTGAAATGAAGGGCTGGCTCTTCTCACCTGTCCGTGCCTCTGAACCCCCTCAAAGCCCAGGCTCTGCCAGGACCCCTCTGGGTCAGACAGTGTGGAGCGTTGTAGGAACTTGGACACTCATTTGATTTCTAAAGTCTCCTCCAACTTCTCGCCTTGTCCTAAAACAATCGACTCAGCTGCGACTTAGTTCAGCCACTGCCGCCATGAGCCGCAATGCGGTAAAATACAGTTGGTGCAGGCTGCCTGCTGAGATTCGGCCATTTCCCCTGCCTTCTTCCTTAGAGACGTGATCAGGATGGAAACTTTTCAAGATTCAAAAGCACCGTTTCTCAATGCGTAATTCTTAATGATTGCTTTAAATGGAGGCAAGCAGGAATTCTAATCCCGAACCCTAGCTTCAGCCCCTGAAGCCCCTCGACTTTGGAAACTGCTTTTGCCTCCCCGAGTCTGTCTTCTAGTACATGCAGTGGGGGTATTTGGGCACATGCCTCAGAGGCTTGTTAGGAGAGATAATGTATGCAAAGCCCTCATTCCCTGATGTGGACAACAGTAACACTCACGGCTCGTCAGCCAGCCTTATATTCTTCTTCTGATTCTAACAGAGTCCCAGGCTGACCCCACTGTGCCCTTGGAGCAAGACAGCCAGAGGCTGTTTGGTGTGGGCCCCTTGTTTTTGCTGAAAAGTGAACACCTTTTCCTGAATCAGAAACACCAATACGCACTCTTAAGACCCGTGATTTGGGTCATGGGAAGAGACACTGAAACTGCATTGTTTATCTCCAAGCCCTTAGGCAATATTTTTTCCCACTATTTTTAAGCCTTCTGTCCCCTTCCCCTCCCCAGGCTCACCCTTCCCCTACTTCAGCCCCTACAGCCCAGCTCCTTATTCAGCTCAGCTATTTCAGTTTTAGGTTGAACGGTCTAGACAGGAACCAAAAAATGCACAGTCTGCATACTGGTCCCCTCCTGGGCCTCACGATTATCCAGAAAGAGTATAGGCACATGGGACTGACTGAGAGGAACTTGAATCCCATGAGATAATCTATCTAAAGCATGTACCACAGAATCCAGCATGTAGTAGTGTTCAATAAACTGTCAAAATACAATATTATGATTATATTTAGATATTAATTCCTTTGGCTCTTTTCTATTCTTAAGAGAATATTCTGGAATCATGGCCAATCCTTTAGCTAACTTAGAGCAAAATAGGAAAGACGGTTCAGTCTGATTTGGGTGGGCTTCTCCAGACCTTGACATGGTTTTGTCATACATACATCATTCCATCGGTCCTTTGTAGTTGTGGAACCCGCAACCACAAAATCGCAGTCGTATAGAGAACTGAGCGCCTGTTCAGTTCACACACCTGCAGGTTGGCTGATCTCATCCTCCTCCTGACACCAGATAGCTAATCAGAGCATGACTTCCTTACAATGACGGTGGACCCACAAGAATACACACTCAACCTCACAAACACCTCCTGTCTCTGACACACCCGGTCTAATCAAATGTCCTTGGCCAAAACAGGTCAGGTGATCATGTCCAAGGTCAAAAGTGAGAAAGTATACTCTTCTCATGAAAGCATGGGAGAGAGAGACTATTTCTGAAAAGCAATTAATCGGCCAAAACTCCAAATTCCATCGATCTCTATTGTAACCCTGCGCACATCTCTGAGATGCTCTTGGGTAATATTTTGTGGGGTGATTACAGAAAGGGAGAGAGTCCTTCCTTGTCCCTCAGTCGCTGAGGAATTCCTTCTCTATACCTCAGTGTTGCTATCTCCTTTTCGGTCTCCATGCATCGGCTTAATAATCTCCCACCTTTGCACGTATGGACACTTCTCATCTCTTGCTAAGTTGAGAATGTTCTTTGACAGCAACTGAGGCTTCTAATACTTTAGCATCTCGGAGAGCTCCTGGGCACCTTTCTAGACCTTGCTTCATTTATGTCTTCTCAGATGGTTCTCCGACAACCCCATGCCCCACTACCAGAAGGTTAGGTCCCACTTCTATTCCTGCCCCATGTTTTCCAGGCCTCGATCATGGCATTCATGGCCATTTGTTCATCAGTCCATGAGATTAAAAATATATTTACATTTTTTTAATATTTATTTATATTTGAGACTGAGAGAGAGACAGAATGGGAGTTGGAGAGGGGCAAAGAAACAAAGACAGAATCTGAAGCAGGCTCCAGGCTTCAAGCTGTGAGCTGTCAGCACAGAGCTCGATGCGGGGCTCAAAGCCACGAGCAGTGAGATCATGACCTGAGAAGAAGTCAGACACTTAACCAACTGAGCCACCCAGGCACCTCAAGATTAGTGTTTCTAAAGGTATGGCTAGTATGTCTCTTACATCAGAAGTTTCTAGGTCCCTAACAAAATTAAGGTTCCCATGCCCTATCCTCAGGCGTCAAATACAAAATATTTCACAAATAATAGGAAATGGACCAATCAGAATGCTACCTGTAGCACCAGCAAGGGACTTCAAAGCACCCAACTCTGCAAGGCACAACTCTTTGTTGGCCAATTATGGAGAGATCCACGGGGTCCTGGGTTAGGGGTCAGGGGTTAAAATGGGTGTGGTGTTCCCAAGGTTGTAGGAGAATTTGATATTTACCAATAAATAAAGAGGATTTTAATATTTTGACCATCAGCTTAGCCATTCTAGAGTGTTCCTCTTGACCCAAACCTATCACCCGGGGCTTATTAGTCTCAGTTTCTGGGGTTGAAGCTCCAGAATCTGCATTTTTAACAAGCTTCCCAAGTGCTTTAGACGCACATTAAAATTCCTCTTTCGTGTCTAAATTCCTACACACCGTCTACTACAGTGGCCATGGCCGTTGTAGTCAGGGCATGAGTTCTCACAGAACGGCTGATCATGGCTGGCTCACCCTGATGTGACCCTAACTTTTGGGTTCAGTTCAACACACTTAACCGGCTACTTTATTTTCTCGGTGCCTGTTTCCAGTGGAGGGTGGGGCTCATCCTTTAAAACTAGGTAACACCTGTCAAGATGGCTGACCTCGTGAATGGGCTCTCTTGGGGTTGGGCAAATGGGAGGAGGAGCCAGAAGGAGTAGCAAAGAAATCCACACAGAGGGAAGAACAAGGGGAAAGGCGATGAGGTGGGACAGCATGTTCAAAGGATTGAAAGAGGGACAATGAGGCTGGAGCTTTGAAAGCAAGCTGGAGGGAGAGCCGTGTTAGACACAGATGGGGCAGTAGGAAGGGACTAGATCTCATAGAGCCTTGTGAGTCCTGTTCAGGTATCAAATCCCAACTCTGCCCTTTGAAGTTCCATCATTTTGTTGTGTGACTTTAAGCAAGATCCAATTTTTTCATCTGTAAAACGGAGACAATACTACCAAATTCTGGATTGGGAAATACCTCAAAGTCACTCACTACCACTTAAACACTCACTTGTGAGGGGAGCGTGGGTCCCTCAGTCGGTCGAGCATCTGATTCTTGATTTTCGGCTCAGGTTATGATCCCAGGACCGTGGAATCAGGCCCTGGCTCTGTGCTGACAGTGGGGAGCTTGCTTGGGATTCTCACTCCCTTTCTCTCTCTGCCCCTCCCCTGCATATGTTCGCTCTCTTTCTCTCAAAATAAATAAATAAACATTAAAAAAAAAAACTCACTTGAGGAAAGTATTCGAAGTGTTACTTGAAGGGAATACAATGCCTCCAGTCCTACAAACCAGAAGCTATAAACGCTAATACCAACAGGCGCAGGGTAGGGACCATTGCACAGATGCAGAGGGTCAGAAAAGACTACAGGTTGCTGGACAGCTCACATCTCATCTATAGAAGGCAGGTGCTGCCTAAATCTGGCTAAAAGTTGCCAGATACTATTTTTCTTCCATGAAAGTTCAAAGTTTAAATTCGTATATGAGATCTCTCGACTTAAAGTATTGGCAACTAACAACGACAAAAAGTGCTAAACATGTAGAGACCGACAAAACATACCAGCAGACTAGATTTGGTGAGGGAGCTGCCGTTGTGCAAACTCTCCATCGTAGGCTCCGAAATCTCTACCCCGATGAGGCCAGCACCACAGCGTGCAGGGTGCTGTGCGCCAGGTCCTCTGTGTTCTGGACCCCCTGCAAGTTTGCTTTCGTTGGACTGCACTTTGGTATTCTACCACCAGCCAAGGTTCGAGAACGGCATTACGAGACGCCCAATGAAGTTCATGTGTTTGTCACAAGGATACCGATGAACATTTCTTTACTTTGTCCCATGGGATCTTTTTCATGAAAAAAAAAATTAAAATAATACATTTTCCTTTGCTCTTAAACCCAGGAGTAGTTGCACTAATCGTGACCCATGAGATTCTGTTTTCCAAATTGATAGACATCGAAAGTCATGCAGATACCGTAACACTCATAAACTTCTTTGCATGAACTGCTAGCCACCTACGAGCAAAGGTTATGCCTTGCCTTTAGAAAGTGGCCCGCCTGGTAGTAGGTGGGTGGGGACATAAGCCTAGTTCAGCCAGTGAATTGTGAGGCGTGTGCTACCTCTGAGCTAAGGCATTTCACTGCTGGCTGAGACCTTCCAGAGTTCTCTTTCTATCTATGAAGGCAACACAAGGAGAGGCAGTTAGTTGCTCTATGGTGCCGAGTTCTGGAATACAAATGGGGGGAGCAGGGCCTCCAGTCACCCTTCAGCGAGGATAGCCACAGGTGAGAAATAAACTTGCTGAGTTCAACTACGGGGATCCTGGTTTTCTTTGTTAGTGCAGCAAAACTTACCCTCTCCTGACTGGTTCGTAGCTAATAAGTATCGGTTTAGTGTTTGAACCCAGCGTTGTCTTTCTCCAGTGCCCCTAGCCAGTACCTAATACATGACAATCACAAATACTATCCACTGCACAGATAAGGTCAAATGTAAGAATACAGACAAAAGCACTAATCATTTTACACATGTTTTATAATACCAAGTGATATTGTCAAAGTTAGCAATGTCGATCTTGCCCCCTTCACAAGGCTGTAAGGTCTTTGGAGGAAGGCATGCTGTCTTGGAGTACTTTGAGATCTTAGATATTATAGGGCACCTTATAAGCTCCTAAAGATTTCTTGTTGATCACATTTAATGGGTGTTGCAAAGGATCAAGAAAATAGCTTTGTGATACGGCATTCTTCTCCCCCGCCCCTTTTTTTTACTGTTCCTTATAATGACAGGAATTTGCCTGTTAAAACGTTGGAAGCAAAATTGCTTTCCTTTATGGAGGACCAAAAAAAAAAAAAAAAAAACCCAAAAAAACAAAAACAAAAACAAACCAAGAAGGTTCTAGCCACTAACGTTTAGTTCCTGAGAAAGGTGTGAGAGGAAGGATGGGGGTCAGGATGGACTGTTCCTGGCTCCAGGGATGAGAGATGGAAGTAAATCATGAATATGACCACCAGTGAAGCTGAGAGAGCCTATTAATGTCATGTAATCAATTTCAAAAAGATACAGTTGCACTCAGGGTACTTAAACCTTGGAGGTTTAAACTACATCATACTTGTCACAGGCCCACAGTGTCCCTAACGAGCTTATGTAAATATTTAATCTCTTCTATTTGCATTACTCAGCCCAGCCTTCCTCACCAGCCTCTCTCCCAGCCTCCTCTAATGCCGTAATCCAGTCCCATAGAATGATTTGGGTTTCTAGAACTCACTCTCTTATGCCTCCACCTTCGCGTATGCAACCGCCTCCGTCTAGACTCCCATTTTGCCATCCCTTTCTACTCACGAGGCACCTACGCATCCTTCAGAACTCAGCTCGAATGCATTAACCCTTCTAGAAACCTTGTCTGCACCACCTACAACTCCCCATCCCCATAGGATTTGTCGTTTTCTCCTCTCTGCCGTTATACCTTACTAACGTTCCATAATCCTGAGTCTTACAACTATTTATTTAACAAACATTTATGAAATCTTCCTTTGTGCCAGCCATGGGGCCAGGTGCTGAGTACACAGAGGTGAATAAGAAATTATAATTATTTGTGAGTTCACTGACAACAAGTGTCTTATTCATTTTTCAACTTTCAAGCATCGTGAATTTGTAGGTTTAAATAAATACACAATGCGTTCTCTTTATATCTGTGTCCACACTCTGCTTATATCCATCAGGACTGCTTTGGAAGTGACAGAAATGCAATTCAAACTAGGTTAGTCACAAAAGGGGACACATTGGCTCATGGATTCCAGGAAAGTTTGGCCATCCAAGCTGGGGGAAGGTTTTTTTTTTCCCCCAGTAAAATTATTTCATTTAGTTTTAATATCCATCTCCAACAGTTTGAAATAAAAATTTCCATGGCCTTCAACTGAACCATATGTCACTTTTTTAGAATGTCCTATTTTCCATTAAATAATTTCTAAACCACTCTATGTGCTCAGGTTTATGTTTAACACTCAGATACGGGTGTTTGGAAAGCCCACAGTCACCAGCTCCATGAAGTGGTGAATTGGGGCCTTTGGACCTAATTTTAGGGACAATAAAAACAGCAAATAGTGATTTGAATGCTATTCAGAATCGTTCTCTGTTTTATATTTGAACTTCTCTTTTCCTGTTCTTTTAATTTTCATCATCTGTAACCTGGCTTCTTTGGCATGGGGAGAAGCATGGCCACCAAGATCTCCAGCTTTGGGTTCTTATAGCTTTCACCACTGATGAAGAGATCGCCGATCTTGCTTAGTGATGGACTAAACTGTCCCAGGGAAGGATTCTGATTGGCTTAGCCCTGACCATGTGCCCAATCCAGGAGCTACCCAGCTCTAGCCGGAGATTAGAACTGTAATTGATTGGTTGCCTCCAATGTCCAATCCCAAACAACCCACTATGGCTGAAGGGATTAAAATAGTGCAATGAGTTTCCTGGGAGAAAAAAGAGATGGGAAGCAGAAAGCCCCAGTTCTCTAAGCCACTGATTCTATCATTCATTCAACATTCCTTGTACTCTAATTGTGTTTAAAGCATTGTGCTAAGATGTGCTGGGGAAAAGAAATAAAGAGTATGCAAGTCCTATCTGATCATCTGGTAGGAGAGGGTAGAGAGGCAATTTGGCGTCGTGGTTAGGAACTTGGGGTCTAAGGCTAAAATGCCAGGAGGAAAATCCTCGCTATGTGACTTACATGACTGTGACCTTGAAGGTCTATGATTTCAGCCCCCTCCCCTGTGAAATGGGGACGACCATTACATCTATCTCAGGGAAAGTCGTGAGGTTTAACGAACCACGTGTGAAATGGGTGGCCTTGTGCCTCACACGGAGTAAGCACGCAATCGATGTTACTTACTGTTTGTGCACAGTCTTAAGTCAGAGCAGAAGGTGTGATGTTTAGAAATGACAATACATAGAGTTGAAGATCCAACAGAACCCAGAAATGAATACTGGCAGTGGAGCCCGGAGGAGGCATCAGAAAGGAAGGAGTACTTAGTTTAATCCTTAGTGATGGGCTGCATTTTAACAGAAGGGACGGGAAATAAATGCCATTCAAGAAAGATGGACAGTCGGGAGGAGGAAAAAGCAGGGACCAAATAAGAGGATATGAAATCAACAGGGGGATGCGGAAGTTTTTATTTGAACGGGGTTTCTACTGTCTACGGTTTACAACACATAGGCTAGGAGACATGGCTGTCAAGGAAGTTGGGATTGAAACTATGAAGGAATTGAATGTCAAGCTACGGGATTTGGACTTTAGTCCGTCGATAAAGGAGAGTCCTTGCAGATCTCAGCGCTGGGAACTGAATGACAAGATCTAATAGCACATTGGCCATTGGAGAGGGACTTTTCAAAGAGCCTTAGTGGGTAGAAGAATAAATTAGAACTCTCAGTATCTTTCATCGTTCCACTTTCATTAGACACGGCTTCAGAAAAATATTTCTCCGTCTTTAGAAAAAGTATCATAATGGCTCTTACAATGGCACCCAACACTTCTCAGAGTTGGGGAGCAATAAGGAATAGTGAGGACTGTGGCAAATTAGAGACCTGTGTCCCTCAAAAGGGGACAGCCACCTCTCAACTTCATTCACATTTTACATGCAGGGCTGCAGGCCCAGTGTTGGTAAATATTCTCAAAATATTAACAATATTAATCTAGAAAAGCGAAAATCTAGACTTTTGCATAACATCCCGGGGTTTGGCTTTTTTTTTTTTTTTCCATGTTGGCTCAAATTTTTAAAAAATTCTAGAGGCTAAATGGAACATGTCTGTGGACCAGATGTGTCCCAAGGGCCATCAGTTTGAGGCCGCTGGATCCACGGTGATCCAGAGTAAATATTGATCTGGATTTCTGGATACCTTTACTGTCTGACCCCTCTACAGTTTCTGCCAAAGGATTCCAAAATGAAAACAAGGAGAAAGACTGTCGTGTGCAGGAAGGGAGTCAAAGAGCTGAAGTTTCAAATGTAAAATAAGTAAATTAGAGGAAAAACAAACAAAAGAGATATAGAGAGAGCTCATAAAGCCGCAGATTTTTTTAAGCTTTTATTTTAATTGCAGCTGGTTAACATATAGTGTTATGTTAGCTTCAGGTGTATGGTACAGTAATTGAACAGTTTCATCACCCAGTACCCACCAGGACAAGTACCCGCCTAATCCTCATCATCTATTTCACCCATCTCCCATCCACCTCCCCTCTAGTAACCATCTGTTTGTTCTTTACAGTTTAAAGTCTGTTTCTTTTTTTGTTAATGTTTGTTTGTTTGTTTATTTATTTATTTATTTATTTATTTTGAAAGAGAGAGGGAGAGCATAAGAACGGAAGGGCACAGAGAGAGAGAGAGAGAGAGAGAGAGAGAGAGAGAGACGGAGACACAGAATCTGAAGCAGGCTCCAGGCTCTGAGCTGTCAGCACAGGGCCCGACGCGGGGCTTGAACCCACGCACTGTGAGATCATGACCTGAGCCGAAGTCAGAAGCTTAACTGACCGAGCCACCCAGGCGCCCCTAAAAGTCAGTTTCTTGATTTGTCTCTCTCACTCTCTCATATTTTTTCCCTTTGCTTCTTTGCTTTGTTTCTTAAGTTCCACGTATGAGTGAAATCATATGATATTTGTCTTTTTCTGACTCACTTATTTCGCTCAGCGTGATATTCTCTAGCTCCATCCGTGTCGTTGCAACCACAGATTTTCACATCTTGACCCATAAGCTAGGAGTCTGATTTTAAATCTAGATCACATTTTTCACTGCTGTTACTGGGGAAAAAAAAAATAAGACTGAGTTCCAGCAAAATGGAAAGAACTCGGGTTTTGGAGCTTGAGAGATCTGAATTAAAATGACTAATTTTGATAAGAACATTTATCACAGGGGCATCTGGGTGGCTCAGTCTGTGAAGTATCTGACTTCAGCTCAGGTCATGATCTCCTGGTTTGTGGGTTTGAGCCCTGCATTGGGTTCTGTGCTGACAGCTCAGAGCCTGGAGTCTGCTTCGGATTCTGTGTCTCCCTCTCTGCCCCTCCCCTCGTTTGTGCTCTGTCTCTCTCTCTCTCTCTCTCCCCAAAATAAATAAACATTTAAAAAAGAACATTTAGGGGCACTTGGGTGGCTCAGTCGATTAAGCGGCCGACTTCGGCTCAGGTCATGATATCATAGCTCGAACGCTTGTGAGTTCGAACCCCACATCGGGCTCTGTGTTGACAGCTCAGAGCCTGGAGCCTGCTTTGGATTCTGTGTCTCCCTCTCTCTCTGCCCCTCCTCTGCTCTCTCTCTCTCTCTTTCAAAAATAACATTAAAAAAATCTATATTAAAAAAAGAACATTTATTACAAAGCTTACAAGTTTTGTTACCCATAGCAGCTTGTATCATTTACCTGTTGGCTAAATAACACTGAACAGCACATGACTACAGAATATCGGCATCATGCAACGGTAAACACGTATTGTTTATACACTCACGGAGTTCAGCTGAGCTTGGTTGGGCTCATACTTTTTTGAGTGTGCTTGGTTCTATACATCTCTCATCATCCTCTTTCCACGAGCAGCCTACCATGCCCATGACCATGAGAATGGTGATGACAGAGGTACAGGAGAGTGGATAGAAATATGCGAAGCTTCTTGAAGCGTTGGCTCACACCTGGCATACCATCACCTCTTTTAATTAGCCAAAGTCAGTCATTGGAATGCCTAGAGAGAGGCGTAAAGACCATTTGCAGTCTACCGCACATGCCAAACACTGGAAACAGCTCAGATGTCAACCAACTTACAGTGGACGAATAAATCAGGACCCAGCCCCCAAATGGAATATAGTACAGGAATAAAGAGGCTGAACGTATCATGGCTTCGCTTGGAGACACGGATGGATCTTATCAGCCTAAAAGGAGAAAACACAAATGAATATGTAGAATGCACACCTATTCCTATACAGTTCGAAAAGAAGGAAAGCTTGGGGCGCCTGGGTGGCTCAGTCGGTTAAGTGTCTGACTTCGGCTCAGTTCATGGTCTCACGGTTTGTGAGTTCGAGCCCCGCGTTGGGCTCTGTACTGACAGCTCAGAGTCTGGAGCCTTCTTTGGGTTCTGTGTCTCCCTCTCTTTGTGCCCCTCCCCTACTTGCTCATTTTCTCTCTCCCTCTCTGTCTCTCTCAGAAAATGAATAAACATTGGGGCGCCTGGGAGACTCACTCAGTTAAACATCTGACTTCGGCTCAGGTCACGATCTCACGGTTTGTGGGTTCGAGCCCTGCGTTGGGCTCTGTGCTGACAGCTCAGAGCCTGGAGCCTGCTTCAGATTCTGTGTCTCCCTCTCTCTCTTCCCCTCTCTTGCTCACACTCTGTCTCTCGCTGTATCTCAAAAATAAATAAATATTTTAAAAAATTTTTAAATGAATAAACATTAAATTTTTTTTTAAGGAAGCAAAGCTCAACCATATTGCTTATAGATACTCACGTAGGTGGCAAATCCATAAAACGAAGGAAGAAAATAGTTAGCAGAAAAGTCAGAAGAGTGGCTGGTCTCTTCTAGGTGTCCTGATCAGAAAACAACAAAAGGAGGGACGGAGATTTCTCTCTTTTGGCCTGGTCTGTACTTACGCAGGCAGCTGCTTTGTAATGATTTGTTAAACTGTGTGTTTATAGTTCAAAGCTTTGTTTTTTCTGCATCAGTGTTATTATTTCCCTATAGTTGGCTTTTTAAAGTTTAGTGCTAGCTCAAAATGAAAAACTACAAGTTATAAATGAAAAACATCCAATTTTGCTACTTTTCGGTGATAGGATGGTCTATGTCAGAACCTCCATTTTCTCTCCAGGACATCAAGGGAACAGGAGCCCCCACTCAGGCCTGTCCTAGGGAGAAGAGAGTACTCAGGAGAGGGGTTTTCCTTCATACTAATAAATTGTTGCAGAGAAGGAAAATATAAGTCTTTGACACCAGAAAAAGGAGAGGAAGACTAACTCCGTTCCCTGAAGGTGTTTCTCGCATGTTCTCATTGCTTAAAAAAACAAAACAAAACAAAACAAAAAAAACCGAAAGAGCAGAGAGGGACTTACACTCAAGTCTACATGATTCAAGGAGAGGAGGTCCCAATAACCATAAAACAGCCCAAGATGAGCCACAAGACAGTGTGGGAGCCCTTCGCACATTTGGGAACCCAGCCTAAATACGAAGGGCTTGAATGATTTCTCAAGCTCGCCGCCCCTACTCCTTACGTGTGAATTAAATGAATTTCTTGGTGCATCAATCTGACCCATCAGACGGTGGTCATTTACACTGAGGACTCTTGGGGTGGCCCTGGGGTCCTGAATCCCATGTGGGAGTGGAGCTTGGTGTGGCTGGCCGCTTGACACAGTGCTCCTGCCTGACCGCCAGATGGGTCCTCATGGGAGGTCTGTCCCCAGAGCAAATGGTTATCTTTAAACCCATCCTTCATTTCCCCTCTTATCAGCCAAGGAATGTGGGGCGGCTGCACACATTAGCTGTGTAGGCATTAGGGATTTTGTGAGGGGGAGCGTGTCAGGATGGGGGGCTTACGGGCCTTCAACACGTTCTCAAGTTAGGTGAGTGTGACCTGCCACGGTGGCATTCTCTGGGCCAGAAGAAAGTGTGAGCCTCGGAGACGGCACAGATACTACTAAAAAGAACTAGGACCTTTGAGGCCTTGCTGTTTGCAAACACTGTCTGAAGAGCTTTACACAAACGACCTCACCAGTCCTCAGCCAACACTTTCAGCCTGCGACCGGGTGCTATTCTTAACCTACTCCCCCCCCCCCCTTTAACTTAAGAGAAAGTAAGCCAGGGAGAGAAGGTATTTGAGCCTGAAATGACAGGCAAGGTAGGGCAAGATGGCGCTGACAGGCGTGCCCGCATGGGGGGAAAATGGCGCTGACAGGCGTGCCCGCCTGATGGGCAAGATGGCGCTGACAAGCCTGCCCGCGTGGCGGGCAAGATGGCGCTGACAGGTGTGCCCGCGTGGGGGGGCAAGATGGCGCTGACAGGTGTGCCCGCGTGGTGGGCAGCCTTGATCTGAGCAGTGCTTAGAGAGGGTAAGGGGAAAAGGGAGTCTAGGATGGTGCCTGTGACCAACTTTCCAGACCTTTCTTCAGTGCCTTTGTTACTTCTTCTCAGATATCACACACACACAAACTCACACACACACACACTTTGAATTTAAGTGGAAAACCCATTCCAAAACCAACTACGCGGAAGCGACTCTTTGAGTCTCCACTCTTTCAGACCGTTCGCTCCAAGATGTAGCGTCTTTGGCACAGAAAACAGAGAAATGGACGTGCAGCGTTTGCTGTCGACCCAGGTTACTGTACTGTTTTCTGCCCTCCTTGGGCTCATGAGCTGTGTTTCATCTGCTACCAAAGTTGCCGTTTCTTGCTAGAGAGAGAGTCTGCGAACAGGTACGGCCCTCCTGCGCGCCTTTCCCACCCCTCCCCCACCGCTGCCGCAGCTGCGGGGGCCTGGTCCCCTCGGCTTTATAGAGAAGGGGAATTCCGAGGAGGACGTCGTCGGGCTGGTTTATTTTTAATTGTTGACCTCCGAGCCCTTCTGTTTGCATCTGTTTATTAAATTGCGAGCTCAGCTGTGAAATGCCCTTTATGATGTTGTTTTATTGGTGGGCCATTCGGGGACCCAGCGCCACACAAACAGGATAAATATTTTTCTTTGCGGCACCCACCCCACGTCGGGGTCCACGGAACAAGGGAAGCGAGGATCGTTTGTTTCCGGGCTCTGATTCATTCATTACTTGGCGAGGAGCTGTGAAATGTAAATCTCACATTCCGCAGGACAATCCCCGAGCCAGCTTGAGCTCATTTGGAGGTGTGAGGTTCCACTCAAAAGGAGGCTGTTAATTTTATTGACCAAATTTGGAAAGTGGGAGCTCCAGAATTAAATAGAGCCTTTGGAAAAGAAATGAGCATTTAGACCCCGGGGAGCGGTCCCATGGTTTGGGGGTTTCTGTCCCCCGTCCCCAGCCCCGCCCCCACCCCGGAAGGAAACTTCAAATACCGCTGCTGTTTGCAGAAAGCTTGAAATTGCCGTCGGCCTCATCCTCTCCTTTCAAAAGATTTGATCTCTCCGTGAGAGGTTTGTCAGTGTTAATGACAGCAACCCCGACTGAGCGCTTAGCTCGCTGCTTTAAATGTATCATCTTGGGTAATTCCCACAGCCCCCCTCGGAAGTTTGTGCTGTTAGTGCCTCCGTGGCACAGCCTGGAACCCCAAGCTCCACGTGGGGAAGGCGTTTGCCCTGGGCCCCCGGCGCTGAGACTCAGGCTCAGGTCGGCTCCAGAGCCATCTTTGTGTCCCTAAAAAGTTGGGTCTCCTGGTGCTTTAGAAACAATCGAAGTTTCCAGCAGTCACTAGGCAGCTACCGCCTGCAGATTCTGCTTGCTCCATACTCAGAACAAAAAAGCAAGCTGACTTGCCCCAGGATTTCAAGAGCCACACGCTAGTCCCGCTGCCAGCTCTGCCCCCCATAGTCAGGCCCAGGGTCCAAAAAGAAGAAATACCTTTAATTCCAGAGGTCAACCTTGGGCTGCCTCGGGCCCCGTGGCACTCTTCGCTAAGCCTGGTAGGAAAGGGTAAATGCAAACTGAATACGGCAGCGTGGAGCCCTCAGTCTGAGATGGCAAGGTGCATTCGGGGCTCAACTGGGGCGTTTACCCGCAGAACGAGTGGCCCGTGTCAATATTTGGACTTGGAGAAGGCCCAGTTTATAATTGTTCAGACTTGCCTCTGAATCGGGCTTTGAAACATCCCTCCGCCATGATCCTCCAAGACCTCATTCTTTCCATAGGGGGAGGCTATTTAGGGGGATTTTCTTTAGAAAGGTTGCTGGGGGCCCTGGAGAAAAAGGAGGACAAAATTCAGAATGTGATATGAAAGTCGCAACATGATTTGTAAAAAAAAAAAAAAAAAAAATGTAAACCCTGTTACAAAAGCTCTGCCGTCCGGAGAGGTTATTGTTGGTTGAATGGTAGCAACCATCTGGGTCTCTTTTAATGGCTAGGGGCCCCTCTGTGGAGGGTACAGATGCTTCTTTTGTTACTGGTGTGATCTTGTAAATAGTTAAAATATTTACCAAGGCACCTCCGAGCCGGAGCTATCCCATTTTATTATTTATACCTTTTCAGAGGGACAAAAATGGAGGTGTCCACTAAACGTGATGGATTAGGTTTATAAACAGCCATTATGGCCGTCAACCATCGAATGTCAGCTTCTCCTTTGTGTCTGTGCATTTCTAAGCTAACCAGTGATCCATGCATAAGATAGGAGGTTAAGAATGCGCCGAGCAAAGGAGTGTTGGCTCCGAGCAAGATGTATCTTCTGCTGATTAGAAATACAGCTGTAGAAAGTGAGGGGGACCCCGGGCGGGAGGCGAGAAGAAGGGCCGTGCGTGTGCTTGTGCGTGCGTGCGCGTGTGTGTGCGTGCGTGCAGGAAGAAGAAAGGGAAGCTGAGAGGTGCAGAAGTCACTGCAACCTGACACGCTGCGTTTGGCTTCTCACAATTTGAGACAGAAAACCTGCCAGACCCCTACCTGCCGGCCTCCTTCAGCTGTTTCCTTAACTGACTCCAGCTGGCTTTTGTTGTCCCAAGATAAAAATCAGGAAATGCAAAAATTAAATAGGATTTGAGAAGCAAGAGGATGGGCCCTCCTGGGAAAGAAGGGAAGGAGAGAGCCAGCGGGTACCGAGACTTGGGCGGACAGGCGGAGAGCCCCGTCTCCGTAGTGGTAATGACGGAAATCATCCTAAACCGGGGTGGGGGCCACCTGTGTTACAGATGACCCAGGCCCTGCCCAGACGCTTCGCTGGACTGCCTCACCCCCAAAAGTTAGACCCGACATACTGGATACAGTGGGAGTTAAGAAAAGGGGATCTTTTGAAGTCAGACTATTCCCAATGCATAACAGGGTACTTTGTCCATCCAATTAATGGGAGGAAACAAAGTAACTTTTCTTGCAGGTAAAGGGGGGGGAATGTAAATTATATTATTGTTGGCCCACGATGGCTGCACGTGCGCTGGGAACAGTTTCTGTCCCAAAGTGGCTTCCATTATATTTTTACTCTTAAATCCCGGCTCCTTTCGCTTCTCACAGTTCGTCACTGACTTCCTGCCGTACTACAAACAACGCCTGCAACTCCGCGCCTCGCTCGCTGGAAGGGAAGCTGTAGAATTAAAACGCCAAGGAGCCAATGCTTGCTTTAGAAAGGGACCCGGCTCTGCGCGGCTGAAGGAGCAGGAGCCACTCTAAAATATAGACGAGAAATAGAACTTAGGTAAAATATTTCCTAGCCCTCTCCTGTAGGACATAATTAAGAAATTATGATCTCAGTTACTGGTTTATTTACTTATTCACTGATTTATTGGTGGGGGGGGGGATCTTGGATGAGAACTTCCCGATGGAACAAATAGAAAATTCTAGGTCCCCACGGCTTTGCACGTAAAAGAGAAAAACACTTGGAAGACACTAAGAACCTAACACACTTCCTCCTCAGATTAGTAAGCAAGGGGCTTCTCCACCCCGAGGGTCCCTCCTGGGGTCTTGTTTCATCACCTCCTAGAGAAATATAGCGCGCGCGCGCACACACACACACACACACACACACACTAATCAGGGTGGTGTCTACCACATTAGTATGCTGGTCCATCAACTAATTTGCCTCTGTAAATACTGGGATCCGAATCGCACCACTGTTGTAGCTACAGACTAAATAATTTCTCTCATCACTCTCTTTGGAGAGAAAAAAGAAAGAAAAAGACACACACACACACACACACACACACGATTTTCTAAAGCGCTTTCTCACTCAGCCTCCCCTACTCACTCGCAGGCCCGGTGGACGATTATCTGGCTCAGTGCGAAGCATCTTCTATAAACTGGACTCTCTTAATAAACCTCCTTGAAGACAGCCATTTTACTTCGTATTATTGATTACAAGGAATACTGATCATTTTCATCAGCCTACGCTCCCGTAACACTTACAAACGCCTCGCCCGGCTCGTCCGGCGGTTCCCTTGGCACATTCCGAAATACAAATACACTCTGCCCTGTGTTTGAGCCCTCCTCCTCTGAATCTCCCCCATTCATGAGTGAATCAGAACTTTCGGCAACTCGGAAGAAAAGTCGACCAAGTAAAAAGAACTTGGAATGTTTCCGGCAAGGCTCCCATACGGTCCAGCCGTTTGGCTACACATTCTACATGTTGACACCAAAATGAAAGGCACGTATGTTATACATCCCATAGTTCATAGGACCCATCAACACAGCCCAGATGGACAGGAGCCACTAACTGTATCCCTCCCACAGCCGACGCTCTCCTAACGCACACGTGCTCGCGCACGCGCACACGCGCACATGCGCACACACAGGCTAAAGAACCACGTTGAAGTCTGAAAAAAACCACAAAATTCCAGAAGGCTCATTCTTCTGTTCTCTTGGACAGCCATGGACAGCTACTTTGAGAATGGCTCTCATCGCCTTTATGAGAAACAGGAGACTTGTGTTCTCGTCGACACCCCCTCTCTCCTTCCATCTACCCTGGAGCCTTAGAATACTCCTGTGAAGAACCAGCCTCAGAAACCCTGCTGACCTCTATCCACATTAGGGAGATAGGGGAGCCACCCAAAACACCAGTGAGGAAAATCCCCAAATAGAGCTCTCTGATTTAACAAATAAAAATACAGGATACTCAGTTCTAAGTTTGGATTTCAGATAATCAATTAAAAAATTGTAGCGTAAGGATGTCCCCATGTGATATTTGGGATGTACTTATACTTAATGGGCAGACCTACCCCGGGAGTGCCTGAGACCAGATAGAAAACCTAGAGCTAGGGAGAAGTCTAGAGCCTCGTAACTGATCCCAAGATTCTTTACAGCTCAGTGATTTTAAAGAAGAAAGAGGGTACTGAGTGAGGTCACAAATGTCCAAGTTTCTCAATGACACAAAACAACTCTTGGAGGGAAGTACCTCTGTACAGGGCAGGAGGGCAGACATACACCCCCGGAGGCTGTCACCAGCAACTAATCAGGGCAAACATAGAGTCTCGCATATTAATTCACGATTCCTCACCGCCGCCCAGTGTGGTAGAACTTTGATTATGCCCATTTTACAGATGAGGAAACCGAGGCACAGTTTCCAGGGCCACACGGCTGCAGAACAGAGATTTTGCCCCAGACAGCCTGGCTCCGGATCCTGTGCTTCCAATAAAATGATATCAGACCATAACATAAACAATTTAATTTTCAAAAGGATCTATGCCCTCCGCGTATGCTAAAATTAAAATGGCTGCTTCCTCATTCCCGCCCCCCATCCCTGCCTCTGCCCCTGTTTCGTTAATGCCCCGGCCTGTGCTTGGCCTGCCCAGTGAGGAGCCCAGGGGAGGCAACAGGGTGCGGGGGAGCACGTGTGAGCCGGAGAGAAGAACAGGACAATGGATGGCCCTGCCGTACCCGGCCAGAGACCCCCGCCCCCGCCCCACCCCGTTTCTCCCCGCCTACAGGGGCAGACAGCATAGAAAGTAGTGTGGCTGCAGGGCCCAGATGAGGCGCTCTGGCAAAAAACTTTTTCTAATTTAAAGACCACCCAGGTGTGTGCTGGCCTGTCCCCATTTTAGGGTCTTTGCCTCTTGCTTCCCAGGAAGAAAAGAAACAGATGTGACGCCCATTCATGGCTAATGGAGACAGAGGGGAGGGAGGATCTGGGGAGTAGGGGTGGGGGGAGCGTCACGGCTGTCTTCGGCCCGCAGATTCAAATGCCGTCTTAAAGGACGGGGATATTAACTTCCGCAGGGTTTAAGCCTGTGGCTGTCGCCTGTCAATGCCAAGTCTGGCACGTAGTAGGCGATCCATACCCAGACTTGCGATTGAATTAAAAATTCACGAATGCCATCCAAGGTCTTGGTGGTGCCCAGGGAGTGGGTTTAGGACTGGCCTGGCCTCGGGACTTGGAGGCTGACCAAAGGAGTCTCACTTGGTTGCAGTTACCAGTTGATGGAGTTGGGGCGGGGGAGGGGGGGGAGGTGCTGGCTCTCCCAACCCCCTCCCTGGCCTGGGCCAGCTCAGATTGTGCTAAACAATTATCCCTAAAAGGGGGGTGGGGAGCCCTGCTGAACACATCTTCCACTTTTGTCTCCTCTGGGGCTACAGACCGTGGTCCCTGCTTATTCAGCCCTCCCTTCCCCCCCATCCTGTGCCTGGGACATTCTGCGGTTATGAGTCAATGATCAGACAGGGAGAGGGCATGCTTACCACGGAAGGAGGATTCGGCAGGGCTCTGGGCTTTGATGCTGGCTCTCCTACATCCTGAATGCTTGAAAGGCGATGGGAGGGAGAGGAAGAAATATAAAAGCAGAAGGGAGAAAATGTTATTACCAAAAAAAAAAAAAAAAGAAGAAGAAGAACAAGAAGTTGAAGGAAGGGGAGAAAAAAAAAAAAAGTGCCCGGCTTGAAATATTGTTAAGTATCATCGACAAATTTCTCTGAGAGACAAAAGCTAGTTAAAAACCGAGTTGAGACAAGCCATCTCCTCCAGTGACTCATCTTCCCGGGGAATAATGGCAAAGAGGCGGTGTTTCGGAGGGAAGCGGTGTGCAAATAGCAGTGTCCGTGAAGCTGGGGTTAATTACAGGAAGGACTTCCAGGGTAATTGCCGATAAACAACGCTAGCTAGGAGCAGAACCGGGCACCACATGCTCGGAAGCCAGCTCTCTGTGATTCGAATAGGCTCCCCAAACATTGCTCCAGAGGCAGGGGCTGGAGGGCTCCCGAAAGGGGCATTTCAGAGGAGCCTCAGGCTGGGGCCCCATCCCCGCGAGGGCGGACTGAGGATCCCCACTGTCTCGCGCCAGGAAAGCCCCCCACTCAGATCAGCCCCTGAAAAAAAAAAAAAAAAGAATAAAACGCTGTTTGCTATGCTGTTAGGGAGTTAATAACGTCGCCTTAAGGAAGGTCAAGAAGCACCCCTAACCTTTCAGCTAAGTCGGTCTGGCCCCTCCTTTCTGGGGAGGCTCGTCACTGGGACAGGACCCAGTGTAGACCGTAGAGGCTGGGAAGCACTCAGAAATGTCGATGAAGGGAAACCTCCACCAGCCTGCCGGCTCCCTTGGAGTGGATGAAAGAGCACAGCTTCCTCGCTCCTCCTCTCAGAAGCAGCCCAAGGACACGGGTGAGGAGCCGTCTCCAACTCTGAAAGTCCCCCTGGGCTGTTCCGCTAACCCTTCCTTGGAGACCAACATGAAGCCGATTCTCAGTCCCCGGGGCCTCCAGCTGGTAACTATAGGGAAATTGACACGGGGCCGCAGTGCTGAGAGCAGCCACCAGCCTTGTGCCGTGGTGGCCCTCAGTGCCTCCACCTGCGAAATGAGGGGGTTGAATCAAGATGGAATCTCAACACGCCTCCAGGGCGCCTGCGATTCTCTGAAGCAGGGGTGCTCCTCAAACAGCTCATCCAAACTTGAGAGCGGGGACCTTTCTCCACGGTCCTTTTTCTCTTCTCTACCACCGTGAATAACGCCTTCACCTTGGAAAGAACTCAATAAACAAATACATTGAATGGATTTATGCATGCGCGATGGGGTAACTTCTGAGGCTCTTTGTTTGAAATAAAATATTTGGGGATGGGTATGGGGAGGGAGGTGCGTCATCTTTCAGTCCTATAGAGTGGCTTCGAAAGACCAGATAAGAATAACTAGAAGGAATAGCTAACATTTGTTGTGCTCGGACACACTACCTACTTTTCCGGACCATTTCTCAAAACATCCCTTTATAGAATCGGCTTTTAAAATCCTCACTCCACAGAGAAGGACACAAAATTTAGACAGATCAAGCAATGAGCTATTAAGTCGGAAGCTTTGAGTGTCAGGCTCAGCCCCTTTTGACTGCAGAGCCCTTCTGTTTAGCCTTTCCCTAAATGCACGGAAGGTCTGAGGGCCTGACTTGCTGAGTGCCCTTGGGTAAGTCATTGGCCGAATCTGGCCGCAAGGTACCTACTCCTCCTGAACTAGAGGAATCCTTGGTTCCTTCAAGGGTGGGATTTCAGGCTTCTGTTCATCCCTCGGTTCTCAGACCAGCTAGCCCTTCCTTCGGAAAATCCTTCCATGCCCCCGCCATGGCCACCCGTTCCATCAGATCCCCAATACAGACCACACTTTTCACTGGAGTTCCCTAGTTATTTTGTGATAATTGGGTTCCTGGTTCCCTTTCCCACTCTAAGCCCCTTTGGAGTAAGGATTATATCTGTTTTGTTTATCTGTACCCTTTCCCTAGCAGCACCCCCCAGAACAATACCCGACAGGAAGAAAATGCTCGGAACAATATCTGTCAAACTTTGGGAGGGGCTCCAACAGCCGTGAGATGTAGAGATCGGGTAGGGTTAGCTTCTATGCCGTAAAGAGATTCAGAACCCTAGCCCTATTCGAGCAATTGAATATCCTCTGGAGCCTTCAAAGAGGACTTTGTCAGTTAAAAACAAGGCAAACCCAAGACACCTTGGATGTCTCTTGCTTAGGCCAGGGACAAGCAATGTCCATCCAGTCGGGATGAATGTCCTACAGAGATTCCCCAAGCGTGGCCAAAGGGACAGCTCCTCAGTCTTGTTCTCTTTCTCACACTCTCTTGGGCGCAGGCGGGACTCGGAAGGACATGGGAGCTGAGGGTTCGAGGCTTTGGTGATTGACCCACGCCCGTCGGGGAGGAGGGGGATGCCATCCCGATGCACGCAAGTCCCCAGGACCAGATCGTAGCAACCAAGCATGCCCTGAGGAGGGGGGCTCCTTTCTGGTTGTACACAAGAGCCAATAATGAAAGCACAATGAAGAGGCCTCACTCCCCAGCTGGTTGTGCACGCCCCATTCAGTTGGCGGGGGTGGCCGTCTCCCTTTCAAGTGGGCTCTGGTCCCCCTCCGCTGCCGCCTGCTCCTCTCTCGGTCTTTCAGTCACAAACCAGACACGTCTCACAGAGCAGACCCCAAACCCCAGGTGGCAGGATCCCAGTGTCATATAAATTAGGCTGGGTAACGCTGTTCAGACACATTTTTTTGTCTAAATCATGCAAAAATAGGATTTTCTCAGGGGCATAAATCTGGCCCAAATCTAAACCTGAATGCGCAATTGACTGGTATAGTTTATAGTGCAAACGTAGAATTATCTGGAAAACTTGGGCTTCCAAAGAGCAGGGCTCATTTTTTATCCAATCTGAAAGAAATGATTTATTCGCCGTCTAAAATCTCCCGCAAAAGTCAGCGCATGGCAAAGGGGCCAGATGCAAGCCCCGATTCACCAGAAAAAGGCATCCGGCCCCAAGCCGACAGGCAGTGCCCAGCGCCACAGGAAGTAACTGATTCAACCTTGAGTCCCTCTATCATGTAGCAAGGGCACAAAGTTTGGGCCATTAGTCTCTTGAAAGGTAGAGGTCTGTTCTGTTTTCCAACGTGAGAAGGAAGGACAAAGATGAAGGGAAGAAAACTGAGGGCATTCCAAAAAGAAAAAATAAACAACCTCACAACAAAGTCAACAAAGAACCTGACACCCTCTGTATAACCCCTTCTCCATATGGCGTTATAATGAAACCACTGCTTCGCTGAAATCAATTCAAGAGTCTCATCAACCCTTTTGTTTTTTTTTCACTTATCCCAATCCTGTTGTTTTCAAAGTCATCAGGTCAACATGATGACCTTGAAGTTTTGACTCTTAGGTTGCAGAGAACGGTCTTCGCTCCCCAAAAGTTTACGGTTTGGAAGTGTGTGAGCCGGTGAGGACCAGTCACCATTAACCGTTACCTGTCCCCACCGTTCCATGGCACGGCCTTGGGGGAATTTAAAATGACAGGAAAAAAATAATAATATCCTTTCTCACAAGTTGTTTAAATTCTCATGGCAGTTTGCCATCAAACATCAAATTTATTCAATTCGCAGTGACTTCAAAGAGCGCAGAACAATAACCTGAGGGCTGCATTTCTCAAAAAATATGTCAGCAGTAAGGAGGGGGAAAAATGTTTCCTTAGGTAGATATAAAAGAAAATGACACTAGGTGCCTAAACCCTAACGCCTGCCAGAAGGTTTGACTTACGGGTAAGCTATTTTTTTTTTTCAAGTAGCATGTTCCTAATTCTTATTCACTGACAGTTGAAAATTGGGCATTTAGGTGTAAAAAGAAAATACAAGGGGAACAGAATTAGAGAGAAGAGTAAATTAGAACCAAAATGAGACCAGAGTAGGTGAGAGGTGTCAGAGGCTGTGAAAGCAGCCAGAAATCTTTCTTTATGTCCTTAGAGAGAGCGAAGTCGAAAGATAGTCGTCTTTAATCTAGTAAAATGCAGGACAAAATTAAGTCAGCTTGGTGTGGTGTTGGCACCGTGGGGATGGGGATAAGAAGTATGTACCCAGGGGGGCGCCTGGGGGGCTCCGTCGGTTAAGCTTCCAACTCTTGATTTTGGTTCAGGTCATGATCTCACGGTTCGTGAGATGGAGTCCCACGTTGGGGTCCACACTGATGGTGTGGAATCTGCTTGGGATTCTCTCTCTCTCTCTCTGTCTCTCAATTAGTAAATAAAACTCAAAAAAGAAGTATGTACTTTAGAGGCCCTCCCTGTCAATCCCACGTTTTAAATAGGCTCATGGGATCAACCGCTGAGCATCCCAGAGGGCCCTCTGTACCCGCCATGGTCCAGCCTCTGCCTGCCAGACCAGCCTCTTGTGTTGCTCTTCACTCTCTCCTACCCGAGAACATTCAGTGTAGAGTCTATACTCTGGCCCTGGGAAGCCGCTCCTGGCTTTCTTCCCCTAGCAATGCCGACTCCTCCTTCTAAAAGCCACTTTCTTCTGCAAATCCTCCCTAACGTCTGAAATGAATCGGGGCCCCGGATACAGCTGACAATTGCGAATGGCAATCCCCAAAGCTGATCCAGTCCATAGGCATGTTTTGCTTTCTTTTTAATTGGGTCTATATCTTTCAAATGTAGCTATTTCTCATAAAAATCCAGACGACCAGCTTTTTTAAAAAAAGTCAGAAGATCTGCTAATGTTGAACAACTTACAACCCCCAGGAGTTTGGCTAGAGGGATGGGGGAAGGTGATGGTCTCACCAGTCGTTTAGAGAATGTTCTCCAAAAGTGGCATCTTTTTGACAATCTCTAAAAAAATATGGCAGCATGACTATGATTTAAATAATGCTGGAGGCAAGGCTGGAAGAATCTTTGCTAATCAGTCAAACGGTGGTATGTCTTCCCTTGGGACAGCAAATGGACGCATTTGCCCATGGAAGGAGGCATGGGCTCTTGGTGTGCCCTAACTCCTTGAAGTATTGCTCCCCATTGCCATGCACCTCCAGAAGCTCCAGCCCACACCTATCCTGGGCACTGCCGAGCCTCTAGTACAACAGCGTCGGAAGAGGCACGTTCTCCAGCCCAAAGGGTTACTTCTTTGAAAATCACTTATAAATCCAGCGACAATTTCTAGGACGAAGGGCTGACTTTGCCACTTCCCTGCCCTTTGATCTTGGCAGAGTCGCTGAACCGCTCCTCCTCGTCTTGTAAGTACGTGTAATGATAATGATGACAGTGGTGTTAATGACCCTTCTCTCCTAGTCTATCCTGAGCGTTAAATGAAAATGTCTCAGTCAAGGCAGTCGACATAAAATGGCAACACAAATTTTAGTTATTCTGATGAGCATGGTAACCGGTGAGAGTTTATTACGTTCCGTGTACCATGCGAGCCACTTTATAGGCACTGAAAATTACCATTTTACAGATGAGGAAACTGAAATTTAAATTATATAAAGTGCCCAAGGTCAGCATCCGTTGTAAGGCAGACCCGGATCTAAACCCAGCTCTGTTTAATGTTTCCGGCCACATTGCCATCCTTAAAAAATACTAAAAGTCACAAAAAGACCATTTTGGTAGCAGTTAAAACCATTATTTGTATCGAACTGTTTCTTGTATTAATAGCAAAGCCCTGTGTTAAGCACAGTGCATGTATTAGCTCTTTGAAAAACAGTCATGAGGTAGGAAGCTATTTTATTCTCTACTGTTTTGGCAAGAGGGGTATATGACAAAATATCACAGGTTTTATTGCTCAAGAGAAGTGATGACAAGTTGGAATTAACCAAAGGGGTTAAGTGGCTGAAGTTTACAACTACCTTGGATCTCCACTGTATTCTCAGCGTTTGGCCCAACACCCAACACGCAGTAGAAGCTCAATTAATATCTGTAGGCATCGGTATCTATAGGATAGGTGAACAAAAAGTGAAGAATGAAAACCATTGACTTTTCAGAAGTGTTGGCAACACGATTTGACTGAAAACACGCTTCTCCCATTGAAGAGTCCACACTGTTGAACCTTTGCTCTTGCCTGTTACGGAGACTCTTCCCTAACTTATAGGTTCTTCCCTGGAATAAGATAAAATTCCCCAGGATCAAATCCTTATTAACTCAGAAGTCTTTCTACAATCAAGGCGGGCTTACCATGTACAAGGCACACGCATTTTAACACCAAGAAACGTGTCATTACCGTGGGATCCATTTTTTCTGATAAAGAAAAAGCCGAGAAAGATTAAATAACTTGCCCAAGATTTCTTGATAGAGTGAGAAAGGAACTAGGATATGAACCCATGTTTTATCTGACTTCAGAATCTATGTTGTTGATCAAAGGGCCATATGTTTGTGGGCCGGGCTCTAGAAACTTGAAAAACTGAACTTATGTTATAGTTATGTTATGTATATGTATGTATCTGACCATACAAATCTGGGGAACTTTTAAAACAGATCAGCGAGGGGCACCTGGGTGGCTTAGTCAGTCAAGTGTCCAACTCTTAGTTTCAGCTCAGATCATGATCTCATGGTTCATGGCTTTGAACCTGCATCTGGCTCCGCACTGACAGTGCGGAGGATTCTCTCCCTCTCTCTCTTCTCTCTCTCTGTCCCTCCCCTGATCACAACTTCTCTCTCAAGATAAATAAGTAAACTTTAAAAAATGAATAAATAAAACAGGTCAGCTAATTCCCAAGCTTACCTTTCAAACTTTTAGGGGAAAATAAAGTAAAACATTTTTAACACTCTTCTGTATTTGTGAATATCCTTAGGACTATAGCAATGACACCTCGTGATGACAAGGCTACTGTTTCTAGATTCTATTCTATGTGAAATGTTTCAGGGTCAGACATGACTTCTTAATATCAGTAAGAATTTTCAGAATTGCTCATTCGTGATAGTCTATTCCACGGGCCTTTGGAAATCATTTTCTACTGGGAGTGGAGGGGAGTCTTTCTAATTAATATAGTAATTTTCCAATTAGACAAGACTACCTAATTTGGAATTTGTTATATTGCATATAGAATCTGAGCAAGTTTATTGTCTTGAAAAATTTTAAAAGGGTCATAAGCATATGACTCATTTCCGTATGTTCATAAGAGGGGCATCCAAGACCCTCAAGAAAGCAAACTATTTTCAAGCAATTTAGAGACACCCTGTCATTAGGTCGGTGTGCTAATTACAAATCATTCTAATTGATTCAATAGTCTCCCAAAAGACTTCCATAATGTACTAGGCAAACACTTTATTAGCCAAGCTGAGTTACTGTAGGTTCTTAAAAGAAAGAAAGGGAAAAGCTTTCTTGAAAACAATATCAAGTCAGAATTTTTCGCTATTAGAGAGGGGCCCTTTCTTTGATTTTATTCTCAACTGGTGTTTGTTTCACTGTTTTGACTTCCTGTTTTTATTTAATGAATGCTAGTGTGAGGCAGACAGAAAGAAAAGGGACTTGGTCTCTTTCCCCACATCCGTCTTGTCTTCCTTTCTAGAAAACATCTGTTCATTATTGCCCAGGATCAATTTGCCTACCCCCCCTTTTCTTAACAGTCTTGTTTGTTTGTTGGTCTCAATTGTATTTGTAGTTGTTTTTTCTTTGAAGTCACCATATCTTGACCGACCGTCTATCTATGCAGATTAGATAGATCGACCTCACTTTCCTGGATTCATGATGCCCGTATGATGCAAGACCGGCCAAACACCATGTTCTATACCTTGTTCATAATGGCAGATCCAAGATGGGCCCATGTCTCAGGGCCAGCCAATGCAAAGACATGCTGGTTGCTCTGGAATTGCTAAGCTGGGGGCATGTCTGCTTGAGGGCCACCGCGTGGAAGAATTTGCCCAAAGAGCAAAGCCAATGCAGACGAGGAAACAGAGAGGTAGGGAGACTCCTGTTAATGTTATTTGTAGCTATGGTTAAGTTGTGCCTGAGGTAATTTGTACCCTGGATTTTCCACTCACATGAACTAATATGTTCCTTTTTTAGTTTCTTTGATCTTGCCCTTGTTTAGGTTGTGTTTTTATTCACATGAACTAATATAAAAGAAGTTTTTTTCACTTAAGGAGTCCCTTACCAGAATTTCCATGTGTATAAGTTTATCTCCTTAGCACAAGACTAACTTCCTCTAAGATGGTTCAAATCGAAAAGGCCAATAGTTTATTTATATCAGAACTAAGGTCTGCCCATCTGACTTTTGATCCAAAAACTTGATTCAGCAAAATATTTCACATGTGTGTTTTCCATCATCTTAATTTTGATTCTGAGCCTCTATCTCTCCCTCCATTTGTCTCTGGAAACTGGTCTGTCTTCCCTTAACTTAAGCAGTCCCTTAATCCCAATACCAGAGACTCTTCAATGAGCATGAAATTTATGAAATAAAAACCAGGACGTTCTGCCTTTAACTACCCCAAAACCAAGGAAGCGCAGAATGTGCTTCTTGCCCGATGAGGGGAGAGAATTATTCAACAACAAAGCACACTGGGGGGAAAAATAATTCAATACAAAGAAATATTTCAGTCCCACTGCCTCAGAAAATTAATTTTAGCCCAAAAGTAGACAGCTGGAATATAGCAGGTTAGCTGCAGATTCTGCAGAAAAAGGTGATGGTAATACCATTAAGAAAAAGAGAAAATACTTGAATCTTATTATATCATTGAATGCAAGACCCTAATAGCCATTTTCCACTTCTAGTGGAAAGAATTGAGAATGGGTCTCAATTTTGTCATGTGTGATGTCGGGATAATCACACCTACTTCTTCAAAACCATAGCAAAGATACAAGAGCTCCATGGCTCTTGAACCAATATCCAAATCAAATCAGTCTCCTAGACTGGTTCCTAAGGAGCCATATTTTGTAAAATCTTCCAGGTGATTCTAAAGAAGAGGCAAGTTGGAGGACCACTGCTTTAGAAGATAGGAAACATCGATGCTTTTATTAAAGCAACGGCTCTCAGATGGTCTAGATTCAAACCTCACATCAAACTAAATGCTCCTGCACCATAGCTCCAGGTGAGGCCCGAGAACCTGCCTGTCTGACACGTAATTCTGGTGACTCAGAGCCTGGGTTGGGAACCAGTGCCATAGATGACACTCTGCAACACCCGCTGTTCCTGTTTGCTGGCTTGGCCTTCACTGTTCGAAAAAACTCAGACCTCACAGAGTAAAGACACTCTGGGCTGCCTCAGGAAGTCTATCTCAGAGGCCTGGGCTCGTCATATTGCCCATTTGTGGGACCAAACTCGTCCTCTTGGTCTTCAAAAAGACTGAATTAGACGCTCTGGTTTCCACAAATGTGAAGTAGCAGAGAGTTTTGTTTGTTTGTTTGTTTGTTGCATTTTTAAACATTGAATTTTATACTTTATTTATTTAAAGTAGGTTCCATGCCCAATGTGAGGCTTGAACTCATGACCCAGAGATCAAGAGTTGCATGCTCTATGGACTGAGCCAGCCAGGTCCCCCTGCACTTTGTTTTTAAAGTGAAGGGGCATCTTTTGGTAGCCTCAGCTAGCCTGGGGAACGCAGGAAGGGAGGGACTACTGACATTCAGTGACTGTGCAGATGCACCGCCAACAGTGCTCCCGTTGAGAAATACCGGCCAGGGGCAGGGGGCCAGCGTTCCCTATCTAGAAACGAAAAGCTCCGAAGACAGTTACACTCAATTGAAGAGAATCTTTGTTTTCTGAAGATTTAGTGGAGTATTCAATGAAATACAATGTAGGTCTAGTAAAAGCACAACCAGCAGTGAAAGAACTAACACACGTGTAGTCTACCAATGGGTTTGAGAAAGGACACTGCTGTTCTTGCTTCCTTTGTGCCCTCGAGTCTGTCCAGCTCGAAAGGCAAGAACAATGGGAGTGATCATGCCAAGACTCTACCTTGCTTTGCTTGAGTCCAGAAGTTAGACTATAGGCTGCATCTAACCCCCAGTTTTTCTACTAAACACATACGGCTTTTAAAGCTAAACACACACAGAATTCTAACTAATTCTTAGGTGAGCTACCAACACTCAGAACTCTTGAGATTTCCCATTGGAATTCCCATCTTAAGCTTCTTTTGAAAGAAATTCAGAAACGTAGCAGCAACGGGCTGCATTTCTGTGCCGCCATGCTGCTGGGTCACCGAGCGCCGAGTCACTATTGCCCTGAGGGGAGTCCTTCGCTTTTTGGTCCCAACAGGTCTGTAACCAGCTTGGCCTTCGCAGGCATCTGGATTTCTGAGTTTCGTAGCATCCTTTCCTTCTTCAGAACTATTTTTTTATGTAATTCTTCTGTGGGGTCACTTCAACAACATGGCGAGGTAGATGGAACCAGGCAGTGGGTCCCCTTTCATAGATAGAGAGACCAAACCCAGACAGGGTAAAGGATCTTCCCAAGACCAAAGATCACAGTGACCTCAATCCATCAGACCGCCCTCCCCTGCCCCCAACACACCCTCCACCTATTTCCGAGTGAGGTTCTTCCCCCAGCTCAGTTCAGGTGTTCCTGGCTCTGAGCCTCCATAAAAGAATTGGATTGAGCTCTGTTTGGCTTCCTTGTCCTCTTCCTGACAGCGCTATTTAATGGACAAACAGTTTGTTTTATTTATCTGACAGGGTTTCTTCACATTGTTTGGGGTTATCAGCCCTCCCCTGCAGATCATATTACAGCTTGTGCCGGGGTTCGACCCTCCGAACGGTTCGCTCTAAATCAGATCGTTATCATTACTGCCGTGGTAAATAGAGAGGCAGGGAAGCCCACAGCCGGGTTATTTATTTAGTACCTCCGTGGATCATGTTTTATACAGCCAGGCCTTCCTGGCAGGCCTTTCCCCGTCCAGCTAAGGTTGCATTCAGGAACTAAAACCCAAAGCCCCTTAAATAATGTTAACTTAATAGCTGACAGTTTTATGAAATAAGTCTGTGTGGAAGGGGCAGAAAGGGGACGATGCAGACAGGGCTGGAGCTGGGTTTCAGCCTGCGTATGCGTGAGGTGGGGGATGTTTAGGGGAGAGAGGCGAGGAGAACAAGAGAGAGGGGCTTGGATTTTCCGGCTTATTCCAAACCAACAGAGGAGACTTTGCTTCTAGGTGAGGTCTCTCTTGGAGGTCTGTGGTTTTTTAAAAGGAGAAGGGTCGAGGGGTGAGGGGAGGAGAAGCTAGGTTTGAAGAATAATGTTTCTTGGGGAGGTGGGGAATGAGGGGGGAGGCCTTCCATGGGAGTGGAGGTGTTTTTGTCATGGAGGAGAGAGGAGGCATTCTTTCTGGCGTACATCTTGGACGGAACCATTTGGGGTGGGGAGGAGCGCATGAGAAGCATCTGGGAGGGGCCTCCTTTTCATTCTGTTCTTCGAATACAAACTTTGACATTATCCATGAAGGAAGTCACACACAATCATCATAGCATGTGTGTGTGTGTGTGTGTGTGTGTTAAATGAATGTGTTATTTTTCCGAACACCACCATGTAACAAAGCATTTTTTTTTAACCGTCCTAGGATGTTTTTTTTTTTTTTTCTTTTTCGAATACACTGCAGCCTCAAGAAAGAGAATGAGTCCGAGCAGCTAGGAACCTTCAAAGTCCAATGAGGACATCTGGTTCCGCAACACAGCTGCCAATTCTCTTCATGGTTCCTATTGCTGGAGCCTTCCCCTCCAAGCTAGAATTTGTGGGAAGAGGTACAGTCCTGTTCAAATAGCCCCCAATCTGCGCTGCACCTTCCAGTCGAGGCAGGAAGAATAGCCTTTTGATGTGTTCCACAATCAGAATGCAAATTCTCTCCCATCTCCTAGATACCTGGGCCTGTCCCCATTTCTCTTTACTGTAATCTGCTTAGCTCGTGCGTAGAATGACAAAAACAAAGAGTCTCTCTGTAAAAGAAAAAGAAGAGGGAAGAAAGTAGGTTCTGTGCTCTCATCCTTAGTCCTCGCGGAATCCCGGCTCTTGGATCTCAGCAGGCGGCAGTGTTCACGAGACACACAGTCTATCTTTCTGTTTGTTATTAACCGCTGAAAATCAGGCACCATTCCTGGAGTTAGGGCTTCGGGCGAGGGGCCGGGGTGTGCTTAGCAGTGCCTCCCGGGCTTGGGGTCTGGGAAAAGGCCCAGGAGTTGGGGCATCCTGGTCGCTCTTTCCAAGAAATGCCTCCTGTCCAACTAAAAAATCTTGGGGCAAGGGATGGTATAAGCCTTCTTGGGGAGCCGTGAAGCTTGGCTGTGAGAATCTCTGCATCTGAACAACATCCACACGTGGGACTAAGACATGGCTTCCTGAATGGAAGGTAGGGCTCCGAGGCACCATGCTGCTCTACAACCAGCTTAGAAGTCTGAAGACTTGAGAAGCCGGGAGGTACCATGTTCAGCGTTAGCGCTCAAGGACACAGAGCAGGCGAAAAGGTGAGGATCTGATACGTGTGAGAGTTGAGTGCCTGGCCCCACACCTAGAAGATGATTCGGCTTGATCTGTCAACCAATAGGATGGACACGGCGGTGTAGGCACCAGTCGCTGGGAGAAGATGGGGAAGGAGGCCATGCTTGGGACCACGTGTAGATAATTAGGAAGAGAAATAGATAACTTAAAGAGAAAAAGAGCACGGTGTCCTTTGTATTTCTAAATTTCTGAAAACGATGGTGGTTATGGATGCTGGAAAGAATTCAGTTATTGACAAAGACTGCATTTCCTCACTACGTATTAATTTTATTTAATGGCTCTTATATGAGTCCTTACTCTATGCCAGACACCGTTCTGAGTACTTTGCAAGCACTAGCTTATTTAGGCCCCCGTGACAATGCTCCAAGCTAAGCACTTAGAAGTCCTTGCCATTTTATGGACCTGGAAACTGTGGCCTTGGGAAGTTAAGTAATTCACCCAACGTCACTTACCTTCCACGTGGCACTCAAACCCAAGCAGCCTGGCTCGGCCCCTCTCGAAGACCCCAGGAGCAGATCACAGACACGCCATGTTTGGGGTTTCCATCCTCATAGGAGCCACGTTCAAAACGGAGCGAGGCAGTTTGGTGCTGTCACTTTCAGGGTTTGCTCATCACTAATGCCTTAAATCTGTGCTTCTCATACTTTTATTATTATTATTATTTGAGAGAGAGAGAGTGTATGAGTGGGGGAGAGGGGCAGAGGGAGAGAGAGAGAGAGAGAGAGAGAGAGAGAGAATCTCAAGCAGGCTCAGCGTGGAGCCCAACGTGGGGCTTGATCCATGACCACGGGATCATGACCTGAGTCAAAATCAATAGTCCAGCGCTCAACCGACTGAGCCACGCGGGCACCCCCTCTACTTCTCACACTTGACCACCCCCTTCTTTGATCTGGGATGTCTGCTGAGCATTTGCGCTCTGTCTTTCCCATTCTGATCTGTCTGTCTGATTGGACCAGAGGCCTCTCCTCATGCCCTAGTGTCTAATATTTTGGGTCCCCCATTCTGTCCGTGACCTGGTGCCTCCATTCTAGGTGGATAGATGTACCTGCTCAGACTCAGCTCAGCTGCTCCCTCGTCTCTTACCCCTCCCTGTGTTTGATCCGTTATGGTCCCCGGCCTCCAGCACCAGTCTGCTAATATTCACTGGCAGGTACACGATACTCAGTGAATGTTTGTTAAGCGAATACATAAGTAAATGAATGACATGCAGACCAGACCTCTGCCCAGCGCCAAGACCCTACACCTCGTGTCCTGTGGCATTCTCCCACTAGAGACAGTTGTACAAGCACATAATCCCTGAGAGAAGCAGGAGCTAGAGGGCATTACTTAGAGTAGGAAACAGAAGACATTAAAAGTAGCTCTTTCTATGGGTCCCCAAAGAAACTGTTGCTGATTTCAGGGCAGACAGTACAAATTCATTCCAGCTGGAAGGATTCTATCCTCCACATCTTTCTGAAAAGCATTGGGCAGAAAGCATTCTGGAGAAAAGAGGCTGGCCAAATAATGTTAGAAGAAATGAACAGAATACAGAAATCTTATGATCATCAATCACATACAAAATGACATCCGTCGATAGCTAGAGACTAGAAAGGAATATGAAAAAATTCAAATGGCTTATGATTTAGGGTATCGACATTTGGATTTTCAAAAAACTAGGAATTGTTGTTGTCATTACGGTTTGTGCGTGCGTGTGTGAGAGCTTGCTCACGTGTGCACACGTGGCGGATAACAGGATTTGAAAACAAAGATTGTACCAGCAGAGGGAACTTTGCTTTAAGTATCAAAAATTCCTTTCTTCAAAAGTGGATTGATCCATCTCTGATTAAATCGTCTTGGTGACTGCCCACACCCTAACCTCGCAGTGACAGTGGTCAACACTATGTCAATACGGTTTCAATAACTGGGCCAACGCTGCAGTTTGGGCTCGAGGAAAGTGTCCTATGATGGTACAGGGGAGGTGTTTGACATTTAAAGGACAGCTGTGTCAACATTGCATCTGCGCATTACAAACAGATTAGAATGGTGGCAGTTAGAAGGTTTTTCTATTTAACAAACAGAAAACTCCAGCTTATTCCAGTCAACTTAGTGACATGAATCCTATCCAGATTGAAGCGTTATTCAATGAGCACTTTCTAGGTGCAGAGTTTGAGATTATTTATTTTTGCTTAAAAGCATGCCCCACTAGAGCTCAGAAATAATGTTCAACAATATCCGAAGGATGAGTGATCTATTGACTACGCTTTGGGGAATCTTTTTAACTGGACATTTAACCATGTTGTGCATAGTGATTACCTCACGCATTGTTTTCTAAACAATAGAAATATGGACTTTTTCTTTAAAGACGATGAATGTCTTCATTCGTCCAGAAGATCTTTAGATAAGGTTATGAGTATATTTGATTTAAGGGGCTATTTCAAGAAACACCAATGCAGAAGGGGAGAATCAAAGAGGCAAAGACGCCAATCCAGGGGACGTGGTGACTCGGTTTCCACCACGGGCAACTGGAATCAATGTCCACACGGGAAAATACGGCTCAGGGTCGACCCACCCAAGGGGCAAGGAAGTTGCGGCATCTACAAGCTCCCATGCATCACTGGTTGGGGACGGCTCCTGTAGGCCCTAACACAGTCCGCCCTGGATTCTGGCCCAGCTGCTTCTATTGCCAGAGGAAGCCTTTGGTAAGGAGTCTTAGATGCTACCAGCAAGAAATCTTTTGCAGGAATTGTGAGTGTCAACGTTAAATGGGCAGGGCATCAGTGGTGTTTGTTACAGGCAAGCCTATTCAGTCTTTTACCCACTACTTCTGTTAGTATCCACCTCTGAAATGTGTTGGTACTTTTTCTTAACCTATAATTTCGGTGTGGAATGGCATTTTCCCCCTCCTAGTCCCCACAGCTAGTATAGCCTATCACATAGCAGATAATCAACTATCATTTTTTAATAAGCAAGTCACAAATCAGTCAAGGTCCAGTCCAACTCTCACCTCCTTCAAGAAATACTCTCTAGGGGCACCTGTGTGGCTCAGTTGGGTAAGTGCCCGACTTCAGCTCAGGTCACGATCTCACGGTTCGTGAGTTCAAGCCCCGCATTGGGCTCTGTGCTGATGGCTCAGAGCCTGGAGCCTGCTTCGGATTCTGTGTCTCCCTCTCTCTCTGCCCCTCCCCTGCCTGTGCTCTGTCTCTCAGAAATAAATAAACATTAAAAAAAAAAAAAAAAGAAAAGGAACACTCTCTGATCCTCACTATGGTCCCAGGACGCTTTGTACTTCAGCGAATTGCTTATGCACCTACTCTCTTCTTGTTGAGAGCATGCTCTGTCTGTGTCAGCCTTGCAGTCAACCGATCAGTAAAGGTCTGGACAGCACCTGGGAGGAAGGTCCGCAGTTGTCCACCATGACCTGTAACGAGGTGAGAAAGTCTGATTTTCAGGTGCAGTTATTAGAAAGTCTTGTTTCCGCACAGCTGAGCCATGCTGTCCAATCTTGACTTTATCCGCACTAAAGCCAATACTGAGGTGTGGGAATCTCTGCTTATGCCGACCGGTTCTGAACTCAGGCAGGAAGAGAAGGTTGCTATTTTTCAAATTCCTACACATCCGATAGAGAGACCTCAAACTTACCACATCTGTAGCGATAAAAACACGCCCAGAATCCAAGGCATTTAGGGCTCTCGTGGATAATAACCCGCTGAATAACAAGCCAGCATGAGGGAGAGTCAACATAGCCCACAAATAGGAGAATTCACTCTCCTCATGGCAGAGACAATAGAAAAAAAATATAGCATGTGTTCTCCTTCAGGGTGAGGATTCATGTTTTCCTATGATCTCAGTCCATTCTCTTTTTTTTAAGTTTATTTTTATTTATGTTGAGAGAGAAAGGGGGGAGGGGCAGAGAGAGAGAGAGAGACTGGGAGACAGAATCCCAAGCAGGCTCCACACCGCCAGCACAGAGCCCAATGCAGGGCTCGAACTCACGAAGTGTGAGATCATGATTTGAGCTGAAGTCAAGGGTCGGACGCTTAACCGACTGAGCCACTCAGGTGCCCCCTAGTCGATTCTTGACACCATAGACACAGTGATATTATCAAAACACACAAATCAGGTTTCGCCTCCTCTTACCTCTTCTTAAACAGCTGTAGTCGCTTACAGTTGCCCTTGGAATAAACATACATATTTTAGGTAATCCTGCAGCCGTGGCCCTGACCTTTCTCACCAGGTTTATTCAAGAACCACTGACCCCTTCAGCACCCCGCTGTGGCCACATGTCTTTCACGTTCTAGAACACATCTTGTTCCTTCCCGCCACGGGGCTTTTGTCCACACTTTTCCTTCATCCCAGAATGCTCTCCTGCCCCTTCTTTAGTTACTCAGTGCCTCATACCTATTCTCTAGAACTCCCCTCCATCATAAATTCCTCAGCGAAGACTTTGCTGATGATCCTGCCCCGTCAACTCTCAGCGCAGGTTATGACACCCCTTCCCTCTTCTTGTGTGAAGAGTTGCATGTTTGCTTCTCTGTGTTAATTCGATCCATGTTGGATCCAATGTTCTGGCAGAACGTTAGCTCTGCTAGGCCAGAGTCTGTGCTTTTCACTCCCTGCACGCCTAACACGGTGCCTCCCACAGTGTAGATTTTCCGTAAGGGTCTGCTAAATGAGAGAGCGTGGTGGATCCATTTCTCAGCCACTGTGAGTTGGGGCTGCTACCAGCTCACAGTCACCCTCTCTTCCCCGGGGACTTGCCTTTGGCTGAGAGGAGCCACCTTAGCTGGGAAGTTGAGTCCCCTAGGGTAGGCTGCAGCAAAAGGCTGAATGGTTTGAGGGAGAGAAAGGTTCTCACCCCAGAATAAGGTGCCACTTCACAGCCTCTAGGACACCTATAATAAAAATGGTAGCTAGTAACAGAGCGTTGGCAAGGATGGGGAGAAATCGAGACCTTCGGGCCTTGCGGGTGGAAGTATAAAATGGTGCAACCACTGTGACAAAAACGGTGTGGCAGTTTCTCAGCAAGTTAGCCATTAGCTAGACCAAATGATCCCGCGGTCCTACTCCCATGCTAGAACTCAAGAGAAAACAGTTCAAACAAAAACCTATACACGTACGTTCACAGAAGCCCTACTCACAAGAGCCAAAAGGTAGGCAAAAAAGCCAAGTGTCCATCAGTTGGTAAATGGATAAACAAGACGTAGTCTACCTGCACAGTGGAGTATTAGTCAGCCTCACAAAGGGATGAGGTACTGACACGTGCTACCCTGTGGATGAGCCTCGAAACCATAGGCGAAGTGAAAGAAAGCAGACACAAAAGACCATGCGTTATATGAACCTATTCATATTAAATGCCCAGAAGAGACAAATTCATGGGACAGAAAGCAGATGAGTGGTTTCTGGGGGCTGAAGGGAGGGAGAATGGCGAGTGACTGCTAAAAGGGGCGCCTGGGTGGCTCAGTCGGTGAAGCGACCAACTGTTGATATCAGCTTAGGTCACGGTCTGACGGTCCATGGGTTTGACCTCGGGGTCAGGCTCTGCGCTGATAGTGTTTGGGATTCTCTCTCTCTCTCTCTCTCTCTCTCTCTCTTTAAATAAATAAATAAACATTAAAAATTTTTTAAAAATGGGGCATCTAGTTGGCTCAGTCAGTTAAGCATCCAACTTCGGCTCAGGTCATGATCTCACAGCTTGTGGGTTCGAGCCCCGCATTGGGCTCTGTGCTGACAGCTCCAAGCCTGAAGCCTGCTTTAGGTTCTGTGTCTCCCTCTCTCTCTCCCTGCCCCTACCCTGTTTGCGCTCTGTCTCTCTCTGACTCTCAAAATGAATAAATGTTAAATAGAAAGAAAGGAAGGAAGGAAGGAAGGAAGGAAGGAAGGAAGGAAGGAAGGAAGGAAGGAAGGAAGGAAGGAAGAAACCGCTAATGGGTACAGGATTTCCTTGTGAGGTGAAGAGAAATTTTGGAATTAGATCATGTTGAAGATTGTGCACCCTTGTGAATGTACCTAACGCTGCTAAATTGTCTTACGTAGTTAAAATGGTAAATTTTATGTTACATGTATTATACCACCATGTAAAACAAAGGGCTGGGATGTCTCTGTGGTATGACGTCTGCTCCAGAATGTTTCACAGATCGGGCCAACTTTAGACTCGGCCACATCCTTGGTCACCGTTTTCCTCTTTCCAGTTCCGTCCTCACTGCCTTACTGTTTTCACCGAAGAGCACTCTCTCGATACATCAAAGGCATCTTAATCCCTGTCTCAGGCTCTGCTTCTATGGAACTTGACCTAAAACAACAAAGGAACTAGTTAATTAGTTAATTCATTAATTCATTACTTAGGCATGTAAATAAAAATTTTAAATGTCCAAGGCCTCGAAGCTCTGGTTTGACTCCAAAGTCCCCTCTCGAACCACTGTTCTGCTTTCTCTAATGAGTTCGCCAAGGAAAACACCACCTTGTCAGACCAGGACTATGGGGACCAGACCATGGTCCTTTAGGGACCGTGCCTCTGCCTCTTTCTGGGCCTCCTTTGAACATCTGCATCTCAGACTAAATGGGGACCCTGTGTCCATGGTCATTTCCCTGCAACTTCAAGTCCTCTATAATATTCAAAAGAAAAAGAAAAGAAACATGAACACAGCCCAGCTCTCCAACCCTTCCATGTAACAGAGAAGTTACTGTATGTGGGAAGCCAGCTGTCCACTCTGCCATCGCCAAAGAGTCTCCAAGCATATAGGAAGATTGTATTAACTCACTTGTTCTTGTAAAGACATTATTATTGTCCCATCCCTAAGCAGCTGAAACCCCCCGATAAATCTCCATTGAAAGGCAAATTTGTAAATGTCTAAGTATAGTCATAATAATAGTATTGTGATTTTTATTGAACATGCTCAGAGCGGTGGATTATTTATAGCATCATGTTCAATGTTGAAAATTTCAGAGCACGAATTATAAACTCTTAGAGTGTGGGAGAAGTTTATAGAAAGACGGAACGGTAGAAGTAAACTCTACCGCGGGGGAAATTATGATAAGAACTTACTGACAGATGAGAAGGAGAATGAATAATTTTCCAGTAAACACAACTAGTAGTCACAAATAATCAGATAGGGTCCCATTCTCATTCTTTCTTATAGCTAGGTATGAGAGAGGTATCTTTGGCAGCTATTTAAGAAACAGCCACAAAGTCTCAGCGGCATGTAACAATAAGCTTTATTTCTTGCTTGCGCGTCTGCGGTTCCATTGGAATTCAGCCCACCTTGTCTCTACCTGGCTTGGCTGGGCTCCAGGCAGCAAATGAGACATGCCTCTGCGTTTATTACGCTCTTGGGGCAGCGGGGACCCAAGGCGTGTTCTTCTCGCGGCCACCACAGTGGTGCCAACCAGCAACCCCAAGCAGGGCACACATTTCCCTCCTCTGCATGCGTCTCACCTGCCAATGTCCCATTGACCAAAGTAAATTCCATGGTCAAGTCAAGGTCAAAGGGCAGAAACCCACCATGAGGACAAAGCAAGGGCGTAGATACACGAATCTATTACAGAGAAAGACGGAAGTGGGACCGAGAGTTGAATCTGTCACAGAGGATCTGAATTACCCAAATAGTTCCATAGTTTTTGTCTGTAGACTCATAAATTAATATGTATATAAACTCCTACATATATATATATAAACGTATATGTATAAATTTATATATATATAAATTTATGAGTCTACATAAAACTATATATAAACTCCTAATATATATATAAATATATTTGAGTCTACAGAAAATTATATATATATTCATATTATCTGTATATGTAGGAGTTTATATATATTCAGATATATGTATATATATTCATATATGTTTGTATATATGTTTATATATTCATACATACATGCGTTTATATATATTCATATATATATATATATATGTATATATATATATATATATATATATATATATATATATATATATATATAGGAGTTTTTGCCTGCCCAGTTCTGGTAATAATAGCAATTTCTCTTTGGGGAACTACCCCATTGCCACATGCTCTCTCCAATTCGGATAGGGCGGATTTCCCGCCTGCCTCTAGGAAAGAACATAAAACCTAGAATTGGCCAATCAGAATAACTCATCCTCTTGCCCCGTCTGATTGGTTCTGGGATGGTCACATGACCTAAAACAAGCCAATAAAAGCTAAGCTCACGCCTTTTGGTATAGATACCAGAGAAAAACAACTGCTTTCTGCACTTGCATAACATGTTCGAGTTTGGGGACCGTGTCCCTCATATGTTATCCCAGCAGGGGTCTTTCTTTTATCATCCTCTGCCCCGGTTTTCAAGGCCTTTCCAACCTGTCATCTACACACAGATCACTTTCTTTTTCTTTTTTAAATGATTACTTTTACTTTTGAGAGAGAGAGAGAGTACAGGAGGGAGAGAGAGAGAATCCCAAGCCAGCTTCTCTCTGTCAGTGCAGAGCCCGACACCGGACTTCATCTCAAGAACCATGAGGGGCGCCTGGGTGGCTCAGTCGGTTGGGCGGCCGACTTCGGCTCAGGTCATGATCTCGCGGTCTGTGAGTTCGAGCCCCGCGTCGGGCTCTGTGCTGACAGGCTCAGAGCCTGGAGCCTGCTTCACATTCTGTGTCTCCCTCCCTCTCTGCCCCTCCCCCACTCGCGCTCTGTCTCTCTCTGCCTCGAAAATAAATAAACATTAAAAAAAAAAAAAAAAAGAACCACGAGATCATGACCTGAGCTGAAATCAAGAGTCGGATGCTGACCCAGCCGAGCCTCCCAGGCGCCCCTCACACACATCACTTTCTGAAAGAAGCTTCAGCTGGTGCCACCAGCCTGGGTGTGGCCCTAACTCCCAGTCGTAGGGTGGTCAACTCCATTCCTTAAGTCTTGCCTCTCGAACTGAAAAAGCAAACGAACAATGACTTCAGAGACATCCCCACCCTCCTAGCAGCGTTAGTTAACTTAACATGTTCTAATATTTTAAGGGGTCACCAGTTTAAATGGAAGCCATAGATAGGTTTACAAATTCACAAAGAACAAACCGAAAAAAAGTCATTCCAAAAAGTAAATTAAATGCACAAGTGTTGATACTATTAGTGTGTGAAAAAACAAATGTATGTAGGACGGTATGAAATATGCGTAGATGTAATTTACGAGGTTGCTAAAAAGATGATTTTTCTATAATCTACTTTCTCGCCTTCCCAATTAATAGTGAATTTATTGTGGTATTCTGCATGATGCTACGAAAAGCCAAGTCTTTGGTCTTAAAACCTCAGGGCAGATGAGCATTTTAGGTGATTAAGAAAAAACACATTTAGAAGATGATGTTCTTCGAGGCCCGCGGGAAGGAATTCACACCATTCTTTCCAATTTCATTACAGAAGATGAATAAATGTCTGTCAAATTAACTCCGCGCCAGCTCATAAATGGCGGGAAATGCAGCAACAAAAGCAAACACCAAAGCGCAATTTGTTTTCTTTCAGTCACTCGGTGGGAAGCAGTGTGACCGCTGCCGTGTGTAATGCAAGCTTTCAGCAAACATCTCCATTTCTGGATCCGGCTGACATAATATTCATCCAGAAGACACCTAGATGTGTGTAGAGACGGGGTAGATGGAGAGGAAGAAAAGTGATGGGGACCACTCTCCACAATTGCCCCTGGCATTTCTTAATTCCATACCCTCATGACACGTGACACGACCCTGAAAGCCCCGTATCGAAACACTGCAATTTTTTTAAGTTTATTTATTTACTTTGAGAGAAGGTGTGAGCTTGAGCTGGGGAGGGTGAGGGCAAGGGCGAGAGAAAGAATCCCAAGGGACCTCCACGTTGTGAGAGCAGAGCCTGATGTGGAGCTTGACTCCTGAACCGTGAGATGATGCCACGAACTGAAATCAGGAGTCGGAGGCTTTACCCACGGAGCCACGCAGGTGCCCCACAAACACTGCTGTTCTAAAACTGCTTCCTCTCCATCCCAGCCACCAAGCCTGTTACCCACATAAGGTGGTATAAGTCATTATCGCAATGATTACCACTGCTGTCTGTCTAGTTTATGTCAGTAGTATTGTGATGCAGTGAAGTATCAGCTGATCTAGGCTGCTGGGCCGGGGGTACCTCTGCTCTGTGGGTCTCTCAGCCTCTCTGGGACCAACAGGCTGTCCTGTTGGTGGCACGTCCTTCCCATGGCATAAGGCAGAGGCGAAAGGAAGCAAGCCAAAGCAATGGGCCTCACACACCATCATTTCTTTCTTCTTTTATTGACCAAAAGATGTACCGTAACCAAACCAAGAGCCAAGAGCAGGGAACTATATGTCTCTCCTTTTGTGCAAGGGACTTAAAGTCACACAGAAAAGGGCATGCAGAGAGGGAAAGGTGAAGAATTGGAGCTGCTAATTCAGTCGACCACGTTTATTATTTTTTCATATTTATTAATACGTGTCTTTGTCTATTCAGTCAATGAATCTATCCATCAGTCAATCAATCTTGACTGAGTACAAGTCATGTCTTGGGCACCGGGAACCCAAGAATGCAGGGCAGACAAGATTCCTGTCCTCGTGGAACTTGACTTTTCATGAAGAGGGTAAACAACAAACATAAATAAATGAATAAAATAATAGGATATTGTCATAAGTACTATGCAGGGAACAGCGAACGCACCGATGAAGAATGATGAGGGTTGCCTGGGTAGCTCGGTCGGTTGAGAGTCCGACTCTTGGTTTCAGCTCAGGTCGCAATCTCAAGGTTGGCGAGATCAAGCCCTGCATCGGCTCTTCACCGACAAAGCAGAGCCTGCTTGGATTCTCTCTCCCTTCTTCCCCCGCCCTCGCTCTCAACATAAATAAATAAACATTAAAAAACAAAGAGGAATGGCGAGATGATGGAAGAGGGAAGGAATTTACTTTAGAACATCTAGTCAGGAAACCCGAACCCCCACCGTTTATCTGACTGATTCACACATAGAGTCAAGTCATTAAACTCAAACTTTAATGCCCGCTGTATAACATTCTACTTGATGCCAGTTTGAAATATACTGATTAATCTAAGATAATTAAGAACAGTAAGAGCCCTTATATTTATCGAATGCTTTACATGTCACAACGTGTTTCCCCAACTACTGCACCAATAGAATCTCCCAGCATTCCTTGCCAATAGGCAGGGTAGAAATTAGATAGCAAAACAGGGGTAATATCGGATACTGTGATGCATGAAGAAAGAGTAGTCCTAAGGGGCCCGAAATGTACTCTCCAGGAGAAAAGGAAAACAGTAAGCATGAAGGAAGGGATCGGGGGGGTGGTTTGCGGTTGGGCAGGAAGTCTGAAAACTAATGACCCAAACACATGATTCCTGACATCTTGGAGAAAAAGTGGGAGAAGGATTTGCTGGCTTCGTGTATCAGCCCTTAATATCAAATGTTATGTTTTCCTTAAATTACAATACAGTGATAGAATTCTACTTTTTTTTCAGTAGAATCAGCATGATGTGTGCCAAGGACAGAGCTGAAATCCTTGGGTTGAATGTAGAAGGCACCAAACAATATAGGGAGAGATACGTAGTTTTTCTTTTTCCAGATTAGGAAACAGAGGCTCGGGGGAGTGAAATGGTGGTCCCGAGGTCACCCAGAGCTGGCGACATGGACCCCGTGCTTCCTCCTTCTGGTTGGTGATCCTCCATCCCACCGGAGATTCTAACTGGAGAATCAAGGCAGTGTATGGTCAAGGTTGGATACCCATTTGTTTTCAAAATCAGAAGCGTTTTCTTTTCTCCCCCTGGGAACTTCGTGTGTGGCTTCATTATTGTTCTTCCAACATATTCAAATTACAGCTCCCTTTTTGGCTTTGCCCCCTAAGAAGAATAGACGGAATTCAACAGATATTGACTTTTACTAAGACAAATTCTAGATTTATTGACCCGAGAAATAAATATTAATAGAGGTTAAATTGGGGTCAATTTTTCCTCCAAGAGATGATAAATCTTGATATTTTTCCCATGGTTGCTTGGTCAATATGTTCCCCTGTGCTATCCATGTGCTCACCGGCTTCAGGTTCTCCCGAAGGAAAAGCCAGCTTGCAAGGTGGACACTGGAGGAGAAACAGCCCTCTGCATCGCTCTGCCTTGTAAGGCGCTCAGGACACTCAAACCTCATCTTCGCCTGGGCGGTCATTGCAAAGCTTTGCCCACTGCCCTGGTCTCATCGTGTGTCTAAGAAAATAATGACCTTCTTTGATATTTTGGCAATTATTTTTAGGGTCTACCTTTCTCTCTCTCTCTCTCTCTCTCTCACACACACACACACACACACACTCACTTCTTCTTCTTTCCAGACCACCCACCACAGGGAGCTATACACAAATGTATAAAACATAGGTAAGTAATTTTAGGATTTTACCGAAGCCAGGAGTTTCAGCTCGCTCTCGCACAAAAACTCTGAGGACAAGATTTTCCCCCTTACTCTATCTACCTAGTTCTGCTCTATGATTAAAAAGATGGTGATGAATATTTCATTGAGCAAATATTGACTTCCAGGTGAATTTACTCCTCGGTCATATGTATACACCAAGCACTATTTTAAAAGCTTTATATGTATTAACTCATTTATTACTTACAAACACTCTACAAGGCAGGTGTAATTATTACGCTACGTCATACCCATCAGATGAACAAACTGAGGCACAAAGAAGTTAAATACCTTGTCCAGGGTCACGCAGACAAGACATCAATCCTGGCAATCGAGTTGCAAATCCACGCTTTCCCCAACCACTTCCCACAGCATATCTTGTAACACCAGGTACTGGGAGCGTAGCAACGGGTGAGTGTGGGTGCTTACCCTCACACATGTACTTTCGTGCATTGAGAAAGGGGGGGTATCTAAAACCAAAGTTATAGCTGTTATCTCTGGGTGATAGGAATTTAGGTCTTCTTCTTTTTCTTAAAATTTTTTAAATGTTTGCTTAGTTTTGAGAGAGAGAGAGAGACAGAGTATGAGCAGGTGAGGGGCAGAGAGAGAGGGAGACACAGAGTCTGAAGCGAGTGAGGCTTCAGCACGGAGTCCGACATGGGGCTCAAACTCATGAACCGTGAGATCATGACCTGAGCCGAAGTCAGATGCTTAACCGACTGAGCCCCCCAGGTGCCCCCTTCCATTTTGTTTGTAAGGCAATATAGGTTGTTCAGAAAATCTGCAAATAATGTAATAAGGAAGGCAAATGCATTACAATTTAAATTACCATTAAGTCCAAGAGACAGAGAGTAGCTACAGTTGTCCGAGGAACTGTAAGAAAGATGTCTCATGTAGAAGGAATCTAAAGCCAGGACAGAAAGGTTCCAGGACACAGTTCCATTATCAGTTAATAATATTTCTAAATTTAGGATCGTATTCAGTCTCAAGTAATAAAAAACCTGTCCAAACAGTGCCTTAAACAGAAAGTTGTTTGTCTATGTATGTTTGTATGTATGTATGTATGTATGTATGTATCTATCTATCTATCTATCTGTCTATCTGTCTATCTGTCTATCTATCTGTCTATCATCTATTACCTATCTATCTTTCATAATAGGAGGTTCAGGGTAGGTGAGCGTTTGTGTTGGTTTAGAGACTCAACAATACAAACCATTTTTTTCTATTCTTAAGCTTTATCTTTTGCATATCAATTTTTAGTTTCCCTGCATCACAAGCTGACTACTTCGGCTCCCAACCTCACATGCTATCAACAATGTCAGCACATGGCGTTACTATTATTATTAATATTTTTAGTCAATCATTCCGGTGGGTATGTGCTAATATCTCATTATGAATTCACCTTGAGTTTCTCTGATGTCCAATACAATTGTTTGGTCATTTTGTAAACTTATTTGTGAATGCCCGTTCAGGTCTTTTGCCCATTTTATGTTTTATTCAGTTTTCTTTTTCTTTCTTTTTTTTTTTTAGACTTTATTTATTTATTTATTTATTTATTTAAGAAATGAATGTGCATGAATAGAGGAAGGCAGAGAAAGAGGGAAAGAGAGAAAATCTCAAGCAGGCTCCACGCCCAGCATGGAGTCTGATGCAGGACTTGATCTCACAACCACGAGACCATGACCTGAGCTGAAATCGAGAGTTGGATGCTTAACCACCTGAACCACCCAGGCACCCCGAGTGTTCTTTTTCTTATTGAGAGTGTGTGTTGCTTATTTATTCTGGATACAGATCCTTCTGTTGAATATAATTTTGCCCTACCCACCCATACTACAAAAACAAAAGATATCAAGAAATGTCAATGTATTTATGTACATATTCCTGTAAACTGTCCACATAGATTACCTCACTGCACTTCGGATCTAACAAAAATGTTTACATATTGCATAGACTTCAACCTTTTTTCATTTAACAAATGCATAACATAGTATAGGGACCATTTCTCTCATTTTTACTTTTGGCCATCTTATAGTTTCTGACGTATTTAGGAGGAATTAAACTAATCTAAGAAGTCCTTAATTTATTATGAAATGATATTTGCCTCCTGTACCATAAAAAGTAGTATGAGATTCATCCCAGTCTCATATTTGGAACGATGCCTGACTCCAAGGAATAACTCCCTCAGTGGGAGGAATGGTTTTCTACTAACTGGAACTTTCATTATGTTAATGCGGATGTTCTGTAGATTGAAATCAGGGACGATTCAAATAAGAGCTGGAGCTTTCTTCTTCCATCTTTAACAATTTGATGCTCTGAAGTTGAGCGTAGTTGAATAAGACTTGCGTGTGCTCATCTAGCCTTTAACCATGCACAGTAAATATTAGCAGAGATGCGCCCACACTAATAAGGATCGGCTCTCTTTGCTTATTTCCAGGTAATTTATCTCCTGAGGTCGGACATTGGCACATTGTATGTACACTCTGTGTGGGCTCTCATCGTCAGTCATAAATGCAATGCATAAGAAATTAGGTACCATGTAAAAAAACCACGTAACTATTTCTCTCCCTTTCTATCAGGTTCACCTATACTACGATAAATGCCTATGGAGAGAGAGGGGTCAGTCACAAATCTTAACAAATATGCATTTAATTTTTTAATGTTTATTTATTTAGTTTGAAAGACAGAGAGAGAAAGAGAGACAGAGACAGAGAGTACACGAGCAGAGGAGGGACAGAGACAGAGACAGACAGAGAGAGAGAGAGAGAGAGAGAGAGAGAATCGCAAGCCAGCTCCGCACTCAATGTGGAGCCCATCTCGGGACTGGATCTCAGACTGTGAGATCATGACCTGAGCTGAAATCAAGAGTCTGACGCTTAACTGACTGAGCTACCCTGGTGCCCCCAATAAGCGTTTAAATGGGAAGGTGGGAATGCTTTATCTAAGAATATGCAGAAAAGAACCTCTGCAGTATTTTTTTTTTCTTTTCTTTCTTTCTTTTAATTGCCTTCTGGATCATTAAAGGAAGCCCATAGTATGATTCAAGGCAGTTTTAGCAAGCGTGTTTTATGAATTTCTTTTTTGTTTTGAAAACTGATTACAACGTATATGCGGACGCTCAGTTTGCCAAAATATTTCCTGGGCATCTACCATCTGCTCACCATGGTGCTGGACAGAGTCAGAGATGCAGGAAAAGTGTATTTAAGGAGAGAGATGTCATTAACATTCTTAGAACAGGTGGAGAACGGAAGAGTAAGTTTTGACACAGATTCCAAGCGTGATTTCTCACGCTCGCAGTTCAACGAAGAGAATATTCCAGTGTGATGAAGCACAGGGGGAAGGAGGCACTTAACCTGGGTCTTAAATCTGAGATAGGCTTGGGATGAAAGACAGGAAAGAGCGAACGAGCAAGACCAGAAGGCAGAGCTGACTGTATATCGTGGGCAGCTCTGTTCCAGGAGGGCATTGAGGGGCCCAGATTTCTCCTACCTTTTTGCTCTCCCAGACCTTAGGGCCAAGCTTCTTCAAGAGTGGTCCCTGGAATGTGGTAGACGCTCTGGGTGGTGAACGGACCAGCTCCAGAGCTGAGATCCCAGAACACACTGCTGTGTAAGCTGGAGGAAAAAGAAGAAACTGATACTTTCTTCTTTTTGTTTTTTTTATTTTTTAAATGTTTCTTTAATTGTGAAGGAGAGACAGATAGAACCCAAGCAAGGGAGGGGGAGAGAGAGAGGGAGACACAGAATCTGAAGCAGGCTCCAGGCTCTGAGCTGTCAGCACTGAGCCCAATGCTGGGCTTGAACTCACAAGCTGTGAGATCATGATCTGAGCTGAAGTTGGATGCCCAACTGACTGAGCCACCCAGGGGCCTCTGGAGCTGGTATTTTCTAAGAAGCTGCCTGGCATCGTGGAAAAGGCACGGTTTGATAACTTGTATTTAACATTCGACTTTGCCATTGTGCTGTCCATGAGACCCACTGACATCATTTTCATGTCAAATTACTATTCTCACCTCATATTTCAATTTATTTGGCATTTTAAGCAAAGTCAGTAGCACAAGGTTCCATATATAATAATTGCCTAACAAAATGGAGCCTTCTCAGTCAACATCCACTAAGGGCCAGGCACTCTGCTAACTGTCTTACTTACATGTCCCCCATACGTGTCAGCAATGGTACTGTCGTGATGATATTAGTCTCTCTATTTTATGAATGATAAAACCAAAGCTCAGAAGGGAAGTATCTTACCCAATCAACATAACCAGCAAGAACAAAGAACAAATGTCCACCGTGCACAAATGGTATGTTTTCCCCATTATTTTTTCTCTTTATTCTCCTGTTTTAGAGTTAATGCCTATCACTGAGTCACGTAAGCTTCTTGGGCCTTTTCTGGCCTTGACCATCAACTCAGCAAGGCAGCTAAAGTCATTCTTCAAGGATATTTTTAAGGGGCTTGGGGGTCTACGTCCCGTGTCCCAGCTTCTTTATTTCAGGCAAAAGTTCCTGATGACACCGTCTGCCTCCAGCCCCCAGGATGAGCTGACTATTTAAGACCCAGAATTTCTTAGGAGACTCTGCACCTCCAAATCCCATACGCTTACTAATTTTCATTGATGGTTGACCTCTCAAAATAAGTTTAAGTGGAACGGTTAAATCACCAAATTCCATTCAGATCTGCACCTCGCGCTGAGCCAGAGCCAACCTATCTATATTCCTGCAGCTTTACACTAAACTCCAAATGATCTTGTAAGTGAAGTGATGCCTTTTCAACAAGCGTCGGCTTTTGGTGAGACCAGAAAACTCATACGAACCGGTCCCTACTGTTGAGCAACTCAGAGAGGTCGCCCTATTACTATGTGCTGCTTTGTATTCTGTCCCCAGGCCCCTTAACGTACTAGGTAACGTACGGTAGTCACAACTTCGTACAGCGTGTTACTGCCCTTCTACGAGGTGTCCTGAGAAGTCCCTCGATATGAACCCAGCCCCACCCATACCTTCACCCATTCGTGGGCATCAGCCATTTTCAGGAGAAAGCTACTAATCACCTAAGCCTAAGCGAATAGACTGGGACCTGACAAGGGTCCTTGGGGGAATGTCATGATTATATCACGCGTCCCTTGCATCTCATCTTCTATTTCTAAAGCCCCAAGAATCACACTTATTCACGTCGAAGGGTTCTAAAAGTGAGAAATTGATTCACAGTCGCTACAACACTCAAATGCAGTTGAGGTACACCCCAGAACGCTAATGTGGTCCATGAGAATATCACACATTTCTTCATTTCTTTAACACACGCTGAATACCTGCCTACCAACAGTCAGGCACCACGCTGGGTACTAGACACACATCAGAAAGCAAAGCAGACACCGTCATTACCTTCTCGGAGACAATATGCTTACGGAGGGACAGATATTAACCCAATAGTCCCATAAATGGGACTGTAACAGTGATATGTGCCATACAGAAAGGAGCATGGTGTCAAGAAACCCTAAAATAGAGGGATATGGCCTGACCTGGCAAGTCACACAAGGCTTCGTTGAGGAAATGACCTTGGAGAGGGAGTAGGGTTGACTCAGTGAAGAGAGAGAAAGAAGAACATTCTAGGCAGAACACTATCTAGGCAAATCCTATTTTTGAAAGATACTCAAGGGACATCTGGGTGGCTCAATCAGTTAAGCGTCTGACTTCAGCTCTGGTCATGATCTCATGGTTCCTGAGTTTGAGCCCCACATTGGACTCTCCACTGTCAACAGAGTCTGCTTCAGATCCTCCGTCTCCCTCTCTCTGCCCCTCTCCCACTCACAGGGTGCGTGCACTCTCTATCTCTCTCTCTCAAAAATAAAGATTAAAAATTTTTTTGGAATACTCAAAAATTTGGAAATAAGGCAAAAAGATAGATGCTGGTCTTTTTTAATGTCTTAATGAAGTACTTTCTAAAGGATTCACCTGAGGATTACCTAATTCTTTAGGACATGGCCAGCAAGCTTTTTCTCTAAAGGTCCAGACAGCAAATATTTTAAGCTTTATTTTGAGACTGGGCCATATATAGTGTTTGTCACATATTTTTTTGTTTTCCCACTCTTTAAAAATGTAACAAAACACAAAACTAAAAGGCGACCGATGGAATGGGAAAATGTTTGTACATGAAATATCAGATAAAGGGTTAGTATGCAAAATCTATAAAGAACTTATCACACTCAACACCCAAAAAACAAATGATCCAGTAAAGAAATGGGCAAAAAACCTGAATAGACACTTTTCCAAAGAAGACATCCGAATGGCTAACAGACACGTGAAAAAAATGCTCAACATCATGCATCATCAGGGAAATATATATCAAAACCATAATGAGATACCACCTCACACCTGTCTGAATGGCCAAAATTAACAACTCAGGCAACAATAGATGTTGGCGAGGATGCAGAGAAAGAGGAACCCTTTTGCACTGTTGGTGGGAATGCAAACTGGTGCAGCCACTCTGGAAAACGGTATGGAGGTTCCTCAAAAAATTAAAAATAGAACTATCCTAGGACCCAGCAATTGCACTACTAGGTACTTATCCAAAGGATACAGGAGTGCTGTTTCAAAGGGGCACATGCACCCCAATGTTTATAGCAGTGCTATTGACAATAGCCAAAGTATGGAAAGAGCCCAAATATCCATCGATGGATGAATGGATAAAGAAGATGTGGCATATATATACAATGGAGTATTACCCAGCAATGAAAAAGAATGAAATTTTGCCATTTGCAACTCCTTGGATGGAACCAGAGGGCATCAGGCTAAGCGAAATCAGTCAGTCAGAGAAAGACAAATATCATATGACTTCACTCAGATGAGGACTGTAAGACACAGAACAGATAAACATAAGGGAAGGGAAGCAAAAATAACATAAAAACAGGGAGGGGGACAAAACATAAGAGACTCTTAAATACAGAGAACAAACAGAGGGTTACTGGAGGGGTTATTAGGTGGGGGATGGGCTAAATGGGTAAGGGGCATTAAGGAGGACACTTGGGATAAGCACTGGGTGTTATACGTAAGTGACGAATCACGAAATTCTATTCCTGAAATCATTATTACACACTATATGTTAACTAACTTGGATGTAAAATTTTTTTTAAATGTGAAAACACAGTCTTAGCTCCCAAGCGATACAAAAATGGGCTCTGAGCTGTATTTGGCCTACAGGTCATAGTTTGCCAACCCCTATTTTGGGATTTTCTACCTTTGTTTGCCATATTCTTTACTATTGATTAGGGCCCAGACTCTGGGAAGTTACAAGTTAGCTTGGCCCTATTTTTGTCTGGGAGAGATGCAAATGATTTCTGCTGGTAGAAAAAAAATAATAACCCCCAAATTATGGTTTTATTGCGCTGGAGTCCATTAATCACTTTGTATATAAATTAATAATGGTTTTAAAACATTCTTTCCCCAGTACCTATAAATACTGCTTCTCAAAGGCTCTTTGAACTAGCTTTACCATGTCATTGGTCCCTTCGTTCATGAGCTAAATAATCTTTGCACCTGCTCGCTTTGTATTTGTATGGGAGTATTGTTCCTAACCTTTAAAAAATTACACTTCGACAGGCCCCGTCGCAACTGTTTTGCACACAGAACTGAAGACCAGCGTGGCTGGAGTGGAGAGAGCCATGGACGGGTGATACGGGTGAGAAATTACATTGTTGGCATGTTGAGAAAGTTTGTCTTTAACCAGAGCATTAGGAGTCTTGAAATATTAATTTTGCACGTGTGTGTGTGTGTGTGTGTGTGTTGGGAGATATGGGGAGGTGTGTTGACAGTTCATATGGTCATTTCACCCACAGTATAAGGAACAAATTGGGGGGCTCCAGGCTGGAGGTGAATTCAGCCATTAGGATCCTACCCCAATACCCCAGGCAAGACATGGCGGCAGCTTGATACAGGCTGTGAGGATGAGGGAACTGGTCAGACCTGAGAGGGCTCTGCTTCTAGAAGTTTCATAAGGGAGAGAAGCTATCAAGGATCCTTGGCCATTCTTTCCATTTAATTGAGCTTAATGTAATCCAAATGTGCTTTGACTGGTGTACGGTGCAAAGTCGCCATCACAGAGGTCAACAACACTTGAAGTCCTACGGACAGCTCGTTCCTCCCATGTTAATGTATGCATATATATGCGCGGAAGCTACGTTACAGTCTTAGTGAGTAGAAGAGGGGGATTTTTATGAAATTCATATTGATTGGCGTCAGATTAAGATACCAGCTAGAGATTTTCAAGTTGCAGTAACGATTGTCCTTCCAGAGGAACCGAAAACTCGAAATGCCCAAAGCCTTTCCCACAGTGTTTGTGTGTGTGCGCAGCATTAAATTACAAGCTTTTTTAAGCTTGCACTGCAGATCGACCTGGTAGAAGTAGCATGCTCTTTCTTTAAATGTGTTAACATCCCTTGCGGATTATGATCTCTTTCTGCTGTTCTGGAAGCGTTTTGTCCCTCTCAGTTGACTTTGCCTATCTCTACTCTGGTGTTAGAGGGCACTCTAGCTTTCTTTATTTTCAGATCCTTGGGGTCACCTAACTATAGCCCCCGAATACTCCAGCATTTATTTCTAAGACTGTTCAAACCTCCATTGCCATCAGAGCGTGCTGTGTACTCCATGCGAAATATCCTTAGCAAATTATGGAATCCCTCTAGTAGATAAAGCATATTTTAATGAATGAAGAGGTTAGTATTTCATAAACCCAAGAAAAGTGTAAACTGACTTCCACTATCAACAGTTTAAAATCAATTTGGAGGCATTTGGAAAGCATTTTAAAGAGCAACTAGACATCAATAAAATTTAATTAATTGGTTCTATGGATGCACATGTAAATTGGGTGTTAATTATGCTAGCAATGCTCTTCCATTAAAAATTAAGCTCATGATTAGTAACTGAGAAAAAACAAGCCGTTCTTCTATAAACAAGTCTCATTCCCTTGTATTTGAACCCAACCTTCTGGTAATTAAATCATAACTCTACATTTGCTCAGATGAGTCGGAGCCCTGATGGATGACTGGTGAGTTAGCCAAGTGAGCCTCACTTGGCTGTTCCATAAAAAACAATTGATAGCCGTGGAGATAAGTTATGTGCGGTTGAGCTGCCCTTTAATACAGAACTATTGAATTATCGAAAGTTCTTTCCTATCTAATTGACACCAAACAAAGGAGCATTTGACAATCGCAAGAGATATAGTGAAGATTTAGTGCTCATTTCAGAGCTGATGACATTCGAAGATGGAAGGCCTAGAACAAGAGGTTACGAGCTGGAGAGTCGGAGTCCTCTCCCTTCCTTCTCCCCTCCCCCCACCCCAAGAGTCCGGTCTTGCGTTTGGAGATAGGAATGCAGAGAACGATATTTAAAGATATACTGTCGCTACACTAACACCCTTTAGGTTTCCCCCATCAATTTTTTCTGGACTCCTTAGGAGTCAACATTTCTCCCGGATCCAGAGCTAGGATCAACTCCAGTGGACTTTCTTATAAGACAAAGCGTTAGAGTCATATTTCAGAACTGGAAATGGAATCAAATACTCGAAACGCTCCCCACCCCCCCTACTTGGTTTTCTTTTTCCCAGTCGATTTTTTTCCAAGGGAAATTGAGTCCATATGCTTCTGATCCATCTTTTCAAGGACCATCAAGATACTGTTTTATTAGAGCTACTTGATGGGGCATTTTATCTATTTCAATGAGCCCTTTGATGTCCCTTTCCTTAGTCATGGAAAACCGGATTTGCAGAAAAGACAGAGATCCCCTCTAGTTCCCCACACCCAACAAGAAGGAAAAAAAAAGAAAAAGGAAGTGTTTCCAAGCCACAGAAAAGTTAGGGCAACCGTTCCGAAGTTTTCCTCACAGAGTCCATTGCAATGTCTTGATAAGAGACAGGACAAGAGTTTGAGCAATGGGGTTCTGTTGGAAGTACCTTTTCAAGAGGGTTTCCTTATGTTCATTGGAGGCTGGACTTCTCCGTCTATTTCTCCTTTCTAAAGAGTTATAGTGGAGGGTCAGACGGTGGGGGAAACATTCACATGCATAGGAAAATACTTAAGGAAGGGAGACGTCGTTACATCTGGATGATTTTGAATTTCTGCTTCTCACTATCTCTTGTTTCTGGAGGCCTTCCGTGAGACCCCAGCAGACCTTTCGTCTTGTTGGATTTGGGGCGGGGAGCTGGGAGGGGGGACACGCAGAAACCCTGGAGCCCATGCAAAATTGTACCATGAGCATCACTTACTTACATAACATGGAGAGGAACCCATCCATGCTCCTGTGTAAAAACACATGCTGGAGTATGTACGTGTGTGTGTGTGTGTGTGCAGACACGCTGCTCCAATCAGTGCCTTCTAATGGACAGCCAGTCATCACGCTCAGAGAGGAAGTTCCAGCCTGCGTCGGGGCGTCCAGTCCAGCGCGGGTTTTCTCCAGACATACTTTCTTCGCCGCGAATGCAACTTCGGTGGCCTGCTGCTCACACAAGCGTTGGGGAGTGAGAGCCACAGAAAAAGATGTATGTAACTGTGGAGCCATCTGGAGACATAGAGACTGTTCGTGGCGCCTTCTTTTGGCCCAAGTCTTGCGTGAGCGCCTCCTGTGCGGCCAGTTTTGAGCCGACGACCGAGATGCGTGGAGCAGGAGAGAGACTGGTTTCATCTTCCGGCTGCCAGAGTGGGGGGACGGCTACTGGAGTGGCTAACGCCATACCAGGCAGAAGACCATCTGTTTTGGGGGGGAAGGTGTTTTGGGCAAAATTGTCAACGTTTACGTAAATGAAAGGTCATGATCGCTCAATGTGAGAAAAAAGAAAAAAAGTTAAGTAAAAGACCAATAGGTTAACCTGAAAATGTCACTGAAGCAGGGCCATTGGGCACCTAAGATGAGCCAGGAGCCTGGGGAATGCTGTTTAAGGAGGTGCCCCTCTTGGGCGCCCACCATGCGCTCATGGGAATCTGAAAGGCAGAGTGTCCTTAAATTTTGTACCTGGGTGCCTCACTCTCCTCACCCTAGTCCCATCCCTGTCCTTGAACTATGACTCTTTGGCCTTTTCCAACTCCTCCCGCAAAGGACAGGAGCAGCCCCGCCCCCGAAAGAGAAGGATTGTGGGGTTAGTTTGTGCGGCAGACACCGACTAGTTCTCCACCGCACTATCTCCTTTGTCCTCCCAGGCACCCTGAGAGATTCATTTCCCAGGCTCCTTTGCGGTTGGATGCAGCCCGGTGACTGGGCTCCGGCGAGCAGAACATGAGCAGAAGGGGATACGCCACTTCCATTTCCGGCCCTAGGATACCAAGAGAGGAGACTGAAGTGCTTTCTAGGCTCGACACGCTCCACATGCGTGATTCCGTTAGTTCTCACAACAATCTCAGGAGGGCAGAGCAACCACCACCCACTTCTACCGTGGAAGAAGCTGGGGCTTGGGAGAAGTTCGAGTTCCTTTCCCAAATAATGCCCGGGCCAGGATTTAAAGCCAGGATTTGCATCCGGAACCTGCCTTTACCTGCCATGAGATGCTTAGTAATATCCTTCGGCTGCTTAGGAAAGGGAGCGACGGAAGGGAGTGGAGAGGGCGGGAAAAGGAGGATCATCTGGGCAGAAGAAAGAGAAATCATATATGCAACCAGCCAGACGGCGCCACGAGAAAAGAATCGCGGTGCTACAGGATTGGAACCGCAAAGGAGATTGTCCGTCGGTCCTATGGTGTTGGTGTTATGTCGGTTACTGGGCGTACCCCCTGCTGGTGCCTTTCTCTCCCTTCCTCATGGCAGGTGCCTGACCTAAGGGGGATGACCACGTGTCTCCCCCGTCCACCTGTTTCCTCCATACCTTGACATGTCGCTCCACCTGCTCCCCGCGGCCCGGGATGCTCTGCCTCCCCCTGTGGCTCCCAGTTCACTTAGGGTAGACTTAGAGCAGAGGGATGTCAATTTGGCTTGAACTGCTCAATCACTGCTGACATTTCGTTAACCGCCCTATGAACTTCTCCAGCCTGGAGGAGCAGCAGCTTGTGCCCTTGAACACCGAACAGAAAACAACCGTATCGATTTTCTACTATCAACAAGAAAAAGACAATTGCTCTTTGCTGGGAATGTTCATAATGCATTTCACACCATTTATTCCCAAGTCCACCTCCTCCTGATATAGTGCCGGGCCTCTGTAACCTCCTGCTGCTTTGGACTCTGCTACAATTAACCCTGAGATGCCGGCCCCGTCTCAAGGCTTCCGGGTCCCTAGATAGCAATGAGCGTGAGTCGTGTGTTTGACCGGACATCCTGCTCGCTTCGGGAGTTGTAATCACTCAGGAATCACAAGGAAACTCAGGTCTGGGGTGAAAGGGGGTGGGGGGAGCGTCGGTCGTGATGGGCTGTAGGAATCTCTTATACTAAAATCAGCCTTCAAAGGAGCACGCGATTTTGCTCTCGTCTAAGCACTTCTCATGTCCGTATAGGTTTTTGAAGATACAGAAGCACGTATACACACTGGCCAAGTGGATTCAGGAATCAGATCACTACTTAGTAAACTGTACCATGCATGCAACCATTCTGGCATAGCCGAGGCCCAAGATCTCATTTCTGAGTTATGATTCCCAGTTATCAGATCTTTCATTTTTTTTTCAACCTGTGTTGTCTGTCAAACACGCTGGAAGAGCTCTCCTTTTGATATTTCCAACGCACCAAAAAGGAGGTGTGAGGAATCAAAAGAGATACAAGAACCTTGAGAAAGCAAGCCTGGCCCTCTGGGACAACTGTAGTGTCAAAATCAGTCAATATTTATGCCTAGCAACCTTGACAATATCCTTTTAATTAAAATCAATGGAGAAATAAAACATGCATTAAAATGCACTTGGGATCACTCACCTCATGCGGCAGAAAGGACTCCAATCTCACGCCCAGTGTGATTATGACAGGGGAGACAGCCCTCTGTTTAGAGGTTTGCCTCCATGGAAAGAAGTGGTCACTTTTAGTCAGTGCTACCAATTTTGTTTTTGTTTTCTTTTTCATTTGGTACAACTTTCTTAAGATACGTATTTTGTTTGTTTGTTTATTTATTTTTGAGAGACATAGAGGCACAGCATGAACAGGGGAAGGGCAGAGAGAGAGGGAGACACAGAATCGGAAGCAGGCTCCAGGCTCTGAGCCATCAGCACAGAGCCCGACGCGGGGCTCGAACTCACGGACCGCGAGATAATGACCCGAGCCGAAGTCGGCCGCCCAACCGACTGAGCCACCCAGGCGCCCCAAGATACGTATTTTTTTAAAAAATGATTCTTAAAGCGTCAGATCACCTGTGTGTCAGGTTGAACCATCACCTAGATTAAGGGCTTGGTCTCCTTGGGGCAGCTCTGCCTCTAACCACCGGAGGGCTGTGAGAGGGTCCTGACCGCCACCTTCGGATCTCAGCTACGCTTGCTGCGAAATTAGATGATTAGACTCAATTATTATTATTATTTTTTAAGTCGGCTCCACACTCAGCATGGAGCCCAACCCGGGGTTTGAACTCACGGCCCTGAGGTCAAGACCTGAGCTGAAATCAAGAATTGGACACCTAACCCACGGAACCACCCAGGCTTCCTCCTTAGTTCTAAAAGATTCTTTCCGGCTCTCTGTGAATGTTCCATTAGACCCCCGGTGCCAAAAATAAAAGCGACCACTCTTCACTGAACACTTCCCATGGACTGCACTTCTGTTTCACCTGTACCACAAAGCTGTGAGGTAGCTTCCGCTATTATTTCCATGTGTGTGAATGAGGAAGAGAAGCTGGAGTCACCCTCCAACGTCAACCAGCCAGTCAATGGCATAGGCTGAGAGATCCAAGGTCAGGTGCTTCGCCCTTGTCCCATGCCGTTTCCTTGAGTCTACGGAGCGCAGAAGGGGCTTAGAGATACCACCTGCTTTTCCTCCACAGACCTTGAAGAGCCTTCTCACTGCACCCTCCAGCCAGCAGGTTTCTTGAGAACTTACCCAGCTCGGGGTAGATTCTCTGAACCCAAGGCCGCTTGCATTGGTTGAGTTCACCCAGCCTGGGCCAGTACAACTTTCCTGTCCATCCGTCTCTGATTTCAAAGGCTCCCATGCAGGCAGGCTTAACAATGACAGGTTAAGCTGGCCCCAGAATAGAAGGCAATTTAGCACTGTCCTCTCTGGCCCTGGCCAGGCAGATTAAACACCCGATATTAGTGCTTTATAAAATCCAAGAGTCACAGAGGTAGTTCTGTTTGTTTGCTTTTCTCATGTGGCTTGGCTCTTCTCAGATGGCAGACAGCCGCCTCTCTGGGGCTTGGCTGGGTGACTGTCATGTTGTTAAAAGCTTCCCTTCCTTATCTTACTTCCTAATCTCCAAAGAGGGATTTGAGAGCCCTCGGCACTGGTTTTTCCTCTTCAAGGACCTGCTAGTGCTGGACTAATTAATGGAAAGGACCCGGAGATAAGTTCCTTCAAAAATTATGGAATGCCCTAATCAGACGGGCAAGCAAAGGCTTGACCTCTGGGTCACGGGGTCACTCTCCAATAATACGATGAATTCAACTACTACTGTCATTTTTTGTTACTCCGAAAGGTGATAAGAGAGGTTAAAGTAGACCCCAAAGGGCAAGGGGATGCCGTGTTTCTGCTATGGAGGTGGTCAGTGACAGAACATTCTTCATGTATTCTCAAAGTGCTCAAAACTCAACTGTGCTCGTAAGCAGGGCTAACCTTGTCCGTTTCCATTACCGGCTCTCTCTTCCGTGTGTTTTCCAGTCGCCTCTCTCTTCCTGGGCCTTCCTCTCTGTCTCCGTGAAATTCCTGGCTTTCCCCCCACCTACTCGGCAGCCCTCTCTCCCCAAAAGTTCATTTTTTAAGTAGTTACTTTAATTCTAACAATTTGAAAGACAATTTTTGGAAAGTTTGGAAGTGTTTTTCCTTCAGAGAAGATGGAGGGGACATGTTTTCTCTATTCCTCCTGCTAGGTCCAAGTAGAACAAAAGAAGACAACAAACCCCCAGGCATTAAATAGAAAACCAACATAAGCAGAGCATAAAATATAGAGAGGAAGGCAGATGGGCTGGAGACTTTGAGACCCAAGAAACAACATGGTGGTGAGTTCCCCGGTCTTTCTTGTTGCCTCACACTGAAGGCAGACCAGATAAAGCCAATGGGCACGGATTAAACAAACTCGCTCTCTCCAGCCAAGAAACAAGGAAAGGGGCAGCCAATAAGACAAGAAAATTTGTTTGTTGTTGTTAGAGAAAGAGAAAGAGAGAGCAGTGGAGAGCGGGGGAGAGAGAGAGAGAGAGAGAGAGAGAGAGAGAGAGAGAGAGAGACTCTTAAGCAGGCTGCATGCTCAGCACGGAGCCTGATGAGGGGCTTGATCCCATGACCCTGGGATCATGACCTGAGCTGAAATCAAGAGTCAGATGCTCAGCTGGCTGAGCCATGCAGGCAACCCCAGAAAAATTTTTAGACCATAACCACTCTACTCCAATGAAACACCACAGAAGAAATGGTGGTCCTACCCCACTCACACCCCCACACCAATGCCATGTGGGGAACTTAGGTGGCTGGAATCAGGCACCCCAACACTCCTGCTGGGGTGGTGTCAGAGTTCAAGAAGTAGGGAGCCAGGACTTTCATCATCGTCAGGGGGTAGAGAGCAGCCGCTTCGGGCCTCACCGCAATGTCAGCATGGACTACACAGAGAACCCGCCCATGTCCCCCGTGGGTGCTGCTTCTCGCTCCCCTCTGGGATGCATCAAAGAGTCAGGACGGTCGCCATCGCACAGCCCTACCAAGGCCAACCTGTTCTACTGTGACGTCAGTGGAAACTCTGCACGACACAGTAACGAGGCACTCCTGCCCTCCCAGCCGCAGAGGCACCACCGCAGGCCTGCTAGGGGGACTGCTGGTCTGTAACTCCCCCTCCCTCCCAGCAAGAACGAGGAGCTGCCTCCCACTCCCACCTGCCAGGAACAAGCCAGGATCCCACCTCCTGCCAGAGGAAACTGGCCCAAACGGAAGACTTCAATCACATCCAGAGTCTTTGAATATTAATACCCAAAATGTCCAGGTTTCAATAAAAAACATAGACTCATCATACCAAAGAGCAGGAAGATCTCAAGCTGAATGAAAAAAGGGCCAACCATTGGATGCCAACACCAAGACAATCTGGCAAAGATTTTTTAAGAAGAATTCACTTTCAAGGTCAATGATCAGAGCAGATTTCATGAAGAAGATGCTTTTTCTTTTTCTTTTAAGTTTATCTCCTTATTTTGAGATGAGAGAGTGTGTGTTAGCAGAGGAGGGGCAGAGAGAGAGAGGAAGAGAGAGAGAATCCCAAGCAGGCTCTGCTCTGTCAGCACAGAGCCCAACGCAGGGCTCGATCCCATGAACCGCAAGATCATAACCTGAGCTGACATCAGGAGTCGGACGCTTAACTGACGGAGCCGCCCAGGCGCCCCTGACCTGACAGAGATTTTAAAGCAGGCGAAATAAAAATGTTTTAACAAGCAATTTTGAACACGCTTGAAACAAAGTTTTTTTTTTAATTTTTTTAACATTTTTATTTATTTTTGAGAGACATAGAGACAGAGTGTGAGCAGGGGAGGGGCAGAGAGAGAGGGAGACACAGAATCCGAAGCAGGCTCCAGGCTCTCAGCTGTCAGCACAGAGCCCGATGCGGGGCTCGAACTCACAGACCGTGAGATCATAACCTGAGCTGAAGTCGGCCTGCTTAACCGACTGAGCCACCCAGGCGCCCCCAAAGTTTTTTAAATAGTATGAAAGAAATAAGAACGAGAAGACGGTCCCCACTTCTGATGCTAGTTGTGGTTCGGGTGGTCACCTGTGCTTCTGACCAAGACTACAGATCAGAGGCTCCCACGGCCCTCTCCTTGGGTCTGGTGAACTTGCTAAAGCAGCTCACAGAACTCAGGAAACCAGTTCACTTAAACATTTACTGGTTTGTTATAAAAGGGTGTGATAAAGGACACAGACGAACATCCAGATGGAAGAGACCCACGGGGCACGGAGTGCAGGAAGGGGCACCGAACTTCCACGCCCTCTGGGGGGCACCAAGTTCCCAGCCTGCCCGTGTTCGCCAACCAGGAAGTGCTCCAAATCCCGTCCTTTCGGGTTTTTATGGAGGCTTCATTACATAGGTATGACTGATGAAATCACTGGTCATTGGTGATGGTGCAACCTCCAGCTCCCCTCCCCTCCCTGGGGGCCAGGGGTGAGGCTGAAAGTTCCAACCATCTAATTACAAATTGGTTCTCCTGGCAACCAGCTCCCATCCTTAGGTATGGTCCAGAAAGTTGTCTCATTAACATAACAAAAGACACCTTTATTGCTCTCATCACTTAGGAAATTCCAAGGGGTTTTAAGAGCTCTGGGCTAGAAACCGGGACAAAGACCAATTATACATTTCTTGTTGTAAATCACAGTATCACATAAAACAAAAAGGAAGGACAACACCAAAGCTGGTGAGGAAGACAGAAAACTTCGATTCACTCTTCGATCACTCTTCGATGGCTGGGAAGAATATGAAACGGCACAGTCACGCTGAAAAATAATATGGCAGTTTCTTGAAAATCTAAACATGAGACTACCATGTGACCAGGCGATCGCAGGCTTGCGCATTCTCCCAAGATGAATGAATACATAGGCTCACACACACACCTGTACGCCATGTTGATAGTAGCTTTCCTCATAATATCCCCGCACTGGAAACAACCCTGATATCCTTCGGTGGGTTCGTGGCCGAACTGTGGTAGACGCCAGAGAACATTCACTCAGCGAAGATGAACTATGGATACATCCAACAACTGGGTGACTCTCGAGAGCATTATGCCAAGGGAAAAAAAGCCAATCCCCAGAGTCCCCGGGGTGTCTCTGCGTTCCTCCTTACAACCAAATGGGAATCAATAATCTTTTCAAAACAAAACAGAACAAAAACAACTAAAAAAAAAAAAAAAGTTTGGCAAATAAAACCACAGACTCCGGTATACTCACTACCCAAATTTGATAATTCTTAATATATTTTTCTCTTTGTTTTGCTTCTGAGCTCCCTTTTTTCCAAAGGAAATAACAATACAGTCATACTTAAAGCAGTACCCTTTCTGTTCTAGAAGATGTGTGCGTATGCTGCTACATTTATTGTATAAATATTAGCATGGCCACAAATAATATTGTTTCACGTGCTTGCCAAAGCTGATGTAGGTATCTTCCTGCTGTACGGTGCAATATGTATCATTTTTCAAATTGTTTTTTTCTCTCAACACTAAGTTTTTTAACCAAATTAATTTAACCAAGTGAATTTAACCAAATTAACTTAACCAAGTTAATGCATGAAGATCTGGGGTTTTTATGTTTACTTGGATTATTCTGTAATGCTAAAAAATAGTATGGAATGCTATTCACAGGCTTACCCTGTTCTAAATGCTTTAGATACTTAACCTGCTGCTCCTTTTTCAGATATATAATCCCTATACATGTATTGTTCCTATTACACAGACGAGAAAAGTAAGGCACAAAGCACTTAAGTCCTTGTCCTTGGTTGTATGTTAGTAGACAGTAGGGTCTGAATTTGAACCAGAACCTGTGCCTCCACAGTATAGACAAAACTGCTCTGGATCTAGTACACCGTTGGTACAGTTGATACACTGTTGATAGTGGACGTTCCAATTATTCTCCATTTTTTACTCTCTTTGGCTATGAATATTCCAGTTGTCTCCTTGTGCGTATGTACCAACCTCCTTAAGATCTGTACCAACAGGTGGATTGGCTGGGTTGCGTATGTGCTCATCTCCAGCATTCATGGCTGTCTCCGAATTGCTAAATAATGTGGAGCAATTCCCAAGGGTGGGGTTTAAGAGTTCCTGCCTCTAGGGGCGCCTGGGCCGCTCAGTCGGTTAAGCATCTGACTTCAGCTCAGGTCACGATCTTGCTTTCTGTGAGTTTGCGCCCCACATCGGGCTCTGTGCTGACAGCTCAGAGCCTGGAGCCTGCTTCAGATTCCTCTGTCTCTGCCCCTCCCCAACTCATGCTGTCTCTGTCTCTCTCTCTCTCTCTCCCTCTCTTTCTCTCTCTCTCAAAAATAAATAATCATTAAAAAAAACCAAACGAGTTCCTGCTTCTCCATACACTCACCAATATTTGGCACTGTCAGACAGTGTTCTAGAAGATGTGTGCATCTGGTAACAAAGACAGAAATGAGTCGTGAGCGTAGTGCATGCCAAATAGCATGCGGGGTACCTGGATCCGGGAGCATCTCTTGATCCAGACTGAAGAGCTACACTCAGACGTCACAACTCCCAAAGCCACACACAATAGCTGCCAGAAGTTCTGAAGGCGTCTCAGGCTAATGTCACCTGCGAAGAGGCATAAGAACCCTTCCAGGGTCATCCGCGACAATAAACGTATAGCTACTTTGATCGTGCCATCTGATGAGATAGACAGGAAGAAAGAAAGAAAGAAAGAAAGAAAGAAAGAAAGAAAGAAAGAAAGAAAGAAAGAAAGAAAGAAAGAAAGAAAGAAAGAAAGAAAGAAAGAAAGAAAGAAAGGAGAGAAAGACAGAAAGAAAGGAGAGAAAGACAGAAAGAAAGAAGAAAGAAAGAAAGAAGAGAAAGACAGAAAGAAAGAAGAAAGAAAGAAAGAAGAGAAAGAAAGAAAGAAGGAGAGAAAGAAAGAAAGAAAGAAAGAAAGGAAAGACAGAAAGGAAAGACAGAAAGAAAGAAAGAAGAAAGAAAGAAAGAAAGAAAGAAAGAAAGAAAGAAAGAGAAGAGGAAGAAAAAGAAAAGAAGGAAAGAAAAGAAAAGAAGAAACTTCCTGGCTTGCTGCTCTCAAAAAGCTCTGAGACAAAAACTCTGAATTATCTGTATGCATTTAAAACACACGTTAGTTCTAGCACAGTCCAGAGTCCTGGGAAACAGAAGCACGCATGCTAGGGAAGCTTTTCTAAACACACCTTCCCTTGTCCCCACCCCTCCTCATCCCAAATGCCATCCAGGCTAGGAAGAGGTCCTATTTCCTGACGTCACCACACCTGGAAGGGATGGACGAGTCACAGACAGACACCCTGTCTTTCAACCCCCGTTTCCAGAACGCAAAACCTGGAGTCGCCTTTCGATGATATTAAAAAGAGGGAAAGCGTTTTGCATGAAAACATGTTTTAACTGTATTTGTAACACTCAATAAATAAATTACAGGTTTTATATCATTCAGAGAGAGCTGCCAGTGATCTGTTCAGTTATTAACTTCGCACGCTTGGGAGAATGAATTAAATGCCCGCCCGTGTTGAAGGCTTGGGGATTTTTCAGCCAGAATAGGCTACTGAAAAGTTTGGACAGTTCTGTAGGCATTTCGGGATGAGCACGAACAGTTTGGTAGGAGCCACAGAGGGCAGACAATTCCGTTCTGTCCGTTTACGGCGGCTTATAAATTCCATAAAAAAGGAAATGAATTATGCATTATTGGGTTTACATAAGGTCACCCGCTGAACTTTGACCCCTCTCTTTTCTCATTTGGCTCAATTATTAGATGAAATGACAGATTTGATCGCTTTTCAAATTGTATTAGAGAGGGCCTCTTTATTTCACCCTCTAGCAGCAATCGGCTGACAGGACGAGGCAAGTGCATTAATTATGATTGATTTAGAGTGTCTATAGGGTGATTATTTCTAGAATTCTACTCCTGAGCCAAAACCTTTTGACCTATTTCAGGCCACACAGCAAATTAATCCATAAGAAGGTTTAAGGGCAGACTGTTCGGGACACCAGTTTTCCTCTTGTATTTGCAATCAAAACATTTAAGACACTCGGGGCAATCCAGAGGGATTAAATTACCAGAACACTCCACGGTGAAGACATTTAACAACGTGACAACTCAGTTGAAAAACATCTTGTGCATAATAACCAAAAATGGCTCTGAATTAGACCCCGAACAGAGAAAGACTTCTAAACGCTCTCTGCTCTGAGCTAAGGGGATCGCAGAGGAAAAAAAAAAAAAAATCTTTTTTTTATGAGTTTGCGAATTTGTCGCAATTGGAGATTCAGAATAACATGTCTGTTGTTGGGACGTTCCATCTCCCTCTCGTCTTTCCAGTGGATTAAAAATGACAGTACTAATTAAAGAAGTAGAGAGACCACTGTCAGTTGCAACGCATAAGCTTGAATTAGAATAAGGCTCGGGTGAGGAGACAGAAAAGTTGGAGGAGTACCACCATCAGGGATTTCTTTCTAAGTATGGAAAAGCATCCTGCAGATAAACTCTATTGAAAGAGAGAGCGTTTAATGCAAATTGTCATCTCCGAGTCGTTAGATCCCAGTAAGGATTAAAGGGGAGCTTCATCTAGAATTGATGCCAGCAGATCAATGAACTCAGCCCTGCTACCTCATCCCGTGTCCCCAAATGGTCAAAGAAGGAGTTTAGGCAACAACCGAACGAATCCTGTCTGTAGTGCTTACAAACTGTGTGACCTAGGGCGAGTGACTCCACCTCTCTGATCTCTGCGTTCCTCCCCCTCCTATGCTGTGCACATAATACCTATCTCACTGCAGCGCTGGAGTGAAGGTTAGAGACCATATGTGTTTAGAGAAACAAAAATATTTTATTGCCGTTATCTATAATCCTCCGTTGCCGTTTACGGACGCAGGTCGTGGGAACTGAAGAATCTTTTGTTTGCTGAACTCCAACAAAATTTCTACCCTCCCTTGGAAATAGCAGTCAGGGACAGAAGGAGATAGAAACCGGGGAGAGCCGTGGAGGTCAGCGTAAGGAAAGAAGACGGAAGGGGCCGCCTGGGGCGGCTCGGTCAGTTGAGTGTCTGACTTCAGCTCAGGTCATGATCTCACGGTTTGTGGGTTCGAGCCCCACCTCAGGCTCTGCACTGATGGTCCGGAACCTGCTTGGGATTCTCTCCCTCTCCCTCTCTCTCTCTGCCCCCCCCCGACCCACTCAAAATAAATAAGTAAACTCCAAAAAAAAAAAAAAAAGGTGGATAAGCTCAAAGATGGGGTTTTGGAGGGTGGGCTTGGGAGGCTCATAATCACTTGAGGGGGCGAGAGAGAAACTTGAGGGGGCAGAAGAGTAAGACGGAGGGAAAGATGTGCTTTAGAAGGCTTCTCAGAGAAAGCCTGGGTACACTGTGCCATCAACCCTTTCTTCTGTCTCCATTTCAAGATCTTTAGCAAAGTACGCGGTGCTCACTCATGTTCTGGGATGAGTAGGCTTTTCCAGACGAACGAGATACTCTTCCAGTCTGGCAAGGAATGAAGCAGAGAGCATGGCAGACGACAGCTGTGGGCTCTGTGTCTCAGGGGGTGACATCCTTCGTCAACGATGCTACCGAGTTCTGTAGCTTTTATTCTTCTCAAAAATGTTCCAGAAGCATCTCTCATTTCAAGACAGTGAACGGCTAAGATTGTGCCACCAGCTACTCGTGGGCCAGCCCTTGGACTTCGGAGTCCCCACTTGGAAATGTGAGATCGTAACTAAAATGTCATTAAACTCCTCTCAGCTCTCAACTGCGTGGTTCTGTGTCCCTGTGAGCAGCTGTCATACTTACGGAGGGAGCTATGAGTATTTCCGTTGTTTTCAGCCACCAAGCGCATTTAGCACGCGTGTCAAACACAAGGGAATGGTACAGATTGGGGCAAACTAGAACACCTGTGAGGTGCTTAAAAGGGCAAAAATTCAGCCTCTTATAAAAACATCGTGTGGGCTAAATTCTGCCCTCGGGGACCTGAAGAGGCCCGGGACGGGGAGTTCAAAACTCAGTTCGTTCTTTTAACCCTACAATTCAGCCCACGTTTGCCGCCGTGACACAGGCTTATAAAGACCGAGCCAGCTGATGCATTTGCTTCTTGAGAAATCAGTTATATTAAACAACCATCGCGGGGCAGCCAAGCTGTCATTATCCCAAGGCCTGGCCATCAGTTATCAAGCTAATAAGTACCAAGCCGCACATCGGTGGCGGTTCTCAGGCTCGCTCATAGAGTTCTCGGATGATTACATAAACAGGAATGCGTGTGGCTTAATGAAAGCTTAAAAAATAACCCAAACAAGCACACACACGCGGCTGAGGACTTTTCTGGATAACCAGCATGAGAGAGAAAAGCCTGGAGATGAGGGAGGAGATGGCAATCGTTTCAAGATTTGGAGATGGCAGCCCCCCGCCTTTAGCAAGGCGGATGTAGGCTTGGTTCTGGTCGTTCTCTAAACGGAAGTAAAGTGGCTTGCCTGACCTTGCAGGACGGTAGACAATCTCCGTGCGTGGCCTACCCGTTGTTGTCATTTGGATGGGCGACCAAATGAAGATATCCAAATAAATATGAGAAGGCCGGAGCCAGTACTAATAGGATCCTGGGCATAAGAGGCTTAAAAAACCCCACCATTCTAGAAAAGAGCTAGAGTCACCATTAGTAAGCCAAAAGGGGACTATTTCTTGACTAGTTACCCTCAACAGAACCATTTGCAAGGCATGCTGAGGAGGCAGGGTTGGAAGGAAGAAGAGGTTTCTACTCTGGGGTGATGGAAGTCTACCATCTGGGGGTGGAAAGGATACTGAAAAGCAATGCAAAGTGACTTTGGGTCCAAGCAAACCCAGGTCAGAGAGGTGACCTCAGGTTCAATAGGATGCAGCCAGAGGAAGACTCTACGAGAAGTCTAAGAACTCGGTTCTTGAGGAAAGGAGGGAAGGAAGCAGAGGCTCTTTGAGTTGAGGTTACCCCTTTCAGATGAGTTAACCCCTTTGGGTTGAGATGACCCCTTTGAATTATGATGACCCCTTTGGGTTAAGATTACTTTTGGGGATAAGTTTACCCCTTTGGTTTGGGTTTACCCTTTTGGGTTCAGATCACCCCTTGAGTTGATTTACCCCTTTGAGTTAAGTTTACCCCTTTGTGGTGAGTTTACCCCTTTGAGTTGAGATTAACCCTTTGGGTTAAGATTACCCTTTGGGATAGGTTTACCCCTTTGGATTGAGTTTACCCCTTTAGGTTAAGTTTACCCCTTTGGTTTGAGATTATCTCTTTGAGTTGAGTTTACCCTTTTGGGTTGAGCTTACCCCTTTAAGTTAAAGTTACCCCTTTGGGTTGAGATAAATAGCTAACTTTTATTGAGCCCTGCCAATATGCCAGATAACTTTGAAGTGTTTGACACGTATCAGCACATTTAGAACAACATAGCACCCTTCTGAGGCCGAATCTGTCATTACCCCCATTTTACAAAGGAAAAAAGCAGAGGCGCCTGGAACTTAAGTCACCTTCCCAAGGTCATGCAACTAGTACGCGGTAGGGCCAGGATAAAGCCCTGCACTGTGGTCCCGAGCCTGCACTGTTTGTTAATCACTCCTCCAGGTGGCCCCTCTTAGGGGAACTCTCCTGGAATTTCTAGGTGGAGGCGTTTGCAAGGTGGTTCAGAAAGACAGGACCAAACGGAAGACGCGGAGAATCAGCATAAACACTATACTAAGTCCGACGGCCCAGGAGCAGGCATGCTTAGGTAGGGTGTGATCCCAGAGAGAAGTGACCTTGCATCCCGGAACAGGAAGAATCAATTCTCCCAGGATCAAACCAGTTTCCACTGACCGGGCACTATTTCCCCTCTCCGGGAAGGAATTCTGCCGTGAAAATAAGTCTGTGTCTTGTACCGTGATGGACAGCTTTTAATAGGAGTGTAAACTTCCAAGAGGTTTTAAATGGCCAACAGCCCGGGGACAGGTAACACGCAGGCACAGTTTGCCTCCAGTGAGGCACTCACCCGAGCAAGCTCCACCGGGCGCAGGGTGGGGAGAAGGAAGGAGCAAAGGAAGGAGAGCACCATAGTTGGGCAAGGACGGAAGTCCAAGCTGTACTTACCGTTCTTGGAAATACAATGAGAGAAAAGCAACAAATAGATCTTGAGTGGAGGGGAAAAGAGGCTAAGGAGCTAAGAGGTAGAGGAGAAGGCATGCTTTAAGGGCGAATGGCTGCCAGCCATTTTATGGGGGGGAAAGCAAGGCAAAGGTAGATGGAGCTGAAGGGGGGGCAGAGGAGAAACAGGGAGGGGGATCAAGAGTGCCCTGCACTTACCGGTGCCAATGGTGTCTCCTCTTCTTGACCTGGCCCTGTGTGATAGTAGCCAAGTTGGCAAGAGACCATTCCATTGAGATTCCTACGTGTGCCTTCCTGGTATGTAATGTTGGCAACTAATTTCTAGAAAATATGGCCAAGCTAATCTGCAGACCGAATCTGGTCCGCCGGCCACCATTCAGCTACCTACTCTAAGTAATTATATCTGGTGGGCTACAATTATCCTGCAGTAACAAACAACCCTCAGATTCCCACTGGTCTGACATGGAGAAGCTGATTTTTTCCTCAAGCTGCATGTCCAACATGGGTTGGTGGGACGGGGTGGGGGATAGAGGCATCTGGAGGGTTCTGTCCATCTTGCAAACCCAGGCACCTAGGGTGAAGGAGTCCCCACCTCAATATGGCCGCTCCTGCTGGGGGTTACAGAGTGAAGTTGGCTCTTTCTATTTTTTTCAATGTTTATCTATTTTTGAGAGAGAGAGAGAAGGGAGAGCGAGGGGGGGTAGGGCAGAGAGCGAGGGAGACACAGAATCTGAAGCAGGCTTCAGGGTCCGAGCCGTCAGCACAGAGCCGGTCGCTGGGCTCAGACTCACAAACCAACCGTGAGATCATGACCTGAGCCGAAGTTGGACACATAGCCGACTGAGCCACCCAGGCACCAAGGTTGGCTCTCAAAGTTACCTCTTGACATGCATCATCCCCATGTAGGTGCACACACTGTCGGCCAAAGCCAACTGTGTGGCCACACCCAGTTGTGGGAGGGGGTTGGTAGAGGTCACGCCCGGAAAAGAGAATTACCCTGTGGAAGACTAGTATAGGATGAATGAAATCCTTTTTCTTTTTTTTTTTTCAATGTTTATTTATTTTTGAGACAGAGAGAGACAGAGCATGAGTGGGGGAGGGGCAGAGAGAGAGGGAGACACAGAATCCCAAGCAGGCTCGGGGCTCGAACTCACAGACCGCGAGATCATGACCTGAGCCGAAGTCGGACGCTCGACCAAACAAAGGTCTTCACCCTTTTAAGTTGAGTAACGTTTGTTTGAAATAAGATGTTGCTTTGAAGTACAGGTGCTTTCTGGAGCACCTCGCTACAAACTCACTTCTACCTCTAAGCCACCTCTGCCAGGTTAGTGGAGACGGTACAGACAGGGAATACGGGCTACTACACTTAGGGAGAGGGGGAAACCAGAAACACACTCAGTGACCCTCTATCCTGGGGCCTCTCTGTCGGCCTGGCTCAGTCCACTTGCCCTAAAATCCCATCTGCCCATAGGAAGAACCTCGCGCTCAGGCCCTATTGGGGAGGTTTCCTTCCCTGGGTGCTTTCCATAGCTATTTCTACATAAGCCTGGGCATGCCCAGGCTGCCTGGGAGCCCAATGAATCCTCCCTTGTGACTCCCTGCCTTAAACAGGCTCCAATTAGACACCACTTAATGGCACCTCCAATTTGACTGTGTCTGTCCAAGATTCCACAATGCATGGGAATTCTCGCAGAGATTATCCCTGTTTTTTCCCATCCTCAAAACAAGGAGGGGGGAATAATGCATGATTGAAAACTAGCCACCAAATGTTAAAAAAAAAAAAAAAATTGCAGTTGTGTTGCTTTGAAAACTTATCGCACAGCTGGGGGCATTTAAAGAACTTAATTAACAAGCTTTGGCCGCGATGTGCCCCCTCTTTGGGAGGGGAAAAAAATCACAGTTAAGATTTGTCCAATTAAATGATAGGAGAGTTGGTTAGATTCAAAGAGAGAGAGAGAGAGAGAGAAGTTGAGGAGTGGGGGAGGGGGGATGCGCTTCCAGTTTGAAAAGATTTTCAGTCCGATGGGAGGCCAGTAGTCTGATTACTCCAGTGCTCAGCTTTTCCACGGTTTCCACAAACTCATAGGCACTTAAGAATTTTGAACCCAAATGTAATTATAGGTTTTGATAATCAGGCTTTAGTTAAATAAAGTCCCCTCTTTCCTCTAAAAGCGGAGGACGGAATATTCATATTCTGTTGTGAGGAAACTCCCTCAAACCCCACTTTATCTCGCTTCCATAACAAGAGTCCCCCAAGCCCAGGCTCAGTGCCGCGTGGCGATTTCGGTGGGCCCCGCGCCCCCGTGGGCCCCTTCCTCCATAGAAACCTGTCAGAAATCGCATTTTACAACTGCACCGCGATGAGGATGATTATAATCTGGGCTGGATTCATTTTTACACACTCCTCATTATCATATTCCTTTGACTTTAATTTAAGAACGAGTCGAAACCAAGACATTCTCGTGGGCCCCTAAAAGTTGCGGCAGGTCCTACGCCTGGAGCCCCACGGGCAAGTCAGCGCTGCCCGGGATCTCCCGTTGTGAACCCCAAGAGGGACGTGGGGGTGCCAGCTAGGAACGTGTTCCCAGTAACAGGGACCGTGACACAGTTCCCGGTCACGCGCTTCCTACCGGCCTAGGCTACGCGCTTGCCTTACAGCCCACGAACCTCCAGCCCCCCGGCCCGCACCCCCCCCACACCCCCCCAAAATTGTTATTCTGACATCATTGGTCCGAAAGAATACCCCGTACAGTAGGCACTCTTGGAATGGTGAGTTTTCTGCCTTTTCCAAGGGGGGATGTTCAGCCAAGACAAAAATGCGTAAGGGCAGCAGAGAAAATTCATTTGTATAAGCGGGCCCCCCTACTGTGGAATTTTCAATTATATATATCTAATTATGGCTGTCAGTTGATGGATTCAGAAAAGACATTTTGGGGCCCCCCCCCCTTTTTTTTTGTCTTTTCGTCATCTCTTCTGTTAGAATGATTATAGCACACTTACACAACTAATTGCCTTACTGCTGATTAGTGATACAATTATGCAGACCCGGCTTCTTGTGTGAACAACCATCTGCAGAGAAAAAAAAAAGTGACACTATTCAAAAACTATCCATAATTTAACCAATGTTATTCCAATGCACTGAGCCCAGACAATCGTCTGGCCTTCATATTTCATACCCACCCTGGCAAGAGGAGGTTGGGTTTTGTGCGCCCAATTCACCTCTTTAGACACCCTGTGAATCAGAAAGAAAGAGGGAGAAGAAAGTACTTCAAATGTCAACCCATAGTGGGGAATTGAAGCGTGGTTAACGTCCATTCCCCCTTTGGGTAATTTTTCTTCAAATTTTATACCACTTGGCAATTTTTTGTTTCCTTTCAAACTGCTGAGAAAGTACAGATGTGTTAACTCCCCAAAGTGGGCTTGGGTTTGCTGGGGTTTTGTGTGTGTATGTGTACGCGTGCGTGCGTGTGTGTGTGTGTGTGTGTGGACTGTTCTCCCCAATTCTTTTTTCCCTTTTTTCTTCATAACGTTCAAAACAAAAAAACAAAAAACCAAAAAGAAAGAAAGAAAAAGGAAAGGAGAAAAGAAGGGGTTTTAAGAGAATGGAAGGGCGCGGGCTGACATATAACGTTTCAATAAAGTGTGTCTTTTGTTCCCGGAGGCCAAGGGTACGGGACGCCAGACTCTGAGTCCTCAGGGGCCACAGGGAGAGCACAGGTGGATGGCCGGATGCTTTTGGCCCCAGAGAGGAAACAAAGACAGAGGCTTGGTTTTTCCCAAAGCGCGGGGAGAGATCGGCCCTGTCTGCAGGAGGCGGGCGGGGGGGCGGGGAAGCCAGGGAGAGGCAAGATGGTTCAAAACCACGAGGCAAGTGCCCAATTCTCTTCCAGTTATTTGAAAACAAGACTGCAGGCTGTCCGGGCAGAAGAGAAAAAGGCCTGAGTGTCTGAGGGGCTGGGTTCGCCTCACTGTAGAGACCGATGTCAAAAACGGCTTTCTAGAGCAAAGAAGGTGCTGGGCGTTAAAGAGACACACTTAAGAAGGAACCCCAGAGCATTAGGGGTCCATCATGTGTCCATCCTGCGAAAAGCGGGCCAGGGTGCTGCGTGCGGAGAAGCCTCGTCTCAACCCTGGGACGGAGACTTCCACTCCAAGCACCGCTCTGGACATCTTGGCATCCCGGAACCCGACAGATCCCCCGATCATCCAGACCACAGAGTCACCCTCCCTGCCCCTCGATTTTCTTTCATTCTCTTTTTCTCGGGGCTCTGTAGAAAGTGAAAGCTCGGTGCTGAGTGTTTTGGGGTTTTTTTCCTTCCATTTGTTCGAAAGAAATTTTAATCTCCTGGTCCCTCTGAACTTCTTTTTTTCTTTTCTTTAATGTTTACTTATTTATTTTGAGAGAGAGTGCACACATGCGAACAGGGGAGGGACAGAGAGAGAGAGAGGGGAAGGGGGACTCCCCAGCAGGCTCCTGGCTGCCAGTGCAGAGGCCGACTCGGTGCTCAGTCTCGCAAACCGTGAGATCACGACCTGAGCGGACGTCAAGGGACAGACACTCCATGGACTGAGCCCTCCAGGTGCCTCCCCTACCTCTGAACTTCTGAAAAGGAGAGAGAGCTTGAGTTCGTCAGGCCGATCCTGGTGTGTACTCTGAAATAGCAAAAGCAGACCTGTGTTCGGCCAGTTCCGTTTTCTTGGGTATTCTGTGAAAATAAAATGAAAAATAGCAGCGAATGTTTACCGAGAGCGTGCAGGATGCCAGCCTCTTTTAGGTGCTGTATGTTATTGCCTCGTTTTGATCTTTGCAAAATCTTCCAAGGTGATACGTTGATTGTCCCACTGTATGGAGAGGGCCCCTTCAGATAAATAGGATTAAATAACTGAGGCAGGACACACAGCTCGTTGCTGGTAGAAGAAGGATTTGAACCGAAGTCTAGTACTCTCTTAGCCACCAAGCACTATTAACATCTCCTTGATGCCTTAAAGAGTGTGTGTTTGTAGAGAGAGGACATGGCAGCTCTGTTAACCAGAATATCATCCCCATATATCTACACCATGAAAAGAGAGATTTGGGAAGCGAAGAAATTCTCCTTCCCGAGGAGCCTCTCCCACCTTCCAGTCAATCCTGCTATCTCCTTTTCCAGAACTCGCATACACTGAGTCATCTGATAGAGCAACCTCATTATATCTTCAGTGACTTAATATTCCACGGCCATTGGTCTTGCCAACCTGGTTGGAGAGTAAGATTTTAGAGGACTAGAATCTTCTTTCCTCCTCCTTGTCCTCTAACTCTTCCTCCTCTTTCTTCTTCCCTCTTTCCTCAATAAGGGTTAACTCAGTGCCAGTTTGGGGTCAACACAGCGTCTGGCCCCACTGCTTCTAATTGCCTCACCAAAGTGCTGAGGCTCAATGGATAAGCCCGTTTGGAACTGAATGCGCTTTTGGTTAATTGATCAGAGGCCAAGTTTCTACAGTTGAGTCTCAACGTGATCACTCTAGTAAAAGGCAAAAGTTTTATTGGTGGGGAAGGTGGGGTCTTTGGGAAGTGGCAACTCACATGCTGGGGACCATTTGTCAGTGTGGGTCCAGTTCCTTGTTCTTAACTACTGGCAAAGGGAGAAAGGATTATTGATGGCAGTGCGTACACATGAGATTGGGTTGGAGGTGATTCTCACCTGAGTGGATTCTGAAGCAGTCACTTCTTTGAATCTAAGTCCCGGGGACCCAGGCCCCACTGGGAGCTCAGACTCAGCGTGCTGGGCACACTCTGATGACTAAGAAACCACACAGAGCTCTCAAGGAGAAGGATCACCAGACTGAGACCCCTACAGATCAGGTGACCTCACCCCACAGAAATCTTTCACCTTGTGTAAAAAAATGTTGGATTCTCAACCTGGAGACTTTCCACTAAGAAGAATCGGGAAAAGAATCCCAAGCCTAGACCTTAGGTTTTTGTCTTTTCCCCTACCTAGACACAGGTTCCGGGATGTCCAAACTTGCCCGAGACACTCCTGATGCCCAGATGACACATCAGAATGGGCAAGTGGCTTTCTGAATGACACCTAGGTGTTTTTACGTATCGGAGATGGGGAAAAGAGAAATACAAACGTGTGGAAGTAAAGGGGGGTCTTGGAGGCAATTAAGTTAATTCTTCACTCAAGGTGGATAAAAATGGGATCGCTAGCCGCCTTTGCTTTTTTTGTTCTCTCGCGTCATCACCCCTCATTTCAACTAGAGTCCGGAAGCCTCATTCTTGACCCTTCGTGCTCTTCTTCTCCTGGTATGACAACCAATGTATCTCAGCTAGCAGCGCCGACTCAGCCTCCATATCCTTTCGTCTAGTCAGGCAACAATGGTACATTCATCCCTTTAACCAGCTACCTACCCGCTCCCTCACCCATCCCTCCATCTAACATCGAATTACCTACTGTATACCAAGCATTAGAATCGGTCCAAAAATCAAAAGATGGAAGAGACTCTACACTTATCTTCAAGAATTTTGTGGTCTAGAGGGGATAAAGACCCTACTATATAATGAGCATAATAATAATAATAATGTCAAGCATTAAATGATTTAACAGTTATGTTCGGGAGGCTGATGTAATAGAAATAAGATTTATTGAGACCGCCTGCATTCCCAGCCCCGTGCTGAGCTTTTTTACACGCTTATTCTCATTGAAGCCTTACGAGGACCCTACGAGCTGGTGCTAGAAGTTCTCTCACTTTACCCATGAAGGAACCAGTTCCACGTCACAGATCTGTGAAGAGGTGGAGTTATTCCTCGAAGCTGGGCGGTCTCCATACCTCACGCTATTACCCTGTAAGCTAAATGGAATCGCTAATGAAGACAGGACTCAAGGGGAATTTTCAGAGTTGCCCCAGAGAGGGAGGCACTTATGCTGGGCCTCAGAGGATCAGCAGATCACCAAAGAGGGGAAAGAGAAGGACATGGCAGGCGGATGGAAGACCGAGACATGGCTCGCGTGTTCAGGGAGGAGCAAGCAGCACAGTGAGAATGGAGCGCAGCGTACACGGGTGCGGGTAGACCAGCAGGCAACGACGACAAGGACAATAATAATAGTCACTACATCTTACAGGGCACCTGCTCTGCGGGCACTACCTCCGCCATCCTTACAACCCTCGTGAGGTAAGTTTCATCCCCCTCATTGGAGAAATTCAAGCCCCAGCCTAAATGATTTGCTCAAGGTCAAGTCAAGCTTAAATGACTTGCTCAAGGTTACAGCTACAAAAGCCTTTAAAACAAGAATGGTCGGATCCCCAAGTTCACGCACTTACGTTAAGAACATGATCTCTGGGGGCGCCTGGGGGGCTCAGTCGGTTAAGTGGCCGACTTGGGCCCAGATCACGATCTCACGGTTCGTGGGTTCGAGCCCCACGTCGGGCTCTGTGCTGACAGCTCGGAGTCTGGAGCCTGCTTTCGATTCTGTGTCTCCCTCTCTCTCTCTGCCCCTCCTCTGCTCACACTCTGTCTCTCTCTCTCTCTTTCAAAAATAAATAAACATTTGAAAAAATTAAAAAAAAAAAAAGAACATGAGGTCTGCAGCGAGGCGACCTAGGACAAAAATCCCGGCTATGCCGTTTGCGCTCGTCGGGTGGCCCTGGCCAGTGACTAAACCTCACGGGACTTCAGTTTCCTCATCTGCGTGGAGAGAATTATCTTATCCGTCTTACCCGAGTACTGTTCGGACAGCTCAATGGGATAATGGCAGCACGGGAATCACAAAGTGTGATGCCTGGCAGTATAGTTAACAATGGTTGGCTATTACTGTTATTAAGTCCGGGTCCATTTTTCAGGGACACCTCAGAGCTATGTAAAGCAAGAAAAATAAGCGGATGTTCATGAGAAAAAGACTTCCTGGTTTGATGATAGAGAAGCTCGCAGTCATCGCCCGTCGAGCCCAGCTCAGGAGGTGAAAAGGGGCAGCTTTAACCAAAGAAGTTTTTGGCTCAGAGAAGCTCCCAGCTTCTCTGATGCTTCTGAAACAGCTCCCGAGCCCTCCCTTAAACAGCCAGCTCTGGGGCATTTTGACCTTGGCCCAGGGATGATGCGATGGGCGTCTCTGTGCCAGGCCTCAGCCTCAGACGGGGGAACATTGCCTTATGAGGAAACCCGTGCTCCCTGGACTTTGGCTGCTCGGTCAACGAAGCCCCAAGGCTGAGCTGATTCTGTTTCACCCAAGTTTTATGGAGTTTTACCCAAGCCCTCCGGTCCGAATGAAGGCCCCGTCCTCTCAAGCAAATGTAGGCTTTCTCTATCAAGTGCCTCGGGCAGAAAGGCAGTGTGAAACTATTTACATTTTCTCCGTGGGATAACATCTGTCTATGAAAATGTAACACGTTTTTAACCCAACTGGCACACAAGTCACGAATCCCAATGTCGCAGACAAACGGGGCCAGACGTAACTTGATGAGTGCCTAATGAGGGTTACTTGTTCCTTGCTGTAAGTGAGGGGAGGCATTATCTTTGCTTAGCAACATCTCATTTCCGGCTGCCTCGGTTTGGGGTCTCCCGGGAACAACCCCCAACGCAAGCGTTGAATTGCAGATAATTTATCTAGGAGGTGCAAGACCCTGGTAGAGGAGGGGGGAAGTGAACGAGGGAGGGAAGGTGGTGGGTGGAGGGTATCTCGTGGAACCAGCTACCGTTCTAAGCAAATGGGGCACAATCCCGGGCCACAGGGCAAGAAACGGCGTGAGCGCGCCTTAGAGGTGAGGGAGCTGGGGTATTTACACACCCACCCCAGCCATTGTTTCAGAGCTGCTTCTGGAGGCTGTTAATTTCCCGGCACTCTGGGCCCGCCTCTGTGACCAAGTGGCCCTCTGAGGTGTTGGAGAAAGCCTCCTGGCCTGGGGATACTTGGAAGACAGCTAGAACCTGCTGGAAGAAGTAGTGAGGATGTGAATGAGCCCGGAGGGCACACCTCACTCACCTTCTTCAAACAGATATTTTCTACATCAGCCCCTTTGTCCAGAGGACAACTGTTCGAGAGCCTCAAATATCTGGTAAAGTCCTTATGATCTATTATGAAGAGGCTTCCCCCGGAGTCTCTTTCCTCATAGGCACAGTATTAATACATTTCAACGAGAGAGGAGACTACCAGGAGAGATAAAAGGAGCTCCCTCGTGACTTAGACACTCTGCTTGAGTGGGGGATGGGTGAAACAGGGGACGGGGATTAAGCAGGGCGCTTGTCATGAGGAGTATCGGGAGCCGTGTGGAAGTGTCGAATCACTACATCGTACGCCCGAAACGAATATAACACTGTATGTCACGACTAACCGGAACTAAATAAAAATTGAAAAATAAAAAGGAAATTCCACTTCTTGGAAATTTTCCTATATATATAGGAATTATTAATATACAAATTTTCCTACACATGCCTATGTACAAAGGTACACGCGTCGGGAAACTAAATTTTTGCCTCATTTGTAACAAACGAAACATGGGAACAGCCTAACTGCCCATCAGTAGGGAAGGGTTGTGACACCTGCAGGTATTACGAAGAATGATAAAGATTTGCATATATTAACAAGGACGAATTTAAGATACAAGCGAAAAAATCTTGCAGAATAATACGCAGTCGTGATTCCCATTTATGTACAAGCCGTGTATATGTAATGTATTAATTTGTTATTATAGAGAATAGCACGTATGTAGGTGTTGATACGCGCTAAAAGACGGAAGAAACATTTCAAAATATAATGGGGCTTATTTCTGGACCGAGAATAGAAAATGGTTTAAGGGGGACTTTCTTTTTTTTTTTTTTTTAATTTTTTAATGTTTAATTTTTGAGAGACAGAGCATGAGTGGGGGAGGAGCAGAGAGAGAGGGAGACAGAATCTGAAGCAGGCTACAGGCTCTGAGCTGTCAGCACAGAGACCGACGCGGGGCTCGAACCCACGAACCGTGCGATCATGACCTGAGCCGAAGTCGGATGCTTCACTGACTGAGCCACCCAGGTGCCCCGGGACTTTCTTTTTTGACTCGATGTAGTGCTGGAATTATTTACTATGAACGTGGATTCCTGTACTATTTGTGTAATTAAAAACACGAGCGATGGCTGAGATCTTTTCACTAATCCGGAAGACCTTTAAGAAGCAATCAAAGCAGAAAGATCAACTAAGACCTCGCGGGTGTCTAGGTCATTTGGCATAGGGGAAATGAACACAGACCTTCCTGTCTCCGGAGGACACCTTGACAACGGAGCGCGACGCGATGACTGTACGCACGTTTCTATCTCAAGGGAATATTGAAATACTGTCAGAATCTCTGTTCGAAAGACAGAGGATCATGTGATGTCCCTTTAGAAAAAATAGGCCAAAGGTTCCATAATAAAGGACTTGATATTGAACGGACTGCGTTCAGCTGCGTATAAAATTTACTTACAGAGACCAGATATTCGCCCAACAATGCCAGGGGAGTGAGGGGTTACTGTGTGAACTTCACACTTGGTGCTTTCCTGAAGGACACAGACTCAACTAAATAGACGGTATTGTATCCAGCGATCTGCTATAAATGTTTAAGAGCCGGCTCCGGGGGTAGGCAGGGAGGGGAGACCCTGACTTGCAGAGTTTCTGATTTCCATGGTGAAGTTATTCGTCCCACAGGCTGGCTTCAAGGTGGGAGCTGGGAAAAGACACTCCTTAGCACACCATTCTATGGACACGTACAGATAAATTATAGATACACTTTACTTTAAGGCAGAACTTTGTATCCAACCGAAGAAAAGTAGAAAAACAAGTGAGAACGGCTAAGTTCCCAGTAGGGTCACCTTTGCTCTTCACACAATTCGTTCCATCGTAAGTGGGTAAAACTTGAATTTTAATAACAGTCGTATTTAAAACCCGGTTTGGAAAATCCTTGCAGTTTTGACACTCGGGGCTCAGGCTGGCAGGGGCGCGCTCTGGCGCACCCGGGACCGAAGGCGCTCACAGATTTCTGTCTGAACGTTTCCACCGAGGATACTTCAAGGCAGGGGCCAAGTAGATGCTAATCAGAATTATAGAAAACCCGGTGTTTGGCTCTAGAAATATAAACAGACAGATTGTGTTTTCACAGCAGCCTGACACAAGTTTTGGTCGGGAGCAATGCTCCCTAATTCCCCCAAGCGAATTGTCTGAGCTGGGAAGAAATAGAATTTCCCTTCTGGTACGGAAGAGATTTGACTTTTGAGACCCGATATGGGAAGGAAACTCACACTGTGGCAAACGCTACAACGGCTTGCCTCCCAATGCTCTCGGAGCTGCCTTATTATCTAACCAGCAAGCAGAATGCAACTGTTGTTCTTGTCAACACACCCGGAGGTTTTTTTGTCCTTTATTCAGAGTTTCTAGAACGAGAACCCTTTAGTATGCTCGTCTCTCCAGCCAATACTTTTTTTTTTTTTTAATTTTTCCTTTGTGATCACTATATTTACTTGGACGTTTTCAAAGTGGGGCGATACTCTTTGGCTACCAAAAAACGGAGAGGTTGATAAAAACAACCAGAGCTAATAAAGCCGCGGTTCCTCATTTGTAAAAATGCAACGGAGGGGTGCCGAGCCGCTCGGTCTTGTCAGGACCGTTTTTCGCTCTCAAAGCAGATGGATTTTTGATCCATGTTTTTATGCAGTTAAAACATAAGCAGGAAGGGGAAGGAGTGAGACCCCAGCGCCTGGGGGCGTTCTCAGTGTCTGATAAACGCCAGGTTTATTGCTAAAGTAGACGGAGACGTAATTATGAAATCGCAGCCACGCTCGGGCCTCCGCTCCTTTCTTTGCTACCCCCCAAAAGGAACGCAAAACAGGGAACTCGAGTCAGGCATGGCCAAACCTGAAGAATTTGACTCTTCCATCCTGCCGCTGGCCAAACTCCTCGTGATTTGGGCCAACTGGGGAGGGGGCCTGGGGAGGGGGGCAGGGGGGTGGTGGTGACAGGGCTGGGGTGGGGGTGGGAAGAGAGGTGGAATCTGGCCTGGTTTGGGGGAGGAAGGAGCCGCGCGGCTGGCCAGCTCCGTGCAGTCTTTCATGAATAAACACTCTAATTGGGGACATCGCAGATAATAGGTCTGACTTCTTTCACTGGAGGGCCGGATCATGATTTGCTAATTGGATATCCCTGGGGTGGTGGAGGCGCCCTCACTGGCCCTGAGTGATTACTAGTTAATGGGGTTTTAGAAGTGCCTATGCCAGGCTGGTAAAGGGAGCCACGCTAAGGAAAAGGAGCCGGCACCCTTCCCAGAATGGCACGGGGAAAGGCGCCCGGCCTCTGGGAAAGCACTGGGTGGCACCAGGCTGCAGGGGTGCGCCCAGCGCGGTGTTGCCTTTTTGAGCTGGGTGCCACCCTGGTCGGTCGGCACCCCAAAACTGACCCTTTCTCTACCAGGGTATTTGATCTGGGAGCTAAAGCGCCCTCCCCCACCAGACCTCCCTCACCACTGGCCTTTGGGCTCATTCTTTTGCAAAGAGCAAGTACACAGAAAGCCAGACGCAGGGGGCCAGCAGAACCCCAAGGATGACTCTTCATGTAAAGGGCAGAGAAAGCTTCTTTGGAGTCTCTGGATTTGACCCAGAGCGAGAGGGTTGCCATCGTTGTTCAAAATGGGTGCAGTGACCAGGCAGGGGTGCTTTCGATATGCTCCCTCCAGCGGGGTGTTAGCACCCAGAGCAGGGGCCGCAGGGGAGAGAGCTTCCAAAGCACAAGGCTGCTGACGTTCCGGAGGCGGTGTTCCGGCCCATCCTTCTCTTGGGCCACACCAGAGTCTTCGGCCTCTCCCAGCAAACCGCCTGGGGGCCCGAGGAAGGGAAGTTGGGGAAAAGACAGAAGAGAAAAAAATGGATGCACAGGGGTCTTTCTGCACCAAAACTCACGCACCTTCCTTGTCCCCCTCACAAGCTCTCGGAAACCAAAGGCTAGAGGCTCACTCTACCCCATAAAACAGTTTCTCTTCCCACAAGAAAGCCAAGACTTCCTTCTTTAAAATATTTTTTAATGTTTATTTATTTTTGAGAGAGAGAGAGAGAGAATGCAAGCCAGAAAGGGGCAGAGAGAAAGGGAGACACAGAACCTGAAGCAGGCTCCAGGCTCTGAGCCATCAGCACAGAGCCTGATGCAGGGCTCGAACTCACAAGCCATGAGATCATGACCTGAGCCGAAGTCGGACACTTAACCGGCTGAGCCACCCAAGCGCCCCATAAGACTTCCTTCTTGAAGAAACTCATGGATAATTCAAGGTCTATAGACTGTGCAGATTAGATGCTTTTATGGGCAGTGTCCTTCTCAGCTAATCCCTGGCCGTCGGTCTTGCTTAGAGAGGACAGGACTCTTCCTGGGCCTCAACTAGCAGTCTTGTCAAACTGTCATTTCACTCATGTGCAGAACCCTGGGGGTGCCCTGGGGAAAGTCCTCCTGGAAACTGAAGAAGACACCACCCTGGGTGGAGCTTCAGCTGCCGCCAGTTCCTAGCGCGTGAGTCACGCATGGGCAGCTGAGCACTGACATTACGAAATAAACACGCATCGGATAATATCTACTATTAACCAGGCCTTTTTCCGGTGCTAGACTCTGTGCTATGGACTGTTCCTGTAGTGCCTCCTTTAGTCTTGCCAAGAGCCCACCAAGGTAGGTACTATAATTATCTCCATTCCAGATGGAACACTGGCTGCTTACACTGTCTGAGTTCACACCCTGAGTAACGGGCAGACTAGAGACTTGCCCCCCAAACCCTGGTCCTTATCCACCATGTCACCAGCCCTTCCCTGAGTTTCACCCTGTTCAATATTTCTTTCCTGAGGACAGTTGACAAGACGGTGGGGGGTCTCTGGTCACCACGCAGAACAGCAAGGCATCTGATTTTATTTTTGTAGCAATGGTATGAATAGATTCCTAACAAAGGGACACTTCTTCTTGGTGGTCTTTAAGAACCCTACCCTCGGGGCGCCTGGGTGGCTCAGTCGGTTAAGCGGCCGACTTCAGCTCAGGTCATGATCTCACGGTCTGTGAGTTCGAGCCCTGCGTCGGGCTCTGTGCTGACAGCTCACAGCCTGGAGCCTACTTCAGATTCTGTATCTCCGTGTCTCTCTCTGCCCTTCCCCTGCTCACGCTCTGTCTCTATGTCTCTCAAAAATAAAATAAAAACATTAAAAAAAAAACAACTTAAGAACTCTACCTTCTTTCTTCCCAGCCACCTGAAATGACCACGTTTATCCGGAAAGAAAAAAGCCTTACTGATGACTCTGGGCAAATTACTTCCGTGCTCAAGGACTGACTTTCCCGCTGCACACCCTGACCTATAGGAATGGATGAGTAAGCTTCCTCCAAGCTCTGAATCCACGGATCAGGAATTCGGTAGGCATGACAAGAAGGGAGTTTGCTCTCTCCCATGTGGGACTTCCGCCCCATGAGCAAAAAAGCATCAGTCACAGAGCACGGGAGGCCGTGTGGAGGGGCGTGAGGCTCCTGTTTCCCAGTGCCCGTGCGTTTTTTTCTCTCTTTCTCCTTGCCCTCGCTCTCCTGGGGCTCGTCCGTCCCTGTTTCCTTGAGCTGTCGATCTCCTGGCATCCTTGGTACAGCTCCATCTGGCTTACTTGGTATTCATGCATTAACGTGTGTTTTGCATGCATTCGCCTTTTGACAACTGTTCCCGAGTACATCAGAGTGCAGCAACAAGGGTCTTCATGTTTGATCCTGTACACCATCAGTCAAAAATGTTTGAACGTGCGTCCCAATCTAGGTGTGTTTATTTGTACATATTGACGTTAAACAATAGACACGAATATACACTTTCTAATAAGCATAAAAGCAGAAAGTAAAAATTCCAAACATATTTATATACCGTAGCCTGTGGATCACATGGGGCCAGACGGCCTCTGTTTTAAAAAATCCCGTGTCCAGGGTGGTCGAGGGCCTCAGTGACTCGGGGCTTAGAGGACGGATATTTGAGAATGGACACTTGTTAGAAAGAATATGACCCAAGAGTTGCAGGGAGAGAGAAGACGAAGGAAGGGAGGCCTCAATCCTTGAGGGGCGGTGGGGGCGCAGACACCCAGACATTAATGGGAATTCTACTAATTGTTAACATCTGTTGATTTGTTGGCGTCGTGCTATGGAACCAAGAAATCTAAGGACCAAATATGACCCACGTTCTACCAGTTTGTCCCTCCATCCCACAACCTAGAGGCAATCTTTCGCCTCTTGTTAAAACCCAAATCCCTCAAGGAGATGATGCGTGAGACTAGATCCGCTCTCTTCATCAGAGATGACAAGTATGAACGTGACAAATAAAGACGATGGTGGAGAGGAGAGAAAACTGTCCGAGGACCCAGAGAAACCAAGAGGAGAATCCCAAGAAGAGCAAACCTCAGAGCCCCCCCAGGGATGCGATCGTGGTCCGTACTTCAGCGTGTGCTGCCCCAGAGGCTGATGGAGGGACAGAAGCGCTGGCCCCTGAAATGAGAGCTTCTCTTCCATCTCTTTGGGGACAATCGAGTTCCCTGAACTTGAGAAGCAAACGGGGTCTGCTTTTGTGCTCTGAACCTTGAAAGTCTTCTCTTTCCTCCAGAGGGACCGAGAGATGACTGAACACCCTCCAATACCGCCCAGCTCCTGCCCTAGTGACCTCCCTAACACCAGGCAGTGGACATTCTGAGACTCGTTAAGGGAGGGGCATGCAAAACATATGCTAATTGATGAATACGAACAAGGCGAATATGGCTGGAATGATGTGTCTAGAGATAATCCAAGGAGACAAAGATAGGTTCAGGAAGTGGGAGACGCAGAGGGAAAGTGGAAAGCAGAGCTGGCAGGTCGCAGGTCTGGGGATGGTGCCAGGGGCTGGGCTTCTAGAGTCTGCCGCTCTACGCAAGAAGTTTCTACAGCCGCCGCAGAGGACCCACACGGTTGAGAGTCAGGGTGCCCAGCCTGGGACAGAAAGCTCCCTTCGCTTTATCATTTAATTTTTTTCCTGCTGAACTAGTATTCAGTGGGCACCCCGATGCTATGAAACGGCCACTCAGCTAGGAGGCAGTGTGTCGGTCCCTCAGCCTCCCTGGGGTTCAACTCCTGGAGACCAGAACGCTTTCTCGAGGAATCTCTGGTATATTGATTAGCCGCGGCCGGTTGAGGACAACTGAAGATGGGGTTAAAAAATGCATCTCGGCGTAGAGTAAGATTCGAGACCCGTTCATTAGGAGACTAATATTCCCTCCAGAAGCTCCGAGATTCATCACACCTGGTAAATATTTGTTTGGACAATTTTTAAATCGAGGATCATTTGATTGATAGATAATTGTTTCCAACGTCAGTCGAATACTCTCGGCTGTCGCTGCCGCATCACGAATTGATGTGTTGTTATCTTTTTCTGTTTCCTTTCTTTCTCTCCTACTTCTTGAACCACCCCTGAACATGATTTTCTCATGACCAGCCCAAAGGTTGGTTTCTGCACGAAGGAAGAAGAGAAAAACACATACGGCACCCGTTTTATCTCCAAGGGACGCAAGGTGTTGGAGACCCCGGAGGAAGGAGTTCGGGGCTGGAGCGGCTGGAACAGGAGGGTGTGAAGGTCTGGTCCCTGAGCCAAGCTCTGTTCCCCCACCCCCACCCCTCGAGGCCCGTGGAAACTTACAGTGTCCTTCCTCCATCTCCTCGGCCCCCCTGTGTCTGGGTGAGACCACGGAGACCCGGACAGAAGGTTGCTCCGTGATGTCCTGAAAATGTTTATATATGTACCCTTTGCACGCCCCAGCCTGGGGGGCCTAGGCGGCAGGAGACGGAATGGAGGAAAATAGATGGGTTAGGGTCAGGAAAGCATGCTGGACCTGGTCTTTAAAAAATTACGTTAATTTTTAATCAAGAAACAGAAGGAATACGAGAAAGCATTGATTAACTCTTCTCCAGCGGAGACAGTGTCTGGATAGAAAGAGAAATCTTCTGTTTGCATTAAGCACATAGGTCTGAGTCTTATTAGGCCTGTCTACTAGTTACTTTCAGTCCCCCGGCCTGCAGGCCAGCGATTATTTCCATGGGTCCTCTTTACCAATAATAAATATGACCGTCACGGCTAATGAACACGGCAATCCGTATTTTCATCTACTCCTTCCTTCTGGAAAAGTGAGTGACCAGAGGGAGGAGGGGGGAAAAAAAAAAACCCAAAAAACTAGATTCTCTTAAAGGTAATTTGTTCAAACACTTCCCTCGTTATTTTTTTTTAATAATAAGTTTTAAAATCTATTATTATAGAGTAATTGCTCATCAAATTTCGTTTTTAAAAGTCAAAGCAATTTTCAAATTATAAAGAACTTCTCAAATGTGTCTAGATAATTATGAGGCTGCATTTTATATAGCTCCTGTACCTCAGGAGGCTGCAAGGCCTGCTTATAAGCTGTGCCTGTGGAGCCCAAGCTTGCATCGACTGTGTTCACGTGGAAAGTGCCATGCGATGCACGTTAAATATACAGCAAGCGATTCCGTGTTTACGAATACGAACGTAAGGAAATGATCGATCAGCTTCCTATAATATCAGCCGTCAGCACCAGGCACAAATTATTTTCCCCCAGTTGAAGTACACGATAACCCTGTATAATAGATAGATAGATGATAGATAGATAATACAGTGATAGAGAACAGATGGCAGATAGACAGATAGACAGATAGACAGATAGACAGGCAGACTGGCTATGACTTCAACTAGCTCATCCCTTCTGGAGAAAGTGAGCCGATTCAAGGCTTGGGGAGAGCTGGAATCTCCAGTAGGGCTCTGGCCATCAGGGAAGACAGCTACCTCTCGCTTTGGGGGCAAACTTTAGTGGTTTTTAGCCATCCCCACAGCCGTCTCACCGAAACCGAAAACCAGGAGCCGAATACGGTGCCAAGGTGCCTTGCCATCGTTTCAACCCAGCAAATGGCATCCCAGCAATTCCGATTTTTTTTTTTTAAATCGCGTTTGTAGGAACCAGAAGCTCCGTGGGCTTTCCTTAAAACAGAAAAGAAAGGCCACCTTTTGGAACCTCTAGGGTTGTGAATTGCTTCTAGGAAATAATGGAGAACCGTAGGAAAATGTTAAGGATTCGTGACACCGATCACGTGTGTGTGTGTGTGTTCACACACACAGGCGGTGGTGCACACACACACATCCGGTATACATTGGTCTCCCTTTTAACATTCAGTCCTCGAGTGCGAGTTTTAGTCTGGGTGCGCTGGCGTCCTGGGGCCTCCTGGACACAGTGGGGGGCGGGGGGCCTTGGTCATCTACCAGCTGCCTGGCTATGACACCTACGCAGGGGAGACACCTAGGGCTGCAGAGAAAACAGCCTGGTGGACTTTAAACATTGCTTCTCCTTCTTCTCCACCCCCGCTCCCCCCCCCCAATACAGTTGGCGGCTGTGATCTCCTGCTTTTCGACTTGGAATAAAATACATTACTTATGCAGCGAATGTTTTTCATGTAACAAAGCGAAGGAATAAAAATGCCTCGCAACACTTTTATTAAAAACAAATTCCCACAGTAAATACATATCCACTCGGTTTCTGGGAGCAAAATAGCCAAGGACATCACTGCTAAGTGCTCTGGGAAGTGCTTATAAATTACTTGAAATAAAAAACATTGTTGCCTGGACATCAGGGATGAAATGCTGCAGTTTGTAATAAATTAACACAGAACTTTACTTCCCCTCCTCGAACAAAGCAGCCATTTGTCTGAATAACCCACTTTCAGCTGCGAGTTATATTTCACAACACTCCAACTGCATTCATTTGCAAATTATTCTACAGTTTTAATGCTCAAGTTTTAAATACCTTAAGAACTAATAAAAAGCAAAGTACAGCAAACAGTTGGCTTGGAGTTTAAAAACTGCCCTAATTTCTGCTTTTCTTTTGGCTTTTCTCCTTTCAAAGTTACTTATTTATTTATTTATTTATCTGGGAAATGGCATAAACTTTCTTTAAACTACGTTAAAAAAAAAAAAAAAGTAAAAGGCGAAAATGTATTGGTGGGGCGCAGGGCGGTCTTTGCACCACAGAGAAGTTTCCAGAATTCCATGATCTGTGAAGGTATTTGACTAGTACTCATTTTACACTTTGAAGACTTTTCTTCCACCAATGCTTTAATTGAGTGACAGAATAATTTATAACTATCTTTGAGGGTTTTCCCTTTTGTGTGGAACTTTTGTCTGCTAGTCTTGGAAATGGTTAGATTTTTTTTCTCTCCCTCCCCCCCCCCCCCCGCCTCAACGAGACTTTGTCCAGAAAAAAAAAAAAAATCACCAAAGAGAAGTCATGTCACTTCCCTTGAATTATTTTGATTATAAAACAAAAAGTCTGCAAGAAAAACTCTTTTCAAACCTGTTCGGTAAAACAAAACGAACCATTTTCCAGGGTCTTGAAAGAAAAATTTGATAGAAGCATTTATAGATTCAATTTGAGGTTTGAAGGTTACTTTCCCGGCCAGGAGAAGAAAAAAGAAAAAGAAAAAGAAAAGAGAGAGAGAGAGAGAGAGCGCGCGAGCCTGGTTTCCTTGTGCGGAGTTACTGGCTTTGTGGGGTTTCTTTGCATTGTTTTAGATAAGGTCCTATGTAGCCAACTGCGCCCGGGAAAAGTCCTATCACCATTTGCAGGAAGTGATTTGGGGAGGAAAAGTCTTCAGAAGCCTATTATTTTCAGAAAAGTGCCTTATAAAATATTTTTATAAAGTAGGAGTTGAAATCACTTAAAAATCACTCTCTTTTATAAATCTGTTTGGAGAAAGCTCTTTTGATCCCCTCTTTCTTCTGATCCTCATCTTTTATTTTGCTTAGAGGTAAACAGCTTTTGCCTCCTTTAAACATTGGCATTTGCTATTGTGATTCGTAAAGAGTTCTCCAGTCACCCTATGGCGACTCGTCACCAGGGAGAAAATAAAGATACTTTGCATCCAAGACTTTTATCACCTCCCAGAAAATGTTTGTTGTTTTTCCGCTTTGGGTTTCTTTTCTTTTCTTTTCTTTTTTTTTTCCCCCTCCCTCCCACCCCCTCCCTCCACCCGGAGCTGCGGGGGGGATTGTTTTAGGACATTTCAAAGCCTTTTGTGAAGACACCAAAGTCCTTCTGGGGAGAAGGAGAAATTCTTGATGACTTGTATTGCAAAATGGGAGATATTCACAAATTCCCTTTTAATTAAGATGTCTAAATAGCTGTGGCTTTGGAGAGAGAGATTTCCGAACGGTTTAAAAATAAGGGAACCTTTAGAACTGCAATAGATACCCCGACCTCTCCTCGACCCTGGGGGGAGGCGGCTCTCACCTGCGGGGGTGGGGGGGGAGTAAATGGACATTAGTAACTCCCAGGGAGTCAGGGAGGGAGGGGTGTCCGAAAGATCGCAGGGACGCGGACAGAGGTGATCACAGGCACCACCGAGCTCCAGTAACGCCGTGGGCTCCGGTTGAGAGGAAGTCGCGTCTGTAGTCAGCCGGTCATCTCTGCAAATGCCCGCACCTTTGTCATTTAAAAAGAAAAAAAAAAAATCACTCGGCGATTACTGGTTTGATGCTATCTGCGTCTCTGACCATCCGAGCCTGATTAAGAGCATTTACTTAGGCCCTAAAGACTTCATAGCTGGCCACCCATCTGGTGTTAGGTTGGAGTCCGCGACAATCCCTCAGCTTAGCACTGAATATTCTTTTTAAAGACGTTTAAGTAAAAGGGCTGACATTACCATATGTTCCCCCCAAGTGTCCTGTTGAACTTTTCTGCCGGGCATTACCCCGCCACGGGCTTCCTGGATGGGGTCCAACGAGAGATTGGCTTGGAACTGTAAAATTAGCCATCTGCCTATTAAAAATGTAACCAGCTGCATCCGACGAAACACAGTGACTATTCAAACGAACTCATCCGGGAGAGAGCTCGCGTCCCCTGCTTGGACATTTTTCCAAGGCACTGCTGGACTGAGACACTCCACCAGCCAGGAGCCTCCTCCGTCCTTGTTCGGAGGAAACCGGCGTGACTCCCAGGAGGCAGAAGAAGGCTTCCGGGGGTTGTTAAGGTTCTGGCGTCTCGCAGGTTGACTTGGACCCCAAGTGCAGGATCCTCTGTGTCTTTGCTACTGGTTTAAAAGCACCTCCCTCCCGCAGGAAGAGACAAAATACAAAAGAAAGCAGCAAGTCCCTGATAATCTGTCCCTTCCTTCGAGATGCTGTGTGTTCGGAGGCGCCGGCCCCCATCCTGAGTATTTCTCATAAACCTTCATCTCCAAGCCTCAAATACCCCGAGCGGCGCAGAACAACTTAAAACAGAGAGCCAGGGCCGTAATCACTCCTGCGAGAGCTACCCCTTCAGCAGATGTGAGGCATCCTGTATTTACTATCAGGTCCGTTTATTAAAAATGAGAACTTTCGCTAGCTGGAGCTGGTTTTACTAAAGCCTAATGGGGCATTAAAAAATAATTCATTAGCTAATTAACAAAACTGTGTTTATTTACAGTATAGAAAATGTTTCTATCAGGAAAATAACACACCATAATACGGCGTTGTGTTGACAGCAAAACATCTGCAGCTTCATTTAATGCATTTACTAAATGATGAGGGGAAATCAAAGGAGGTTTCAACAGCTACTTCTCTGCCTGTGATTGTGTGTGTGTGTGTGTGTGTGTGTGTGTGTGTGTGTGTTTCTCGCTCCGAGGTCACAGGCACCGGGATGCCCCTTGGGGAGCTGGAAGTGCTTTCGGAGGTGCCCAGAACAATAATCGCTATGCCATTACGGAAGTGTGGATGTCACGAATAGTTTGGACGTGGTGCCCGTTAAAACTGAGGGGTCCAGATCCACGTCCTAAATATAACTGCCGCTGCCACTCAGAGCCGTTAGGCTGAACCCTGGAGGTTTTCTCCTTTGTGTGTCAAAATCGGTCAAATATCGACAGCTTTGTTTTGTTCAACCCAATTATCTCCCTTTTAAACTTAGTATCTTCTTGCTTTCTCTCTCTCTCTCTCTCTCTCTGCTTCTCTGTCTCTCTTTCTTTTTTATTTTGCCATGAGTAGGACTTTTGGAAACACATTAATTGACACTTGATGAGTATTAATGGATACATTTCAAGCCAGTGCGTGTTAGTTGATACATTTCCCGGTGAGATTATTTGATTTTAAAATGTATTTTGCTAGGTTGATTTCCCCAGTAAATCTCTCCTCTCCGCTCCCCTGCCAGAAACCTCTCAAAAGGCAAGAGGTATTCTGTTGGCCTGTAGGTTTCATTTCCTTATCATCGCCCCGATAGGAAATCCTAAGAAAAGGAGACAGCAGTAATTGTGAAACATACAATTCAGGTGGGTGTGTAAAGTACAGCCTCTCAGGAGGAAAACTTCAGCGGAGGGGGAGGGGGGGGAGTCCTCATAGTAACCCCAGCAACAGTGCGTGCAAATGTGATGTTTCGAGAATGTGTCCTCCATTCACTTTGCCCTAAAGCTCAGAATGACCTCAGGAATTACAAAATGAACTAAGAACAAAATGATCAGTGTAGTCTGTCTTTGTTACAAGTCAGCGATACAGAGGCTATCCTTGCTGCTTCCTTACAATAGAATCCAGGAGGTGTAACAGGCATCAGGAAATTTCCTGTAGCAACCTCCCTGGCTTTAGATGCAAACACATTTTAAGAACTTTAAGCCACATAGAACCAACAGAATATGTCACAGTTGTTTAAAATTAGATGCAGGAAAAAAAAAAAAAAAAGCTAGTTCGGCCAACCTCTCTTACCAGCCAGAATTGTTTTAGGCGTGTCCCCCTGGATTTATACACAGAGGGTTGTGTCATTTATATCTATTAACTGCACAACTGTTGTGCAGTTATCTGAGCGCGGCTATACAGTGGTATTAGGGGGTGAGTGTGGACTTTGATTTGGTTCCCTGTAGAGGGGCAGGGCTGGGGAACCGTCCACCCAATCTCAAATCATTTCCCCTCTCCCAACAGCTCCAGACTGAGGTGTACGGTTAGAGGCGGCTCCCAGATACCTGTGGTCTTGCCTCAGAGTTCCTCTTGATCGGGAACTTGGAAACTACTTAGCAAATGTGCCACCACAACCCCGTCCGTGATCTTGGCAGACATTGGCAGTGGACTGCCGAAGCGGTCCTCAGTGACTCCAAGCACAGCCTCAGAGGGCTTCTCAACACACGCACTGCGCATCCATCAGAATGGGCTCAAAAGAGAAGCCTGAGAATTGAAACTAACACCCCCACACGGAGACGAAATCCAGGACTCTGCTCTCTCTGTCCAGCGTGGCCTCGATTACCTGCCCCTTAACTGATCAGTTCCTTCAGTTAAACAGGTTTGTTTTTCTTTTGGCTGTTCTCTCGCTATAGGAGAAGGAGATACACGAAAAACAAAAGAACGGCACATACAGAGGAATTATCAGGACTTGCAACTTCTAGACTATTTCCTGCGACGAGGCCACGATGAACCTCTCTTCCGTCTGCCCCCACCCCACCCCAGGCCCGGACAGGGCCAAAGGTGTTTAGACGGACACCGTCAACCTAAACCAGATTTGCTTCTCTCTTTACACCTCACTCCCAGGAGATGCAGGCGTTCCGGAAAGAGTAAACAAACGAACAAAAAATTAACCAGGAACAAAAACGAACGAAACAAACGAACGAAAGAATTAAAAACTAAAACCAAAAGAATTATTTGAAAGGATGCATATCCTCCGATGTTATTAGCATTTGGACGTAATTTGAAGATAACGTTCTACTCGGTGTTTCCGGAGGGTACATCCCCGCATAGAACCTTCAATAGCTCCCTATTACCCACAAAATAGGTAGCCCGGGGCACTTCTCCGGGAAAAAGACAATGTGCCTTGTCAATCTTTATCTCAGGCAGTCTCGTGCCTCCACACCCCCTCTATCTTATTATTCAGCCTCTGTGAATGATTGACCGGCACCGTTTTCTCGGACCCTGTGTCCTTGCGTAGACTGTATTCCCTGCCAGGCATATACTGTGTTCTCTCCCTGGTTAAGTCCCACTTATCCCTCCAGCCGCAGTGTGAATATTAGCCTCATGTGTGCCTGGGTCGCATCGTTCTCTAAGTGTCACCGTTTGACTGATCTGGGAAGCTGCGTGGGTGTGAGCCCGGGCCCTGGAACAAGACCCCTGAGTTGGCCGGCCTCGCTGCGCGCTTGCTAGCTGTGAGTCTGCCGGCAAGTCGTTCGACCTCTCTGTGCCTTGGTTCTCCCATCTGTAAAACGGGGATCATAGCAACTAACAGAAGACTAAACGGGCAAACACAGGAAAGGGCTTCGAGGGGCAAATAGTGTCGGCGAGTGTTGGTTATTACTTTCTATCATAACATGCGACTTCCATGTCTGGGAAACAGCGCCCCCGCCCCCACACACGGAGTACGGAGACCTTCTCTGTTCCTCCTTGGACTCCTAATTCCTTAGCCTGGAGCCCGACATGGTGCGGCGCCTGGCGGAGAGGTTTGCTGAGTGACTGGTTACACGAAGAATAAGAGAATGGGGGAGGTGAGTAAGAGGTCGGAAGGGTTGCAACCCAGAGAACACACGCATCCTGTGAGCACGCGGATGCTATAAAAGGCTGCTGAAAATACAACTTCTTATGCTGGAAACTTACATACGGCCGTTCATCAGTGGGCCGCCCAGGCTTATGATGTGTGCGGGGGAAAAAAACCCTCGCTGGGCGAATTTACTTCCCACCCCTGCTTAGTGAGGACAGGAGGCTGGGGGAAACCTGATCCCACACGTATGGTTTTTTATCAAGCAATAATACTCGGATTGCCAGCGATCCAAACCACCCCATCCAGCCAAACGGGAGCAGAGGCAGGAGGGAGTCTCGGAGGCGGCGGCAGCGCCCAGCATGGCAGGAGGGGGGCGGGTCTGCCTGTGGGGCATGCCTCCCATTAAGGCCCAGGCCCTGGGTGGGTACCCCGGCCACCGCGTCGATCAAGCCAGGAAACCCCGGGCCTTGAAGTCGCTAAACCTTTTCGTCTTCGGTTACCTTGTCTCTAGAATGGGGACAACGTGGGCACGACCTCCCGAGGTCGCCGCGAAGTGAAATGGGATAATCCCAGTCAATCCCTGAGCGCAGCACGAAATACGCCACTTCCTTATGCTCCAAGGGGCCATCTCCGAGGGGACTTGACGAAAGGAACTTTCCAGATACGAAGAGGGAGGCCGGGATGCGGCGGAGTGAATTCGACACTCCGTGGCAAGAAGGGAGCGTGCTTTGCTCCCGCCTGTGTGTTTGCGTTGGCTTTTAAAAGAGAGCAACCTCCACTAACCTGAGTCGCAACACTGCGCTGAAATGTTACTCCCAGGAGTTGACATCTCCGTATTCTTCCCGCCGCTGTTTTCTCCTTTGTTGCTTTGAAAATATGAATTAATGATGACTACTAATGAGCCTCGTGACAAGGCTAGACTCCACTAACGGGGGGGGGGGGGGGCTGCCAGACTCCTGACGCGGGAGGAATCCCTTCCCTGACTTCCGAACTCTCAGAGCCCGCATTCTCGTTTTCTCTCCCTCTCCTCCTCTCCGATTCCTTTCTTTTATAATTTTGCGAAGAATCTTCATGAAAGCCTCATGCATGAGGCTTTGAACTTGTTCATAAGATTTTATGGGTCTACCTGGAGTAGCCATGAAATTGCTTTTTTTATTTTTTTTTAAAGCACTGTTGCATTTATGAAAATCTTTCTGGATGCTTTTTTATTGTTCTGTGCTTTCTTTTTTTTTTTCCTTTTATTGTCTCTGATGCCGTTTCATGGAATTTGGGGATTTGTGAGGGAGGCAACCACAGGGAAATTTAGTCATTGATATTGAACATGCAGGGACTTCCTAGCCGATGCCAATTTTCCTCTCTCTTCATAAAAAAAAGGCAGAAATATTGTTTGCCGTTGGCATCAAAGGCGATTTTTACGGCGTGGTCCGCACCACTATCTCAACACGATAGCAAATGTTTCCGCCTTAAAAACTAAAGAGAAATGAAGAAAAACGATCGTATGCAGCATTTTAGAAGAAAGTCAGAGAGCCAATCTGGGTACCGGAAACACAGAGTAAGAATTCAACTTCGTTGGTCGCTGTCAGTCCTTAACTCTGAGGTGGTTTTGTACCTTCAACAGGTGTTGGAGTCAGAAGCAGCTTCGAGGAAGAAATAATATCTTGCCCACAGGGCTATCTCTTCACCCTACATTCCTTTACTTGGCTGCCCTCTGCAGACCAGCGGCTCGGACATCCACAGCTCGTTAAGAAATGCCAAGAGACAGGGACGAGAAAGAGCCTGAGGGTCTACCGAATCCATCACAAGACCTTAACCTCCCCGATGCTTGGGAGGACCCCATGGAAGGAGGGCATTTCTCTGGAAGTGAGCTCCATTTCTAAGGACGTGGATTCAGATCCTAAGTAGCATGTGACCTTGAGCCTATGGGGGGTGGGGGGCAAGACTCAGTTTGCATATCTGTAAAACGGGGGGACTGGTAGACCCTTCCTCCTGTGGTTGTCAAAAGGATTCAATTAGGTGAGACTTCTAAGGGACTCGGTATAGTAACCGGCGAATGGTAAGGGCTCGGTGTTTGTCTGTATACACAAACAGGTCAAGTAATAAAGGGGTCAGGCTATCCAGGAGCTCCTCTGCATTAGAGGAAAACATTCTATCCAAGATTCAACAGAAGGATGTGACTTTCTTGCCCAAGAACCCCTGCAATGAAGGCGTCTTCAAAGGAGGGCTGGGCGAGCTTCCATTTCATTCACATGGTGCTTAGCGGTACTTCCTTGACTTGCTTTCGTTTTTCAGTGCAGCTCCTTACCACCCCCTCAAGTTTTTCTTTTTTCTTTTTTTTTTAACAATTTCTTCATCAAATCATACGCGACCTGCTAGCCTGAACATTTACCCCACGACAAATTCACCCAGAACCTCCCAGTTGTGGGCACTGGTTGGAGGGACAGTAGTGGGGGAGACCACCAGCACCACAGGAACGAGTCCCTGTTCTTGAGAAACTTGTCGGCAAGTGGGTGCCAACAGAGGCTCACGCACCCAACACAGATAGCGACAGTTTGGTATAAAGCTGGAGAGTGTGGGCCCTGAGCCAGATTGGATTCAAATCCAGGTGCCACCACTACAGAGCCCTGTCACCGAGGGCAGATCTTGGTCTCTCTGTGCCTCACTTTCCCCGTCTATTAAAGGGGCATCAAAACCGTACCTCTGTCCCAGCATTGAATGAGTCAGCGTGTATAAAGCGATCGGAATGGCGTGTGGCACATAGTGATGGTAGATAAACTTGACCTTCAAAAATACCCAATAAAACTTAAAATTTGGTGTGCTCCCAGGGGACCACGTACTGTGCTAAGGGCTTTATGCTGACCATCTTCTTCCAGCCCCAAAGGAGATGCACGTATGAACCCTGGGTTAGTTACTTGGTCTTGGATCGAACACGGGCTCGACGAAGGCCTACCTGTAATACAAAATCCTGACAGGATTCAATGAGTTCATCTGTAGAGAGCGAGTAGGGCGGCGCCTGCACAAAGTAAGGACTCCCCGCGAAGAAACTGAGAGAGTGTAAACAGCTTGCCCAGATTCACACGGCTAATTGATTAGCGCTGAGTCATGATTTAAACCCAGGCATGCTCTCTGCTGCTTCCTGTGGTGACGGACTCAATATGGCCGACACCCAGAGCTCTGTGTACATCTCTGTGAAAGCACACATCCGTCAGGCCTGCCCGGGAAGGCTGGAAAGTTCCCAAGAAGCAGATGATCTTTCTTTTTTTTTCTCTCTCTCTCTCTTCCTTCCTTTCTCCCTCCCTTCCTTCCTTCCCTCCTTTCTACCTCCCGTCTCTCTCTATTTCTCTCTCTCTCATTATAACAATGGCAGTCAGACATTCATTTATTTTGGTTTGATGCACTAGTCATGACTCAATATACACTAAAAAAAAAAAAAGCCACAAAGTTCTTGCGGGTCAGGAGACACGATCATTTATCACGGCCCAAGATGTGGTCACATGTCACGTGACCCTGCTTCGGTCATGGCTGGTCTGACTCAGCCCGAAGCCAAGAAGAAAGCAAATGTGGTTAATTAAGACTGCGGGGAATGTTTAGACTGTGTGCAACCGATACCCCAGCCACCGTCTCCATGTTTTCCTGGAGATGGAATTCTGCACAAAACTCGGGTATTACTCTACTTCCTAAAACCTTTCCAGATATTTTCAGGGAGAGTCTTGAGGGGAAGGACTTAGCACTTTTAAAATTATCCTGGTGACATGCTTAAAGAATGTCGACTGATGAGAAAAGACAAGTAACGGTTCTCAAATTGTGCTTCTACTTGCACCTCAGTTATAACATTGAAATCTACAGCTCTGCTGCCGCAGGAGGAGAGCAAGCTTTGTGTCCCTTCACGGCCTCCATAGAACTTGGCTTCAGTGGCTCTCACATCGTCGATGCCCACAGAGCAATGGGGAATGCAGGAGTGAAGCAGAATGGGATTCGGTCCTATCTCTGATAGAACAAAAAAGTTCTTCCTTGATTTTTGGTGAAAGCGCCCCAAATAGAAACGAGGGAAGAACAAGCCGTTTCCTTCATGAATGACGTGGACACAGGGCAGAACCTATTGGGTAAACCCTCTTTGAGGTTGCTTGGGGCTCTTGAATACAAGATAATTCACCCTCCTGCAAATTCTTTTCTCAGCCTCAGAATTAAACCAATCGGCTGGCCCAAGACGCTAAAACATACCTATTTCCAACGAAGGCTCATTCCCGGGACCCTCTGTGAGTACAGGTGAAGCCGCACAAGCAGGTTTGGAGGGACGGGAATTCCACAAACTCTGCCAAGATATCTATGTGCTTGTTCCCCTTAAGTGGGGAATCCTCACAGGAGTAATCTTTCTTTGCAGATTCACCAGGCCTGTTATTATGTTAAAGGAGCCACAACAACACACTTGTTATTAGACGGCATTTAATGAAATGGTTTCCAAACAGGTTTGCCCATAGAATTTTCAACCATATATCTATATATTAAATACGTATTCTATATCTCTGGAGAGATGGCTGTTTACCCTGAAGAAGTGGGTCTCTAATGAAACATACATGACCAAATGGGGGTCTTGGGTGGATTAAATTGGTTGGGTTGAAGTCTGGGTCACAGGCGAGTGAGCCTCTGGTCTCCAAGTGGCTACATGCACGATTCCATGCCTGTGGGAGGCTTTGCCTGGGAAGAAGGTCCTGGTCTAGAGTCTAAAGGAGAATGTCGGACTCAAGTGAGAACACAATGGACGTGGAGAACGATGGGAAGGCATATGGGGTTACTCCCACCGACTCCGACCCCCACTGCGTACTTATATGCCCCACAGTGTAGGTTTTGAACCCCCAAGTCGAGATAGTTGAAACCAAAAAGCTGTCTTCCTGAGCGACTCTGTGAGGTCCAGCCATCGATTTGTTGACTCGGCGACCAGGTGACAGAGCAGAGGACTGGAAGCAGGAAGCTCAGGAGAGCGGCGTCTCACGGGCAGCTGTGGCCAAGGCTCGACAAGGAGGTCCGAGAGGAAGCCCGCGAGTAGACCGATTCCAGAACACACGGTCAACGCCACTGGCCCTCAGACTCCCCAGCAGAGCTGGGCAGAGACTAGAAGCCAAAGTGCCCAAGGACAACCAGTTGTCACAGCTATCTGAGCAGAGCTGCTCTCTCCTAAGGACATTTTAGTGCTGCTCGCAATCTCTAAGACTTATCAGATTTCTATATAAGACATTTGACTTCATATATAAAACAGCCCAATCCGATCCTTTTTTGCCCTGAAGCATGACTAAAATCAGACCAGATAATTTGGAGTTACTCTGTCTGTAAATACACGCTTTGTGCAACTGATTTAAAATCACTCTTATGCCCTCTTTTCCAGATCTTAATTCTGTTGCAGTCGCCCATGAAGAGCCATGCACTCTCCTCTTCTCATCCTAAATGAGTGCTGTGTTGTGGGTGTCACGGTCATTGTCGCTGTTGTCCTGGCGGGACAGAGAGTAGGCATTAAGAGACGCCTAAAAAGAAAGACAAAAATAAAACAACGACAACAAAACAGAGCACCCAGAAAACAAAAACGGAAGCAATCCTGGTGTGGGCCCTGTGTTCTTGTAGGAAATATTTCATCCAAATAGCAGGGCGAGAAAATGGCCGGACAAATCCAGATTGGGGGCCATTCCGCAGAGACCTTCCCACGTGGGGGACACGGCGGGGTCGTCTGCATTAGGAAAGACCAAAACCTAGAGGATCCGGTGAAAGGCAAGGAATCTGACTGAATTCTGGATTAATTTTAAAAACAACCTAAAAGGAATGTTTTCGAACACTTAGAAAAATTGAATATGGACTGCATTTGGGGGAAACTGTTCCGGAATTAATGGTTTTCTCGGTATACGATAAGGGCATTCTGGCTGAGGGAGAGAATGTCCTTACACTTGGGTGATGCCAGAGGGGCATGTGATGTGGCGAGGGGAGATATGTCATGATGTCTGCACACTATTTGTGTGCGTGCGTGTGCATGCGTGTGCGTGTGTGTAGAGAAAGAGGCAGTGACTGCGGCAAGATGGTAACTGTTGGTTGAATCTAGAGGAAAGTAAACAGTCATTCACGACACTTTATACTTTGTTTTCAACTTTCCTGCGAATTTGAAAACTTTTGAATTAAAAAAAAAAACACTTTTTTAAAAAGAAAAGTTCACCAAAAAGAAAAAAAATGAGGAAATCATCCATATGCGAAACCAGCATAGTTTTCCTTGGCCCAGGTTTTCTGGTAAAATCATCTCTCCTCCTTCACACTGTGGTTCATGCAAGTATTTTATGTTTTGTTGGTTTTTTTACAAAACAACACAAGGGTCTATAGGAGTGTGTCTGCTCTCCCCTAATAAATGCTTCCCTTCTCGCAAACAACTCAGTGAATTAAGAGACTGTCTTCTTTACCTTTCTGGAGAGTGCTACCAGTACTGGAACCAAGAGGTTGACCTTGTACAATATGACAAGCTCTCGAGCATGGGCCAGGCACAGATTTTGACTTCGGCGTCTCAAAACCAGATTAAGTCAGTTGAGCCAATATCTGGGTGGCTCAAAGAATTCGGGTTGAAAGAGTCGCTCTCTGACTCCCGTGAGATAACTCCACGCAACCTGAATGTTCCCAGAACGTCCTCCTGTAGGTTGACGTAGGACGGCATGGCCTCTGTGTCACGGTTGAGACGCTCCTTCACGAGATTGTCCAGAGGAGGAAGATCCGCTGGGCTTGAGTCAAGGTCACCAAAGGAAAGGTCAACGGAAAGAGAGACTTTGACCTAAGGAAGATAAGCTTCGTGGAGCACGACAGCGCCGTCTCTGAGCGAGATGAATTCTCTGTGGCCCCAATGCTTGCACATCAGAGACGGGTCAGTTTTGAGTCAAGAACAAGGATGAGTGTTCCTAAACGGATGTGGCCGAAGATGGAGGGACGTGACATCTCTGTAGGTAATGAGTGTCCCATCAAATGAATTATGGAAATGGAGGCTCCACAGCCATTGGGTGAAGACATTATTTTAGAAGTCCTGGAAGCATCAGGAGGGGTAACTGAAAATCTTAAGATCCCCTTCTGCCCGGGGAATCTCTCTCTCGTCTTTAATCTCCCCAGGACAGCGCAGTCTCCTTGAAATATGACCAATGGCGATAATGCTGGTCCCTTAAGAGCCCTCTGGCAGGCTGTGTCCTTGGCTATTCGGAATAGGTTGGAGTAGACCCATCCAAGCTTGTCACCTGCCACAGCAGGGTGGGAACAGGAGGCTAAGGCGCCCCTTGGGGAACCTTCTAGCCCTCAACATCGCTCTTTGTGTGTCACCCCCTGATCACCAGGTACCCTAGACAGCATGCTGAAAAGAATCCAGACTCTCTCAAGCTCCCAGCGGGAAACCTTGGAGGCCTGTTGTTGGAAATAGCTCCCAACCTGCATCTCAGGCAGGTATTTTTAGGCTCTGTCTTGAAGACACAGAAACTTTCATACATTTCAGCTTCTTTGTCTGGAGTCACTGCAACCCCAGACATGTCATTGAAATGGGGTATAATTGTGGTCTCCTCCACCCACCAATCTGAGCGAGTCGAAGAGAGCTTCCTGCTGTGCCTTTTCTGGCAAGGGAAAGTCAAAATGGATTTTTTAAAATAATAATATGTTGATCAAGAAGAGGGGAAAAAAAATCTATTGAGACGAGGGGGCTCCGCGTTTTGGACCGATACGGAGAGAAAGGTTTCCTATTATTGTGAAACCCGGCCTTAGTTCTCTTTTGCAGGCTGTAGAATTCAAGCTCGGAGGAGCCGATGTCTCGCCTTTGAGGTTAGAAAATACAGATGCTTGGAATCATCTGAGTTAGATCAATGGCTGTTATTAATATGAGACTCTCTGAGGAGTAATTATAATTGTCAATCACTGGGCAGAGCCTGACATTAAAAGGAGAAGTAGGGGAGAAAACCACCAGCATGCAGGGCAGATTTGTGCAATTGGCAAGAGGCGTTCTGCTAGTGCAGAGGGGCTGGGAGAAGGGAGGTCTGAGTTCCCCAGGGGCTTCTGGCTGCCGTCTGGCCATGGGGCATGTCAACAAAGGGGACATAGGAGCTGTGCTTTCTGGGAGGGCGGTGGAGCACCGTCTCAAGGGCCGACATTCTAACTGGAGGGCAAGTGATCCCAAGAGAGGGCTTATGTCCCTACCGCTCACACGGCCCTGAGCAGCAAGGCCGATCCAGTCATCCGGGCCATCGCCATCGGCGGATCCAGACAGCAGGCAGCAAAGTGCGGGCGGCTGCAGCGAAGGCGAGACGTGGAGTCGGGTTAAACAGACGGCGAGCCTCTTTTACAGGAGAAAAAGAGCAAAACCTTTGCCCACGAAGTCCAGAGAGGAGATCACCAATGGTCAGTCTTCTGAGCTTCCCGCGATGGGAAAGGAGACAACCCACTCCAGGAACGAGGTTCGAGAGGACGAGCAGAGACCTCCAGGGGAAGGTCTCCCTCCAGGGCCCCCGCAGCCACGGGAAGCCAGAGTCCGGTTTCCTCGGACCAGAAGCAGGACCGGCTACGTTCTCTTCGGGGGTCCGGTGCCAAACGGAAACGTGGAACCCCCTGTTCGGAAATGATAAAGAATTTCAAGAGGGCGATAGCAGGGCCGTCGATCAAGTGTGAGGCCCCTCTGAGAGCACCGCCTAGGGAGCCCACTCGAATTAGAGGCCAGAGCCTTGCCCCCCGGGTCACGGCGAGGAGGACCATCAGGACCCGCGGGTCCGAATTCAAACCGCAAAGACACGCTTCAGCGGTTGAAGAGTACCCGGTCAGGAAGTCGAATATTGTATCTCAACTAATATGTTGATCAAGAAGAAAAGAAAACTATTGTCGAGGCGGGGGGCTCTGAATATGGGTGTACGAGCCCGCTGGTTATGCATCTAAAACGGTATGTTGCCTCCTGAGGTTCAATATTTAATACACGGCACTGAATCCAGAAATCCCCGGATCCTAATAAAGCTTCGTGTTTCTCGCGCACGTGCGCACGCCCACACACAGAGAACAAAGCTATTACCTGCCCACACTTAGTGACATAGGAAGTGACTATTATGATGAGTTCGCTTCATAGCCACCCTCTAAAGAAGAAAACCATTCTTATATCTATTTTAAAGATGAGGGGGAGCTGAGCCTTCCTGGGGTTACATGTCTGGCTCACAGATCTAAGTTACTGAGTGAGCCGGCCCTGAGTTTTGATCCGGATTCTTCACTACTCAGGCCACGCTCCCTTCTCTGACAAGCGCTGTCTCATTTTCTTTCTTTCTTTTTTATTTTTATTTATTATTTTGAGAGACAGAGAGCACAAGAGGGGCAGAGAGAGAGAGAGAGAGAGAGAGAATCCCAGGCAGGCTCTGCACTGCCAGCGCAGAGCCCAGAGCAGGGTTCGAACTCATAAACAGTGAGATCATGACCTGAGCAGAAACCAAGAGTCAGAGCTTAACCCACTGAGCCGTTCAGGCGCCCCCCCTTCTCCCCCCCATTCTCATCTCATTTTCTTTTTAGGACAACTCTAGAGAGATGTCAATTGACAGTCAAAGAGGGGAGACTCACCCTGAAAGTCACCTGGAAAACGAGTGGGCCGGACACAACCTGAACACAGGGCTCCATCGCTGAACAAAGGGAAGTTGAAGGCGCGTGGCCACCAGACCCCCTTGAATATTCACGCAGCCCCTTGGAGGACCCAGAGTTGGCAGGACTTCCTTGGGTCACATGCCCCACACGCTCCGGCAGGGCAGGAGCCAGGCCAGGCAGACGGACCAAGACAAACAAATCGCAAAGCCCTACGGGAAGAGACCACCACACAAATACCTGTAAAATCCTTTGGGTTCAAACTCTGTTTCACAAGAGCCAGAATTCGGGGGCAGGGGGGGTGCCCAGCCCGGCAGGTTGTAAAAGTTCAGAGCTGTGCAGAGAAGTCCTTTCAAGCTCACTTTTCATAAAAGGCAGAAAAGCATCGAGGGAAAGTTAATTAAGTCATAACGGGGTTGCTGAGAAAACTTAGCTTCTCGTCGGAAGGAAATTACGCTGGGTTTTGGAAGCGTCAGCAGGCGAGGGGGGCACGGCTCGTTTTTCCATCTTCTCTTTTTCCACTTCGGTTGGAAAGGTGAGGGAACTGGGACTAGAAGGGTGGAGGGCGTGAGCTTCACAAGCGGCTCTCTTTCATGAAACGAAGTGTTTGGGTTTTTCACTTTATTGTGCCCAACAGGACCATCCGATACTTGTACCCACTGTGAAAGGACCCCCCCCCCCATGGAGGTAGTTACACATCCCTCATCTCCCTAGTTACCTTTCGTAGAACTGTTTCCTCGAGAACATTTGCGTTCTATTCTGTTAGCAAATTTCAGCTAGACGCTACGATGTTATCAACGATAGTCATCAGGCTCTACGTTAGGGCCTCAGACTACTCATCCCATAACTGAAAGTTAGTACTGTATTTCTCCTCCTCCCTGGCCGTTATTTTTCTACTCTCTGTAAGAGTTTGACTTTTTTTAATAGGCTTGAAAGGAACTGGTTTTAAAAAAAAAAAAACGTTTCTTTGTTTTGAGAGAGAAAGAGAGGGAGAGAGAGAGAATCCCAAGCAGGTTCCGGGCTGTTCACTCATCGCAGGGCTCCATCCCACAACCCAGGACATCATGACCTGAGCCAAAATCAAGAGGCAGACGCGTAACCAGCTAAGACACCCAAGCGTCCTAAGGAATTGTTTTATCAGTAATGAATGATAACCATGTGGAAGCCAACTCAGTAGTCACGGAGCTGGAAGGAGCCTTGGACGAGCAAGTCCGACACAAGAAAATTGCCCGCAGTGGGGCACCTGGGTGGCTCAGTCGGTTAAGCCTCTGACTTAGGTTTGAGTCCTGAGTCGGGCTCTGTGCTGGCAGCTGGAGCCTGCTTCCGATTCTGTCTCTGTGTTTTTCTGTCCCTCCTCCCATTAAACATTAAAAAACTTTTTTTTAATTCAAAAAAATAAAATCAGCCTATGGGCCCAGAGTCTTAACACCCACTGGATGTGTGAGGTCTTCCCCACTGTTTTGCTAGAACTTCTGTCTGCGTTGACTATTTCTGTCAAAGAACTTCTCAAAGGCAGGAATTATGGTTTTCTTCATCTCCGTATCCTTTTGTGCTCTACCTGGTGCGTCGAAGGCTCCGTAAGTTGAACACGGCAATAGTTGGGCAGTGGGAGAAGGCTGATTATTTGGGATCCAACTATTTCCTTTTTTTTTTTTTTCCTGATCTTGCTCCCTATATATTTTGACTTGTACTTGTAGGCTGGGAAGAGTCATTTGAGATTTTTAGGGAGTGTCCCTGTCACTTTAATAAAACATTATACACATAGAGCGTAAAGAAGAAACATTTGCTCATTGTATACTCTCTCTGCGTCCTCTGGTAATCCATGCCCGGAGGAAAACTCACATTCGTGAGCTACCCAGCAGCGCTATTTCCCTGATAGCAGCTCGGGAAGTATTAACCATGCCCCTTGAGATGCAATATCCATTCTCTGTCTTGTGTGCTTTAAACAGTCCCCCCAACAAGAAATACAGTCAACAGGAGCCAACGGCACCACCTCCTTCCATTTTCAATCCTGGGACCCGTAAAAGATGCTGAGTAAAAATTATGCCCTGACATTGAGTGTCCGAGACCCCGCTCGATCACTGTATTTATTTCTGTTCATCCCGATAAAGCTCCCGGCTTCGTTCAAGCCGCACAGTTTTATCGAGCATCTATTGGATGGGACGGTCGTCCTCTGCTCCGGCATTGCCGGGTCTCTGCTGTCAATGGTGGCCTTCTTGGCATCCGGCTCAGCGATTCCAAAGGCGTTCTGTCCTGTAGGCTGGGGCTGACGTGCCAGACACTTGCAGCGATGAAACAGCCAAGGAGAATCCGGAGCGGGATCCAAATAGGTGCCTGGTTTTCCCCCATCAGGCACCACCGCCCCGGACAAGTGACGGTTGAGTCCCCCTACGCTTTATTTTTCCATTCCAGCTTGGGAGGATGGGGACAAGAGAGAAAGCAAACGGGGGGCATGGAGAGAGGGCAGCCCAGCGTGCATGACCAAATGTCAGGCTGTACAGGAGAGTTATAATTAAAGTCCAAGATGACGGATAACTATAAAATCAGATTGGTTGCTTTCCACATGGAAGGAAAACATAACGTTGTCGTCCAACCCGAGCTTTTTTTGTAAATTGAAATTACAGTTTTATTTGGAGCTATTTTTAAAGGTCCATTAATTAAAAATGGGGAGCCACACCAAGGCAAGAAGTACCATAAAAGGTGTTGGATTTAATGATCACGAAGGACTATCATTAAAAGATGATGTTATCTGAATATCAAACGCTCCAAATCTATGTTTGTTTTTTATTGAAAATAAACAAATTCAGGAGCAAAAAAAAAAAAAAAAACAACAACCCAGAAAAGATATGTGCAAAGTGTAATGGTTGACTTCTAAACAGCCGAGGAAATTACAGTCATCATGTGTGGGGAAAGAACAAACACCTCTTAATTGCATTTCATTATAACGTACCTTTCTCTGCTCGGTTGTATATATTAATTATAAAAATCGTGTTGCCGAGCCGAGAGGCTTTACAATAGTTCTTTCTCCCCCCCCCTTCCTCCCTTAATTCTGTCTGAAGCAGGATGGAAGAACAATATCATCTGTCATCTGCAGAAAGAGCTTTCAAAGACAAAAATCATAAGAAGAAAGAAAGGCTATTATAGAAAAAAGAAAAAAATGCTTTGATTTCCCAGATTTTCCACTTATTAATGTTTAAGGTTATCTGTTCGCTTAGAGAAGGACTTCTCCTCTTATTTTGTATGTGTGCGTTCAGATGCCATCACTTTCTGACCACCGTGTCACATGGCATGTGCATTACGTCGACGGAGCAGGGAGTGGGTGGGGAGCGAGCATCCTTAGGGAAAAGCGCCCAGCGGGACTGGAGGGATTTTGTAAGATGAGGCAACAGGAGAGCGATGGGGTGGATTGGAGGCCCGTGCATCGATAGGGATAATCGGCTGATCTCAGTAGCTACAAGGGCAAGGTTGGAGCTCATGAGGCGGCACCCCAGTAAGACTCAGTATAGCCGTCACCAGGACTCTCAGGCGGCCAGCGTGTTAACGTGGTGGGGTGGGGTCATCCAAAGTGGCGTTCGGAGTTGGCTTTGGTTAGAAATCTGCTGGAACAGGTGAGCTCCATCTGTTGGAAGAGGGGATGAGGGGGAAGGTATGTTTCTATAGAGAAATGAAGGGCGTGAGCCGGGTTTTTAAGAACCGTGTGTCTGTAATGCAATTTTCTAGGAGGAGGGCCGTAGTTGACCGGATGGTTGGCTGCACCTGCAATCCGGAAATGCTTGGGAATGCCGGGCTGGGCCCTTGGGAGTCCGTGTTGAGTCCAGGGGCCAGCAGTGTTGGTATCGCAGGGGAGCTTCCTGCACCTGCAGAGACTTGGGTCCCGCCTCAGACCTCAGCCAGAATGGGCACAGAAGCGAGATCCGCAGGGGATGCACGTCCACTTTGAGACGTCCCGATTTGGATGACCCGATTTGGATGACCCGATGATGACATCCACGTCCATCTGTGGGGCCCGAGCACCAGAGCCATGTGTTCCGTCCACAAAGGCGCTCAGTCCTGGGCTCTGCCGCTGACTGTGCCATCTTAATCCGTAAGGAGATGGCAACGACGCCTTCTTCATCTAAGTGTTGCAGGAAGTCAATGAAATGGTATGTGTAAAACGTTGAACAGGATGCCCGGCGCATAGAAATCACATCACGACACTTAACGTATTTTTCGGATTTTTGTCAAGATTCCGGAAGTTCTCCATGACCTCAAAAATGTGATCACCTGTGAATCAAAAGTAGTGGTTCTTGGCAAGGGACAATTTTGCCTCCCCCTGCCCCCCTCCACCAACCAGGGGAGATTTGGGAATGTTTTGGTTGTCCTGACTTGGTGGGGGGGTTGCTATGGGCATGTAGGGAGTGGGCAGAAACCAGGGATGTTGCTGAACATCCTACCTCGGACAAGACAGCCACTCACAAAAAGCAATATCTGACGGGAAGTTCCCAGTAGTGCCGAGACTGAAAAACTCTGAACTAAAAGGAAGGGTATAGGGGGTCAGTGGGTTCAGTGGCCTGCTCCTGTTTTTGGCTCAGGTCATAATCTCGCGGTTCGTGAATTCGATCCCCGCTTTGGGCTCCATGCTGGCAGCGCAGAGCCTGCTTGGGATTTTCTCATTTTCTCTCTCTGTCTCCTCCTCCCCTGCTTGAGCTCTCTTACTCAAAATAAAGAAATACATTTTTAAAAATAAAATGGAAGTTAGGACACAAAAAACTGACTTGGGCAGGTGAGAAGAGAACATGAGGGTTCTATGAGTACTTGAGAGGTTGCTCGTCACTTTAGCTTTTAAACCAAAAAAGCGAAAAAGAATCGCCACCTTCGAATGCATCGACAACCTGAGGAAGGTTCCTCTAGGGATTTCGCCCCTGCAAGGAGGGCAAGCAGTAACTGATCGACCTGCCGAGGTTAGGACCCCTCCCACCCCGCCCTGTCACTCACATCTCACTACTCTGCTTCAGCTCTTCGGAGTACGCTTCGTGTTCAGCAATTACTGTTCACTTGTGATTTGCTCGACTCTGCTCTGCCTTCCTTGGAAGTCTCCAGAGGAGAGCTTGCTTCTGCCGACATCCTTGATGCCTCACCCCGTGCCTGGCACAGTGGAGTCTGCAGTGTTTGTTCCGTGAGTGTATTTATACCAGGCTTGCCTTGCAGATATTAGTGAAATATACCAGGCAATGTAACATACCTGTTCTCCTGGTCCTTCTGTCTCTTTCTAAAGACTTAGACATGGGGCGCCCGGGTGGCTCAGTCGGGTAAGCGGCCGACTTCAGCTCAGGTCATGATCTCACGGTCTGTGAGTTCGAGCCCCGCGTTGGGCTCTGTGCTGATGGCTCATCAGAGCCTGGAGCCTGCTTCGGATTCTGTGTCTCCCTCTCTCTCTGCCCTTCCCCTGCTCATATTCTGTCTCTGCCTCTCAAAAATAAATAAACGTTTAAAAAATTTAAAAAATAAAGACTTAGGCAAAAATAGAATAAAACCTGGTGCTTGGAGTTATTTTGGAATCTCATAAGGATTCCCAGAAATGAGATGAGATAAAGGGAAGAAAATAGGCAGACGCGCTCCCGCCCGGTAGCAGCCCAACGGCATGCTGGAGACGGCACGCATTTCTACTTCCCATTTTTTTTAAGGCAGGGGGACAGATGACGGACCCTGCAGCCAGGAAGAACTGGAACCAGAGTCGCATCATCATTTACTAACCATGTGACTTTAGTAAGTTAATCCAACTGCTCAAAGCCTTAGTGTAATCATTGGAACAACCTGAGAAGGGCTTCTGAGAAAAAAGGAGACCACATGTCCACTCGGCAGATACTGACTGTGGTCTTACTGTCTGTGGAGCCCGGTACCGAATGCTAAGGCGTGTGAGCCTCTGGGCACCAACCACAGTCTTGACCCTCTCATGTCAGGCTGGGCTCCCAAAGTCCCAAACAGGCACTCCTGCCTTCGGTACCTCATTGTCCCCTTGAATCAGAGAAATGGTGACAAGAGAATCATTATCGTCTTGATGCCCAATGATAATTGGTTTAGTAGAAAGAAACAAAGAAGAAGTGAAAATAGTTTCTCAGCCAATTAAAGTGTGTTTTGCCAACTCTTTGAAGTGAGGTGGGGGGCGCCTGGGTGGCTCGGTTGGTTGAGCGGCCGACTTCGGCTCGGGTCATGATCTCACGGTCTGTGAGTTCAAGCCCCGCATCGGGCTCTGTGCTGATGACTCAGAGCCTGGAGGCTTCTTCAGATCCTGTGTCTCCCTCTCTCTCTGCCCCTTCCCTGCTCATGCTCTGTCTCTATGTCTCTCAAAAATAAATAAACGTTAAAAAAAAAAAAGAATAACTGAAGTGAGGTGGGGAGCGGGTGCCTGGCTGGCTCCCTCGGTGGAATGCGTGGCTCTTGATTTCAGGGGCATGAGTTTGAGCCCCATGTTGGGCACAGAGATGACATAAAAAGATAAAGCCATTAAATAAAATAAGGAGAAAAGGACACACCAAAGTCATCTGGCAAAATAATTGACCGCTTTAGGGATTCGAAACAAGGGGTTTGTGAAAGATGTTTATCACTGTGTGAGTTCCAATATCTGGCAAGCAGACCCAACCTAAACATCCAGAGAAATGGGAAATCATTTGGAAAATTGGGGAAGTCAATGCGATGGAATTCTTTCTTGACATTAAAAAATTAAATGACATAAGTCAATGAAAGATACACACACACACACACAAATGTTTACATACATAACTCCTCTGTGAAAAATCGAGGTCTTTGGTCAAGTGTGCAAGATAAAATGCAAGACATGGAAAGGATTATCTTCGAGCGGTTGAGTATGTGCCCCGTTCATATTTTATCCAAAATCTTCTTTACTGCCGCTAAGACTTCTTTCTGGTTCAAAAATAATATCTATAATAATAATTAAATACTTCAGTGCTAGATTAATGGCTAAGAATTTTCCTATTTCGGAAAAAAAAAATACTCCAAGAAAGGTCCCAGAAGGGGGAGAAATAAATACAAACACATTGGAAACATTAAATATGGCCAGTGGGTAAACTGTAATTACCTAGTGCCTAACAGTTTGAAACAGAATGTTACACAGATGCTCATTTCTGTGCTTAACTCTAGGGGGGAAAAAAAGCAGGTACTTGATCTACGAGGGCAAAAAGGAAACGATTGTACGTTGAAAGCAAGGATTCATTAGGTCAAGTGTCAACTATCTTCGTAGTACGACCAGATTCTGGACTAGGGCTCTGCCCGCAGAGCAAACCTCAATGCTCAGATGCTCACACGCTGGGGGCAGAGAGACCTGTCTGCGAATCCTTTCTTCCCCTCTTCCTTGCTGTTGGACTTTGGGCAAGACCCTTACCTTGCTGAACTTCCATTTCCTCATCCGTAAAATGGAACTAATATTCCCCATCCCTGGGCTGTTTTAAAGATTAAATCGAATCCAATTAAACTAAACTCTAAGTATATATACAACACCTAAGGCTAATTAGCACTCGATAAGTATCTGTTAATTATAGTATTAATATTACTAGTCTAATAGGTTGCTCTTATACTCTACCTCATTCTGAAGTGTGAGCCAGGTCGTGGGCCAGGATGTGTGGGGGGGTTTGGATGAAGAGCTCCTTTTTGGCTTTATCCTCCTTTTCAAAACTCCAACTCCCAGCCTCTGAGTTTCCTCCCATTGCTAATTGCTACTCCAGAAGCTGTGACAGCCTTTCCTGTTTGGTAGTTGACGAATCAATCAAAAGATGCTTTTGTGAAGCAGTGATTTGGGGGGTTGTGAAGTGCCTGATGGAATGTGTGACACTGACAGCCCCCTGGGGGAGGCGGGGGGTGGGATTTGATGCCTTTACCACGGGATGTTCCCAGAGGGGGTCAAACGGGTGCCTTGACCCCAGGATCACCATCTCGCCAGCTGGGTAGACTCCGGTTTCTATGGTAATGACGGGTGGGGGACCAATATCTCCACAATCCTGTTTTGATGCCCCCTCTCGATCTCTCACCTGCCCCGCTGTCACTTGTCCTTCTCCTTCCGCCGGTCAGTCCTGTTCAAAACATATGCCTACCCCATGCTGCCAACCCTCAGTCCTCTAAAAGGCAGCCCTGGTTCTCTGATCAGCCCGCTCCTGGTAAGGACTCAACACCCAACAGCAGTTTATCGAGCAACCTCTCTACAGAAAACATTCAGATCGTAATCTGGGATTCCGCAAAACGATCCATAATTCGAGGCGATCCTTGGGTGCCTACTGGGGGCCAAGCACAGTTCTAGAGGCTGAGAAGGGCAAACTGGGAAAAAAGACTGGGTCTAAATATTAGCGAGGACCGTCCAGACTTTCAAGGGCACAGAGACGAGCTGGGGGAGATCATCACAGTGGTATCTCAGAATGAGGCGGGGAAAATCAATAAAGGCTCATCCAGGTGCCATCAAAGCTTGGAGCCTTCGCCGAGGAGGAGGCATTCTGATTTATGGGGGCGGGTGAGGAAGGAAGTGGGGGTCAGGACACACACCACGGAGGAGCGGTTGTTGAGCTGGGCATTGCGGAATAAGAAGGTTTTCAACGGGCAACGAAGGAAGAAATGGCACCCTTGGCCAAGGACGGAAACCATGATCATGGGCACGGAGCAGCGAAGGTACACCAGGTAAGAGGTACAGGAAGCAAAAAGCCGAGGATACTGATTCGGTGGAAGAAGGTCGTGAGAAGTAACCCTCGTGCGTTAATCATAGCAGTCATTATAATAACACCTGCCATTTATCGAGTAGCTAACAGGTGCAGCCTTCCAGACTGTACAGTAGGTACTTTATTAATAAAAACTATCTCTGTTAGGATGGACTGGGGACCTTCCGTGCAAGCACTTGCCATGAGTTTGCATCACTAGGTAAAGCAGCCCCGTGAATCGCCGGGGACTTTTGTTTTCCTGCTCAGCCTCTGAGCCAAGAAGATGGAGAGCAGACCGCTGCCTTCTTCAAGCCGCGTGGCGCGGGGACGCAGGAGCTTTCAACCCCCGCTGCACACGTTGCCGGCTCTGCGACCCCAGGCAAGTTACTCTCTTCTCCCGAAGCCCGGTTTTCTCATCTGGCCAACAAAACGCCGTTGAATCAGTGCCCTGTCAAGGTGCCCGCGAAAAGGAAACGCAAGATTTCCCGGGAGGTACCTAGTACGGGTCCACCTGGTCAAGCTGAGGACTCCTTATGTGCTGGTTAGTAACGACTCCACCACCAGCAGCCCACCAGAGGCTGCCGTGGCTATCGTGAGATCGAGAAAAAAACACTGCCTTTCATGTGTTTGCCTTCGACCCCCTGGCATAGTCATCCTGGTTCCGAATCGTCAGCCAAAGGGCTGTGCCCGATGACTTGAACGGTACTTCGGCTCCAAAATGCCCACTGTTCAATGCCTCGCTCAAGTAACCCTCCTCCGGGAGGCCTCGATGAACCACTTCGACCCATGACGCTCGCTGCCTCCACTGGCTGCCCAGCGGCTGGACCGTTCGCCCCGGGGTCAAGTTCTTCTCTTTTGTGAACCGATTCAGAAGGTCTGCATTGACTGCGCCTTTGGGTTGTCTTGGGGTGACGGGTGGGGTGTCAGGAGGTCTCCGGCAGGGCGCGGCTCCGCCCCGTGCCCACGAACACCCAACTGGCCGGCCACCCCCTGTCCTTTCCCTACCCCTCTTCCTGCTTGAGTTTCCCTGGAAGACTGAATCCCTGCTCCCAACGCCACTTTTGTCTTAAAAACTTGATTGTTCTGATGAAAACCTGCCACAACCCATCTTTCATTGTCTTTTAACTCGGTATCTCTACATTTTAAGGTGTTTGGGGTTTAGGGCTTTCAAAGAAAAATGTCATCAAGTATTTAAATCAATCTCTGTCCTCTTTATTGATAGGAACTCAAGCCTGCTGATTAACTTTTCAATCAAAGCTGCCTACCACGCGCACGCCGGCGCAGGCAACAGCGACCGTACTTTGGGCACTAACTAAAACAGTTCTTCAGCTGACTTCCTCAGTGTTTCTAGCTGCCCCTCTGGAAGCAGAGGGGGCTTCGGGGTTGGCCTCCATTTCCTTGCTCCGAGTGACTGCCGATGGAAAGCTCTGTCACTGACCCTAACTTCCCAGCAGGCCCGAACCTGGGTTCCCTGAAATTTCTGGAACATACCTACTGTGTTCGGGGTCGGAGCTAGAGGAAGCTGCACCTTTGAAAGGAGAACAACAACAACAAAAAGAACAATAGGATTTTTTTCTTTTTGTTCCCCCCTACTTTTTTGAGAGAGTTGATTAGTATGCCCTGTAATACAGTTACGATCCTGTATTATGTAGGTAGATCGAGAGAGGGAGATGGTCTTTTTTTGTATGTACGAGATATCACACAGAATGCTTACCCAGAAATGTTGAAGGGGAAGTGGAGGGAAACAACAGTAATAATAATAATAATAATAATAATAATAATAATAATAATGAATAGTAGCTAACCTATGTCAAGTGCTTACTCTGAGCCTGACTCTGTGCCAAATCCGTCTGATTTCACAGCCTTCCCACGACCCTCTGTGTGTGTAAAGATGAGTATTCCTCCCCCCCCCCACCCTTTTCAGATGAGAAAATGGACTCCAGAGACGTTAAGGAGCTTGTCAGTGAAATGGCAGGCCGAGAAGTGAGCCAGGCGCCCTGACGCGGGAAGCCGGTATCTTACACACAAACTCATGGGGCCATCTTGTCTTCTGTCTGTACCAGACCAAGAACTCATCGAAGGCAGTGGCTTCGTCTCCTTTATAGTTGTCTATAAACCTGGTACAGGGTAGGTGCTCAACAAAGTTCAAATCTGCAGTTCTTTCACTAACTGTGTCTAACTGGGGCCCTAGCAGTTAGAGATCCTAAGGATACAGCAGAGAATAAGGCAGCCAAGGTCTCAGTCCTCATGGGAGTTAGGGCAGCAGGCAGAGGTCTCTGCTTTAATCCTTGTTTTGCTACGACTAACTTATTGCTTAAAGTGGACTCTCTGGGTTTCTAGGAAGCGACAACATGAACCTCAGACTACTTGTGTCCAGCACCGGGGGCCTGTAAGGGCCTCCTGCTCATGGCACTGAGCGGTCGCCCCGCGTGTGGCTTGATTTATTTTCTTCCAGAATCAGATCCGGAGTACGAAGATAGCCGGATCTGGTCCGGGAGCTAACACAGAGAGAAACAGGGAAGTTTCATCCCTGCGCTTAGACACAGAAAGGTAGGCCAGCGATGGAGTATCTCCCTGTCCCAGGGCCCACCTCTCCTAATTTACAGTCTCATTGTGGAACGCTTTCAACCTACTTTGCTTGCCGTCAACATCAAAATGTCTCCCTTGATTGTAAACTTCTGGAAGGTGCCGCTGAGAGCGTTTGTGGTTAAGCAAACGGTCCGCAGTGATAGGAGTTCCCTGTTCCCAATTCTATCGTCAGAATTCTATCATCCTTTTGGGATTGTAGGTAATAGCCTGACCCTTTCTGGAACTCGGCTCTCCCATCCGTAAAAGGAGGGGGTTTCCTCCTGGCTCCTCCGCTGAAGAGCTGTGTGACCCTCTGGGTCCCGTACCACGTGTAAGTTCTCTGATGCTTCAGGGACCGTACAGTGGGTTTTGCCCCACGTGACGGCTTTGTGACACCAGCCGTGTTGAAGGCTGGGATGTGGGTGAGGCCAGAGCAAATGGAGGAAGAGCTGGCAGCGAAGAGGGCTCCACTGGGAGAGCGGAAAGCCAGGGGCACATCCCTTAGGTCTAGGGAGAGCAGTGACACAAACCCCCCCCCCCAAGGCCCCCAGGTGAATCTGCCCAAACCACGTGGTTTTCCCCGCCCACATCAGAAGCCCCAGGAGTCTTTGTCACAGAAGGTAAGGAAGAGCTCCCGAGGAGGTCCGCCAAGTTCCCCTGGACTCGAATTTCACTCCTCACACTGCTTTCTAGTCCCCTGATTTAATTTCCTTCCCATCAGTCAGAATTAAATACCGAATCCCAACCCCAGGCCTTCTCGAGTCCAATCGCCCTAATGCTTTGTTTCCAACTTACATAAAAGTTTAAATTTCCCCTTCCCCGGCTCAAATTTCTGCCAAAACAGTCATCAGCAATGAAATTTTCGAAGATAATTAGCATATCGGATATCTGTCAGAAGCTAATAATGTATTTCTTGGATTGTGCTTCTCTGGTTAGCGGCTCTTCGTCACAAATATTATTCACGTCGCTTGAAATATTCCTGTTGGCGGATGTTTTTATGCTTGAAGGATTCTGGCTGAAAGTCTTGGGCGCCGGACGCGCCCCCTGCCCCCTTTGGAGAGGAGAGATTGGGTCCCGGCTTGTTGAAGAGGGTTAACCTTCAGGGGAAACAGCATTAAGGGAAGTAATTATCCATTCACACTGAGCTGGCTACAAAGAAAGTGAGAAAATCACCTTCTCAGAACTCACATGAAAAACATAATGTAGTTAATATTAAATAAAGGCATTGGGCAACCTCGCCTCTTTTTACAGTGTGTTCCAATGTGTCCTTGCTCAGGCGCTGTTTTGTTTATGATTAATGAATGACTCACCTTGGGCTGTGTTCCGTTCAATGCATACCTCATTATGAATCTGAAGAGGTCATTTGTTCCTTGGATTTTAAAAAGAAAAACCTCTTTGTACATTGGGAAGGTGAAGAGTGTGATCTGGGTGCAAAATGAGGTCAAAGAGAACGCGGGACCTTCGTTTTGGGTTGTTTGTCGACACCGTTGTTTTTAACAAACACGTTCGCTTTTTAGCTTCTGGCGTTGGGAGAGAATTTCTGAGCCTGGGTTTTGGTTTTAGAGAAGGTCCTGAAACTATGTGACTCAGACCCAACTTCTCTGTCGCAGCGGCGCTGCCTCCTGGGCGCCATGAACCCAAAGGGCTTCAGGGTGGTGGGACCCACATGGGCCAGAGCTCTCTGTGCTACGCCAAGGGGGGCTGGTGGAGGGGATTTCAAGTGGCCCAGAAACAAATCCGAGGTAAACACAATCCGGGGCGCCTGGTTGGCTCAGTCAGTTGAGCATCTGACTCTTGACTTGAACTCGAGTCATGATTCCAGGGCCGTGGGACTGAACCCCTCATTACGCTCCACACTGGGCATGGAACCTACCTAAAATTCTCTCTCTCTCTCTCCTCCTACCCCTCTCCCCTGCTCCTGTGCTCTCGGTCTAAAACAAACAAACACTTAAAATAAATTAAAGTAAACACACTCTGAGGCCCCAGGACACAGACAAGATCAGTTCTTTTTCCTTTTTTCACAGTGTCCACCGGACTGGTTTTTAACGGCCTCTTTTCCTCTTTATGGTTGTGTACCATGTTCATTTTAATTTAATTTTACTCATATTTAAATGTCAGAACGAGCAGGAGCTTGCGATGTGCTCTGCCAGACCCTATAAAACTGAAATTTGATGCAGAAGGTCACGACTGGGAAAAAATTACAATCTGTGCCTGTCTTGTTTTTATAAGATTACTGATAAGTTAAGCCCCCTGATAAGGAAATATTTATGTCTCTTTCTTGGCACATGCACTCACACACAATCCCATTTATCAGAAGTAAACAGATGAGAGATGAGATAGATAGATCGATAGATCGATAGATAGATAGCCATCGATTGATTGAGCACAGGTACAGATTCTGTTTTTGAATGGCCATGATGGGGACCACGAAGAGAGAGAACTCGGGTATTTGGAACCAATCGCCCTAAGCTCGGCAGTGAACACGTCGCTAATCACCATGTTTCCAGCCGCTCACACACAGACGTGTGGTTTACTACCTATGGGCCCCACCACAGCTCAGTTAACGATCTTTCCACAGGGCATGTGTGTTCACTTGTGCATTCAAATGAGGACTTGTCACACAGAAATAGAAGCATGCCCGTGAACAGCCCTGACGGTTGACTAAGGGTCCCCGCTCCGTGGTAGGCATGGTTGACTAGTCACCTAACCAACTTTTTTTAAAGGCCAGTTATTTCTTTATGTGTGAGAGAAACTATGTCCTTTGATCACAGCCATTCAGATGGGATTCAATAACAGCAAATCTCAGAGACCCAAAGGGGTTACTCCTGCTTCTGTCACTCAATAGCTGTGTGACCTTGGCCAAGCCATTTCCCACTCTGGGCTTCAGGACCATTGCTATAAAAGGAGGGCCTTGGACTGTATCATTATATTCCTTCTCGTCATCAGTGTCCTTCCTTCCTTCCTTCCTTCCTCTCTCTTTCTCTCCCTTTCTTTCTTCCTTTCTTCCTTTCTTTTTCTTCCTTTCTTCCTTTCTTCCTTCCTCCTTCCTTTCTCTCTCTCTCTTTCTTTCTTTCTTCTAGATTGATGTGTCTCCTATCTAGGGTCCTATTCTCAAAACAAATATATGAAGAGCTAATCCAAGGGAGGAAATACATCCGCTTCAAAACGTTCCCTTGGTGAAGTGAAGGTAAAACCATGTCCCAAACTAAACCCAGAAGATCAGAGTTTCGTCCTCCTCCATAACCTCCATTTGCCTCCAAGATATGTGCACCCCTGTCAGATGCTAAGTACGTCTGGGTGTGTGGGTCACTCTCTCTGAGCCCTGTCATGGCTGAGCAGCAGACCGATCACTTCGACGGCAAACAAATACCAAATTTTACAGCTAGAAATAGAGGTCTCGTATTTTCTGACTTCGACTGTGGCAACAGTCACTGGAATCGTATTATTGCTGAGGAAAACAGCAAGCACAATCTCCTTCCAGATATTTAGGGCAAACTTGACAATTTCCAAAGTAAAGAGTGAACTTCTGAGCAAGTTAACAAAATTCCACAGAAAAGTTTCTTCAAATTACCATAAAACAGTCTGAGAAGATTCAGGATCCAAATGGCAGTAGTGAGAAGTTTTTAAATGCATTCCAAAATTAGACAGAAAACTTAGTTGGGGCAGGGATATATATATATATATATATATATCCCTGTATATATGTCAAAAAATATATATATACATATATATACATATATTTTTTTCAAAGATTACTCTATACTCTTAAAAAAAAAAAAAGGCTCCTACCAATTTGAGAAAATTGTAAAGGAGCCCGAAGGTGGTTTGTGAATCAGTTTTATTATGTGTCAGGCTGGTAGCCATTGTCTATGTGTTTTAGTTTAAAAGCTAATTAAGCCAGATTGGAAAGACTTAAAGCAACAAACAAACAACGATCTTCTGATTTTGAGATAAGGGCTTTGTGGGTGTTTTTCTTTTTCGTGATCATGAGATAGCCGCGGCGCCTGCACCTCCTGGAGCTCCAAAAGCCCCACCCAAGGACTTTTCCTTGCATCTCATTTGTCAGAACTTCTTCCTGCCCAAGAATGCCAAGCACCAGCCCTGGAAGGTCCCCGGGGAGCATGGAGGTTGAACGGGGAGTCGTTCCCTTATTCAACTATAACTGCTACCCTTACCTGTGATCACACTGCTAAGGAGGGGCAGTCTGTGCTCAAACGATGCTTGAGGCTTTTATTAATGCCGACATATGCTTATTTCCTGGGAACCCCAAGCTCGAAGACCTGGGCACTTTTCTTCTAAAGGGTTTGCTTTGTCCTTTATGAGGGCTTGGATGTATGAGACGATTATGATAACTAATCTCACTTGCTTTAACACCTAGAAAACGGAGGTACCCCACAAACTCTCTCCTAAATGCCTCTCCTCTCTCCTTTTTCTTGTGAGCAAGACTTCCCCGCCTGATGTCACTGTAATGTGAAGATGGCCAGGGAATCTGGTCTGCACTGACGGCTCATCATATGGGAGAGAAGACAGAGACCACCACTCGCACAACAGGATTTGGAGTAAAGATACATGGGTGCCAAGCATTCCTTCACTTGAACTCATTAATCTCCGTAGAGGATGCTTACGGCTCCTTCCGATCTACATTTATCTTGGCTTTTACTGGTAATTCCCCACCTTTGTTTTGTATAATCAAACTACCCTCTTCCCAATCCGTGTTCAGTGGGAATAGTCTCATCTCCAAGCTCCGAAGGTGTCAGGTGACCTAGTCCTGGCCAATCGATCAGTGAATAGCCCCTGCCTGCCAAAGAGACGGGCTCAGAGAGAGCCTTAGTCCATTCAGGTCCCCCCCCCCCCACCAACAGAATACAGAGTATAAGTGGCTTGTAAACAGCAGATATCTGTCACAGTTCTGGCGTCTGGAAGTCCCAGATCGGTGGGCCAGTGCGGTTGAATTCCCGCGAGAATTCTCTTCCGGGGTTGCAGACTGCTGATGTCTTGTGTCCTCGTGTGGCCAAGAGCAGAGAGGTGAATCAGGCTCTCCGTGACGTGAAGGGCGCCGATCCCCTTCGTGAAGCCTCCACCTCCCGTGACGCCGTCGGATCCTAATCACCTCCCCAAGGCCCCCACCTCTTACGCCACCACATTGAGGGGGAGGGGCTTCGACAGCTGAATTCTGTCTGGTGAAACACATTCAGTGTGCTACTGAGGTCCTTATCATTCGGATGAAATCAAAGAAGTTTCCACGGATCTTTGCTGGAACCATAGGAAAACGATGTTCTTTCTCCCCTGGGGAGCTGGACCAGGTACAGTGTAAAATAACCTATATCTTCCTCTTCCGCCGTCACGGTGGGAAAGCCCAGCTGAGGACAGAACACAGAACACCAGAGAGAGGAAAAGCACAAAGAGGAGAGAGAGAAAGAGAGAACTCTGATGATCCACTTCGGTATCTTTATTGCCAGATCTATTCACTTATATACACCAAAAATCTCCTTTATGATGATTATCGTTATTATTTTGTTTTTAGTGTAAACCAATTTGAGTTAAGTTTATGGTCATTCGCGGTGGAAATGGAATGGAAGGGTATCTGAGAATGTTCATCCCACCTTACTGACGTCCGGTCCTTTGGTGCCGACAAAGCACGCGCATATTTCTTTTCTCTTTGAATCTGCCCTACGAACCTATAAAGGAGATAGTATCCTCCCAGTGTTCACAGAAGAGGACACGGCCTAGTGGAAACCCTGATGCCTTCCTGCTCTTTACTCTGAGAGGCAAGCGAGTGTTTGGCGCGTGCAAGGGCCTGTCCTAAGTGCTGGAGGCGGAGGGAACGAGTCAGATGCCACCCCTGTGTTCACGGGACCCCGGTCTAAGCCTGAGAGAAGACCAGAACCACCTGGCTGTCAGAGTCCACTTGGATAGCGACAATAAAGGAGCAGTACAGAACAGTCGAGAAGGTCAAGAGACGTTCTGGAGGACTGTCGATTAAACCAACCTCGAAGAGAATTCCAGGTAGATGGAAGGGCAGGTGCCAAGAGGCTGAGGCAGGAGCAAGCATGGGGCCTTGAAAGAACGGGTGTCCCGCATGACGGGAGCAAGGACCAAAGGAGAGAGTTATGCGAATAGACAGGGAGGCAGGCAGAACAGGAGCACCCTTACCCTGTGGGCCACGTTAAGAATTTTGGTCTCTACCTTCATGCAGAGACATTTAGGGTTTTCTAGAAGGGCTGTGTCATGCCCTTATGTGTACTATGAAGATGACACTCTCTGACACCTGTGACTCGGAGGGTGTACTGAAGACGTCAGAGTGGCTTTGGGAAGAAAGAAGTTCAATGCGTCCGGCGTAGTATATGGATCTTCAATAACATTTCTGTAAACTGAGCTTAGTCGCTTGCCCCAGATTGCAGAGCCAATAAGTGCCAGAGCCAGAGGGGGGTTCATGGAGTGAACCCAAAGTCATGCCCTTAACCGCCGTGTGACATGGAACATGAACTCAAAATGCGTTTTCTACTGGAGAATTATTAGGCTCCTCTTCTATTAGCAACTGGACAGCTGGCCCTTCTGAACTTTTCCAGTTGGTTCCCATCTTCCATTTTTTTTTTTATAACGGTTGCACAATTTTTTAATGCGACTCAAGCAAAACTCCACTTGCTATTTGGGTGACAAAGTTCAAAAACTTAGGATTGTGTCATCACTTTTAAAAAATGTATGACCAAGAACACTTAGCAAATTCCAGCAACCTTTGAACTCCAGTTTGTTGAATATTGTAGTTTATGTTTTCTCTGATTTGTCCCGAACCATTTGTACCTTGGATTATTAATCAATAACCAAACACGGCTCTGGCTGGGCAACCCCCCTCCTGGCCCCCTACTGATGATGCCAGCAACATGACCACCTGTATTATCTTTTCTTTGATTTATGTCAATATATTTGTTTCGAACCTTTATTCCGGCTTCTTTCTCCCTTCGTAGTCCACGGAAAAAGTTCTCGGGGTAAGATCAGAACTGCTTTGTCATTCATCAGCAGTAATCGGGTGTGAGCAGAGTTCAAAAACATATTTTTTTTTCCCACACTCAGATGCAGAAAAGCCGAAAGAATAAAATCCTTGGCCGCAGCTTCCTGACTTTATATTTGCATATGCATATGTAAATGTCTTATGATGTCCGGCCAGCCCTTTAGTGGGTTCACATTGTAAATTAATGGATATTTATGGAGATGGTGATAAAGATAAGCTCCTGACATACAGTTGGAGGGAATCCGGAAGATTATTTCCCGGAACACAAAAGCTGAGTCTCTGCACAGCAGGGAAGCACAGTGGGCGAGCACGCTCATGCTGGGAAAACCCGGGGTCACCTCTTGGGATCTCTGTGCAGCTGCGTCTCCATTTCAACATCTGTCCAACTTAGACAACACCGGCCTGGACCTCCTGAGGGCTCATTCTGGAATCAGCCAGTGAATATGTATTGAGTACCTACTGGATGCCAAGAACTTTCATAGACACCTGGAAACCAGGTCTGCATCATCATGGAGCTAACGTGCTCCTAGGAAACAGACACACTCATTGAACGAATCAATAAGAGAATGCTGGAGGGTAACTCTCTGGTAGAAATGAAACCAAATCTTGGGAAGATAAGTGAAAGGGGGGGTTCAGATAAATTTTAGATAGGTCTTCAGATAGGTTGGCTACCCGAAAAGTGGACATCTGAATTCAACCATTGATGAGAAGAAAGAATAAGCCTAGAAGAAAGAAAAGATCTCAGGACAAAAGACCACGTAGAAGAAACGGTCACGTCCCGTTCATGAAATGAAAAAGGTCGTAGCGCTGAAGCAGAGAGTGTGGGTAAGAGGGAGATGGGGGGAGGTGATGGGGGAAAGGTACACAGGGCCAAAATCGTGGGACCTTAAAGGCCACATGAGGAATCTGGACTTTAGTCCAAGTGCAATGAGAAATCACTAGCCAGCTTCAACCAGGGGGGAAAGTGATCTGATTAATGACAATGGAAAGGCTGCTTCTCACGTCTCTGGGTCAGTGGAAAGTTTCAACCTGTGGCCCGTATGGCCCAGGGCCCTAAAAGTAAGAGGGATCAGGATCCAATATGGCTTCCAAATTACTGGCGATGTGAGGATGGGGTGTGTGAGGGTGTGCAGAGACCTGTGTCCAAGACTACGCGTGGGATGTCCTCAGTTTTAGTAACTGGCACATGCTAAGCTTCTGCCCATTAAAGCTCCCTGAATACAGCGACTTGAAGAAGATGGGCGTTTATGTCTCCAGATTGTCTGGAACTAAGATGGCACCTTGGTGGTGTCAGGGGCACAGACACTCTCTCTCTCTATTGTCCTGCCAGCCCCAACATGCAGTTTGCTTCTCAATGATGGCGATAGTTGTCGTGGTTTCTACCATCCCATCGATATTTCAGCCAGCCAAAGGGTGGAAGGGGAAAGGAGAGAGAACATTCTTTCCTTTGAAGGTCAGGAAGTTACATACATCATTTTCCCCTCCTTTCCCATCGACCAGAGCCGACTTGCGTGGCCGCGCCTGCATTAAGAGAGGCTGGGAAGCATTTTTGGTGGTGCCAAGGTAAAACTTCTTGTACAGTGAGAGGACCCCGGAGGGATAATTCTGGTTTCCGCCATAGCTTCCGCCCAGTGCAGACGCAGGTGGAATTACCATCAGCCTTTGCAGAACCGGCCTTCTCAGAAGAATTCTATTCCCAGAGAACTAACAAGTAAAACAAAATCATCGTCATAAATAATGAAGTAATAATTAACAAAAAAAATGGAGCAGTCTGGCTGGCTCAGTCAGTAGAGCATGCAACTCTTGATCTCAGGGTCGTGAGTTCGAGCCCCACGTTGGGGGGTAGAGTTTACTTAAAAGACACTTAACAAAAAATTACTGAGTAATTGAGACACGACCGTGGGTGGATAATTCCCTGCACAATCCTAGCTCCGGGCCACATGCAAATAGCACGCTTTTTTAAATTAACGAAAAAGATTTAATGTTTTAAACAAGCAGATTGTTCACCCATGTCTCTCAGGACCTGCCCTTTGAGTTGTTTTCCTAGAAATGGAGACGGATTTGTACTGTTCTATTTCAATTTCTTCTCCTCCTTTCTTCAATTGCAGGCAATTGCAAGCCAGCTGTCTGGGACAGAGAGCGTCCTTCTGCGTCTTAAACAAAGCAATGAGAAATCATTATTAATTTGTAACTTTAAAAGCATTGGCATCATCACAACCATGTTAGTGGAAAGCTAGCCCGTCATTCCCTTTTTTTGTATATGATTTCAATACATGTACAAATAGCATTTTCCTAACTCATTCGAAGAGTGGCGAGCACTTACTACGGGTACTTAGTGGATGGCAGCTGGAAGTTACTCACTACCTACATTTGGAGGGGTAAGATGAGGCTGTGACTCGAAGGTTCCAGGAGAGTCAGGGGTTTAGCAATTAACCCGTAAGTTCAATTAATGTAGGTGCATCCTAGAGAAATTCCGTTCTGTAACAGCAAGCAAGAGAACTTGGGTTGAAGTCAAGATATCAACATCCTGGCGGCGCCAATCACTTACCGTATGATTTTTTTTTAGGTTTATTTATTTTTGAGAGAGAGAGAGAGAGAATGTGAGCGGGGGGGTGGGGAGGGAGGGGCAGAAAGAGAGGGAGACACAGAACTTGAAGCAGGCTCCGGGGGGCCGCGATGTTAGCACAAAGCCTGATGCGGGGTTCAAACTCACGAACTCTAAGATCATGACCTTGAGCTGAAGTCCAACGTGCCCCGACTTTCCATACGATCTTAAATCATTCGCATCCTCGAGGCTCCTCGTCTGTGAAATGAGGGATTGGCCAATGTGTGGCACGGGGCTCTTGCGTCTCCACTACGGCCCGGCAGACGGCACCGATCATTCGTGGTGTTCCACTCTTTTCTGCTGACACAGCCTCGAATTCCTTCCACCGCCATCCTCATTCTACCAGCGCTGGACCAAAAGATGAAACCTTCACGTCATCCCTGAGTTCGATCACGTCTAAGACCTCTCTCACCACGTTAGAATATAATAAAGTAAGAACCAAAGCGAAGCAAAACCTTCTGTTGGCTTTGTACACGAATCCGGTGTATAGCAATTTGCAACTTACATCGCTTGGCCTTGAAGACCCAACAGGAAGGCTTGCTGGCCTTTGCTGATGAAAAAAAGATGAATCCTAGATCTTGGAAAGGATGGTGTGTGATTTCCTTACCTTAAAGCCAGAGGAGGTAGAGAGTATAAATGCAAATTACATGCAAATAGACTTTAGGGACCTCCCCGTTTCTAAGAACTGAATTGGCTTCTGAGGAAATACATAAGGTCTCTTTCCCAAGGGCTACACTTTGAAAGTTTTCAAGAGACCCATGGAAATTTCCAACCTCCATAACAAAATATAACTCGGGTTTTTCGAGTTGGTAGCGAAGAAAGACTCTCCACGGGGAAAAAAATGCAGGGTGTGACGGCTGTGACTCTTAGATCAGAGAATCACCTGCCCACGGTGGCCGTCCCTGAGCATTGCTGTAACCCCCACACCAGCGACGTGCCCACTGTGGCTGTCCTCCTGCCTCGGGCACAGACCCTTCCCTTAATCCACGGAGGCGTGAGGCCAAGGAGTAAACACAGAGAGAACCATAGATAGAAGGTCGCATGGCTTGTTCTATTTGGCAAATTCTCGCTTCAGGCAGCAGCTCTGACCTTCCAGATCCAAGGGGCCAGCCTGAGGGACCTTTGTCCGAGCTCTCTAAAATAGTCCACCCCTACCAGACAAGGCCGCAGGTAGACTGGCGGTCCCCTTCCGACCTACCCTCCTCCCGTGTGTCAGATTCCTCTTTCCTGTCCTGGGACCTCTGTAGATGAGCAGCAGGGAGAAAGTCCACCTCTTTCAAGAAGGCTACACGGGGTCCGGATCCCACGCTGACACCCGTGTATTTAAGACTGAGAGAGAGACTCTTGAGACAACGGGATTTATCGCGTGCGAGAAGCTGCTTTTTTTTTTTTTTTTTAATTTTTAACGTTTATTTATTTATTTTTTTGAGAGACACAGAGACAGAGCGTGAGCAGGGGAAGAGCAGAGAGAGAGGGAGATACAGAAACTGAAGCAGGCTCCAGGCTCTGATGAGTCGTCAGCACAGAGCCCGACGTGGGGCTCGAACTCACAGACCGTGAGATCATGACCTGAGCTGAAGTCGGCCGCTTAACCAACTGAGCCACCCAGGTGCCCCGAGAAGCTGCTTTTAAAGGAGCTGTTAGGTCAGCGCTGCTGAAAAGTTAGCGCCCGAGGATCGCCTGAAGATCTAGTTAAAACGAAAGTATGATTCGCTAGATACTGGGGGAGAGCCTGCGATTCTGCATTTCTACGAAAGGGGATCACGGATACGCCACCCCGAAATAAGCCACTTCGGTATAAAAATTATTTTGAGCCGAGGCATTTGAGTTCCTGAAATTCCTTATCTGCCTAAGAGCTAGCCTCTCCAAAGGACCCATTGCTATAAATCCCCTCCCCCGGGACCGTTCTAATCTCTGAGCTCCAAAGTCAGCGCCACTCCCAAACAGACACTGTGGAAAACTGTATCTCCCCTGGATTCTCCTAAGGGCCCATTTATCTTTCCAAAATGGTATTTGCTTTTCCAGAAGAGACCTCTCGTCTGCCTTTCCCCTACTAGTAGAAAGTTAGGTGTAAAGATCCCAAGTTCTAGCCACCCCTTTGAGTTGCTTACTCATCACTGAGTTCTTTCTCCCTTGTGTACACACTGTTCATGTTAATAAAACTTGTATGTTTTTCTTTTCTTAATCTGTTTTGGCGGATTAATTTGCAGGCCCTCAGGGCGTACACCTAAGAGGGTAGAGAAAAAAGTTTTTTTTCTCTCTGCTACACTAAACTCCCAGGTGATGCTGATTAAGGCTCCCGATTCGAGAACCACACTATGAGTAGCCACATGCTAGGTCCCGTGCCCTGATGCAGATCGGGTAGAAGCTCTGGTACAGGGTTAGGCAAAACCCAGGGAGTCGGATGTACCTGACCCGTATCTGAGGCTGTCCAAACCACCCTTACTCCCCGACATCTGGGACTCAGTAAGACCTGGAGTTAGGACCAAAGAAAGAAGACCACACAGGGGTACGCTGAACAGAAAAGTCTAAGACCAGTTTCCAAGTACGAGACCAGTTTCCAAGGTCCGGAATTAAGGGACGAGTCCCTGGAGCCGCTCTCAAAAAGGAATTCGATACCGCCGTGCATTACTGCAGAGAGTGACAGACTTCTGAAGGAGTTTGGAAAGGTATCGAATGCCAAAGGACGGCCGTGTCGCCTGGAAAGGCAAGGGTCTGTGTGGAGGAGGGTGGCCGGACTTAGCAAATAAAAATATGGGACCCTCGTTCGAATCCGAATTTCAGAGAAACACCAAATATTTCCGCATAAGCCCATCCCGCAGAGTATTTGGGAAATCCTTATGCTAAAAAGTTATTCGTTTTTTTTAATCTGAAATTCAAATTTAACTAGGTGCCCTGTATTTTATTTGGCAATCTTATTTATGTTGGGTGTGGGGTATTTTCACATCCTTAAAGGATTGGCATGAGATAGTCCTCTATTATATATGGGAGTCTGCTGGGAGGCTTTAAAAACAATGCTGATATCTGGGTTCGGCCTCCCAAGATTCTGACCTACCTGGTGTGGTGTTCAGCCTGCACCGGAATGTCTAGAACCTCCCCCGATGACTTGAAGATGCAACCAAGGTTGACCTCCACTGGGTCAGACTGATATATCCTAGAACTGGGTGGTAGTGGTTGATCCATCAAGGAGTCGTAAGAGGCAGAAAAGTTTTGGCTCTTGACATGAACTTACAGACAAGTAAAGTCAAGCCGTCTCCGTAGGTCATGAGCCCCCTGTCAGGTGAGGTGTGCAAGCAGTGGCTTGATGATCTCCCGAAGGGGATTTGTTTCCGGAGGGCATTCAAGGCGAAATTGGGGGCAGTAATGGGTGAAGGAATTGTCACGGCCTTTCCAGAGCGGAAATCTGGGGGTTGGTTTACTTTTTAGATTCAAAAATAAATATGTCATAGAATGATGCACCCAGACAAGCCACAAAATGAGTGCACGCCAAAAAAAAAAAAAAGAAAGGTAAAATCCGAGAATGATCTAGGGCATCGTTAATCATACTGTGAGGACGCATTTCCTGGTTTTGATTATGCACTATAGACCAACGTCACCATGAGTAGAATCTGGGTAATGGGCGTGCAGCATCTCATGGGGGTACCAACTTTGCAACTTCTGGGCAACTCTATAATTAGTTCAAAATAAAACCTGAGATTAAATGAACGCCTCGCCTTGCACAATGGTTTTTTTCTGCAAGGCCTGAGCAAGGGAAGGGAGCAGGGGCGGTGTCACAGGATGGGAAGGCTCCCGGCTGGGGACGGACGTGGGCAGTCTCTCCCGGTCCCTCGCTCCCCGCAGCCCTGAGTGGGGACACCTTCCCGTGGGTTCTCTTGGCATGCAGGCGGACGAGGGAACCCCAGCTCTTCCCAAGTTATGTTTGCAAACAGCAACAGGCCAGTTGGTCACGTTGAACACGAAGCCCCCCACTGGAACATTCTGAGGCGATCCTAGAATTGGGGGGCGAGGGGAGGAGCCAAAGACACCGTCTCCCAGCTTTAACGAACAATGCGATGAACTAGTAATACAAAAGGAAGCCAACAGGAGAGGCAAGATGAGGTAACAGCGTGGCTTGCAGGGACTCTGTTGGGGGGGGGGTGTTGAGTGTGTGTGTGTATTTTTAGATAGCTACTTATTCTGCACGTGGTAATTAGGGCCCCAAGGGGGTTGCAATTTTTTTTTTTCAGGGTTGGCAAGGGGAAGGAGGAGGCAGCTAAAATTCCCACACATCTGGGGCACACAGACACCGCACTCCAATTTCCTGTCGGCGCCGCTGGTTTCTCGCGGAATTACTTGCTAAGTAAATGATTGTTCTAAGACTATGAAGATTCGGTCAATCAAATTAACCCCTTTTGTCCATCGCCTCCCGCCCCCCCCCCCGCCCCCACCCCAACGGTTCGGTTCCCTTCATTTGCCTAAACTCGGTGGCTTTTGAAAATGTGTTCAAGCTTGAAGGCCCCAGCCGGCCTCACATTGGCCGGGTGTAACCTGAGCAGGAACCCGGAGGCCCCCGATTGTTTTGCTAATCAAGATTATTGCCCCATTGAGTTGTGGAGGCACAGCCTGGCTGACAAAATTTGTCAGTTTCCCATGAAATAGTTCTGTCAGTTTAGCCCGGGTGCTGGCAACTATTAACATATAAATGAAGTTTCTCCCTCCTCCCCTCCCCCTCTCCCCCTACCCGTCCTAATGGATGCCGAGAAAATATAAACACACCCCCACACACACACACCCTCGCCTCCAGCTCCCAACCCCTCTGTGTGCTTAAATCAAACGAGCTTTTCTCCGGTCCCTGGAAATCCTGAGGGCCACGGGGGCTCAAAAGGAAAGGGGGAGGGGGCTGGGAGGAGCGGATTTGCACAAAACCACTTTTAAGGCCTGAAACTGCCAGGCCCTGTCCCCCGCTGACAGCAACAGGCGGCTGGCTGGGCCTGGGACGGTCCAAATGGCCGTCTGAATGCCAGGCAGACCTCCAAGGCAGCCTTCGGGGACAAAGTGGCAAAGTGGAACACGGGGTTTGAAAGAGTCATCTTTGCTCGGGGGTCAAACACCCAAGATCTCTCGCTGGCTTGGCCGCCTGACAGCGCGACCGGGGCCGGGCGGGAGGGGGGCCTCTCGGAGTCCTCCTCGCTGGTCCTTCCCGACCAAGCGTGGGGCCCGGCTGCGGCCTGGCTGAGCCTGCCTTTTAACTTGGTCACCTTCTAGGCTGTTCTGCCTTTCCCACAGCCGCTGGGCTTGGGTTCTCAGCTGACCGGAAAGGAGGAAGGAAGTAGAGTCCCTGTCTCCCTGTTTCTGCAGGAATGGAGTCAGAGCTCCAGAAGGGTCCAGAAGGCCAAGAATAGGTCTTATTTATATCATTATACTACGCTCTATCGGCTCAAACACTCTGGTGCAGAGGAATGTCAAAATGTTTCACAATGCCAAAATGAAGGAATTATTTATGTGTGTGTATGTATATATACATATGCTTATGCGTATAATATTCAACACTCTGGTAAGCATAAGTTATATAATATACAATTCATTATATATATCATATATAATTCTAGGCTACATATACAACAATTCAATGCGGGGTCTGTCTGTATGGCTCTGCGAAACTGCGGTACTCCCCCCCCCCCCTCCGTCCAATGGGAAGAGACACCTGAGGGGGAAGGGTTTTTCAAGGAGGCCCACCCGGAAGAAGCGGCCTGGCCTACGCCTTCTATCAGGACTGGTCGATGCTTTAACCACAAGCAGACTTCTGCCCTATGGTGCGTCCGAGGGGCTTCCCACCCAGAAAGGCATGGTCGGAACGTCTTCTCGAAGCCCGGGCACCTACCTAGATGTTAGCCAAAGGCTGAGACTTGTTTTCGGAATCAGAAACCATTTTCAGTTTATTTGCTGTGACTTTTGAGAGGTTTTTTCCCCTGAGAACGTTCCCGGGAAAACGAAGTAAGAGTAGTTTTCACCATTCAATCTGTGACACTTAGCCTTTCAGCAAATACTGTTTATTCATTAGAGGCTATAGGATTAGACTGCCTAGATCCCTAGCTGTGTGACCTTTGGGAACTTGTTGAACCTCTCTGTGCCTGTATTTCTTCCTCTTCGAAAGAAGAATGATCAAGTTACCTATTCGTTCATAGCTCATGAAGAACATACAAGATTATGTTTTAAGTGCTGGGATAGCATCTGGCATCTGAAAAGTGCTGTGTGTTGGTCCAATCAAGCAGTTTCTAGAAAGAATTCAATGACATTCCTTTTATACATTGATTTATTTCATGATCACTTCTCTCTTTTTGAGAGAGAGAGAGAGAGAGAATGAGCATGTGCGAACGAGCGGGGGTGGGGGGGCAGAAGAGAGAGAGGGGGGCACCTGGGTGGCTCAGTCAGTTGGGTGTCCGACTTCCGCTCAGGTCATGATCTCACGGTCTGTGAGTTCGAGCCGCGCATCAGGCTCTGTGCTGACAGCTCGGAGCCTGGAGCCTGCTTTGGATTCTGTGTCTCCCTCTCTCTCTGCCCCTCCCCACCTCTCTCAAAAATAAACATTAAAAAAAAAAACTTAAAAAGAAAGAAAGAGAGAGGACTCTCGAGCAGGCTCCAAGCTCAGTGTGGAGCCGGACTTGGGGCTCCATCCAATGACCCAGAGATGGTGACCTGAGCCAAAAGCAGGACGCTTAACTGACCGAGCCGCCCCGGTGCCCCTCGTGGTCATTTCTTATTTCTAAACAGGCGGTGTAAATTTCTGGGCAGTGATCTCAGATTTTCTTTCAAAGTAGATTGTTTAAGTATCATATGGCGTTAACTCAAAGAAAGCTACTAAGCATAGTAGAGGAGGAAGGCGAATAGGGGAAAATCATAAAAATGGTACAGAAATGACTGCAGTGTGGAAAACAGTGTTTAAGTGATTAGACTTGGGGCCCATTGCTCAGCTGTCTGTTCTCAAGACAGTCAAAATGCACAATAAGATGCCTGAGTTCGTCATTAGCACTGCCTCCCCCCCTGCCCACCCCTCACCCCCGCCATGTTGAACCTGTAGCCCCCGGTGTGACTGTATTTGGAGACGGGCTCTTTAAAGAGGTGGTTAAAGTTAGATGAGGCCGCAGAGGCGGACCCCTGTTTCAGCAAGACTGGTGTCTCTGTAAGAGGAGGGAGGGACACCAGGGAGGAGCCCCGGGAAGGGCCATGGGAGGACAGACATCTCCAAGCCAAAGGGAGAGCCTCGGGAGAAACCTAACCTGCCGCCCCGTGACCTTGGACTTCTAACCTCCAGGTCTGTAAGCTGGTGCATTTCTGCTGTGTCAGCCACTCCGGCTGTGGTCTTGTGCCATGGCAGCCAGGGCTGGCTCTTACAGGCTTATACGGGGGAGGGGAGACAAAGTGCCTTCTTTCTAGACTTAGGGAAGAATCTGAACTTAAAAAAAAAAAAAAAAAAAAATGGAGAGTGGGTGCCTGAGTGGCTCAGTCAGTTGAGCGTCCGACTTCGGCTCAGGTCATGATCTCACGGTTCATGAGTTCGAGCCCCGCGTCGGGCTCTGTGCTGACAGCTCGGAGCCTGGAGCCTGCTTTGGATTCTGTGTCTCCCTCTCTCTCTTTCCCCTCCGACCCCTGCTCACCCTCTGTCTCTCTCTCTCTCGAAAATAATAAACATTCCAAAAAAATGTTTTTTAAACGGAGAGAAATAAATGTGCATCAGAGGTAGCCACGCGGCCAAAAACGGCTAAGGTGTCCTGAGTACTGACCGGATCGCACACACCGTGTGAATAATATCACTGGGTCCTCAAGACAAATCCAGGGAGAAAATTCTCGAGCTACAGAAACCGCACCTCGGGAAGGCCGATGTTCTCCCAAGGTCCCTCAGGAAGCAAGTGGAGACAATCCACTGAGTTTGGGTCTTTCCGCCCCTAAATCCGGGGCTCTCAACCCCCGTGGCGTTCTGCTGGCAAAAGTTTCAAAATTCAGGAGGCCTCTGACTGCACCTTAGAAGGATCCAGAGGAACCACAGACCCTCGTCGCCGTGAGGACGTTAGGCCCTACTAGAGGGCCGATGGGTTCCAGGAGGCCCCCTTCGCCCTCCTTCCGGGCCACCCTTTCACAACCTGGAGAATTTTCTAAAATTGTTTCATTTTACAAATGCGCACAGGCTCCCCCGGGAGCAAGCAGACAGTTGGCAGAGATTAAATAATTAGCATTTCAAAGCGTTCGGTTTCATCTTCCCCTTTGCCAGGGTGAGAATCACTGCAGGACAAAAGTGAGTTCCTCTTGTTTCTTGCCTCGCCCCCAGGAGGGGTCTTCCCAGAGAGACCTCGGCAGCCAGCCTGTCGCTGCAGCTGGCTCTGGCCTGTCCTGGTGAGGGACCGCTGATGAGCACGGTGACCCGGTCCTTCCCAACAGGCCCCGCTCCGCCCAGCGCTGCCAGCCTCCTTACAGGAATTAACCGAGAGCACCAGGCTGGCATTTCGGCCTTTGCAGATTTCATTTAAGTTCAGAACATCCCTTTTCTGGGGTTTCGAGAAGGGAGCCGACACACCCATGCGGGAAAAGAAGGAGAAGACACCTTGATCTAAAGCTGTGTTACTGGGCACAGGGGCCACTGACCACCTGTGGCTGCGGAACCCCGGCGAGGTGGCAGGGGCGCACTGGGGTAGGCTCGGAGGGTGACCTGCGCACCGGATGTTAAAGACAGTATGAAAACGAACAAGCTCAAAGGTCTCATGGCTATTTTCTGTAGCGATTCCGTGTTGAAACGATACTATTTCGGCTGTATTAGCTTAAATGGAACATTCTATTAAAAATCATCCCTGGGGCGCCTGGAGGGCTCAGTCGGTTCAGCGTCCGACTTTGGCTCAGGTCATGATCTCACGGTTTGTGAGTTCGAGCCCCACGTCGGGCTCTGTGCTGACAGCTCAGAGCCTGGAGTTTCATTCAGATTCTGTGTCTCCCCCTCTCTCTGCCCCTCCCGTGCTCATGCTCTGTCTCTCAATAATAAATAATAACCTTAAAAAATTAAAAAAGAAAAAAAAATCATCCCATTTGTATATTTCTTTTTGCTTATGTGAATGTAGCTTCCCCGAAAGACTTTCCTGTTTCTCTAAATCTTGCTCGCTTTTTTTTTTTTTTGAGAGAGAGAGAGAGGGAGAGAGAGAGAGACTCTTAAACCCGCTCCACGCTCAGCACGGAAGCCTGATCTCGCGATCGTGAGAGCACGACCCGAGCCGAAATCAAGAGTCCAGACGCTTCGCCGACTGAGCCGCCCGGGCGCCCCCCTAAATCTTGCATCCCCTTAAGGGTCCCTGTCCATGGCCCTCGTCACCACCTGCAATTCTCTTATTTACGTATTTGTTTGCGTCTTGGTTTCTGTTTTTCCTCCAGGAATGTACGGTCCCTGAGGACAGGGACTCGGCCTCTCTAGTCGGCTGCTTTATTTCCAGGAATCCAGTGCCAGGTACACGCTAAGTGCTTGATAACTATTTCTTGATTGTGCGAAGGAGGGAAAGGAGCCTGGGTAGGCACCCCCGCTCTGAGGCACCCCCGAGCGCCAGGTGAGACTGACCGCTTTCTTGCTGATACTTGAGGCCGCCTTATACATGCCCTTCACAGACCCCATAGCGTTTCAGAGCCCTTCTAGGCTTTTCTCTCCATCTCCTTCTACTAGACGCCAGCTCCTAGGTTGCAGGAAACTTGTCCGTAGTTACCTTTTTTCTCCCAGACCACACACATCAGAGTGAATGAACGGATCAACCTTTGAAACTTTCTGTAGCCTAGACGTCTAAAACGAGCTAACTTCCTCAACCAAGGGGCCTCCCGGCCTCGGTTAAATCATGTCCTTCCCCCTCTGTCTGGTCGTGTTCGTGGCACCTTTTGTCACGACAGGAAGACATCTGCGTTTCACCAGTGCGGGTTTGGCAGGTGGCTGGATGGGAAAGCCGGACGATAGACCCCGTTATGGTTTGTACAGTGCTCGGTACTTTGCTGAGTGCTTCCGTGTCCTCTGTTACTTCATTTAACGCTCAAAACTCCTTTGTAAAAACAGGAGGAGCAGCCATCAGTATCCCAATCAACGAAAGATGGCTCAGCCTGAGGTCGCCCACAGCGGCTTGTCCCTAACCGACAGAGAGAAATTCAAGCCCAGAGCCTAGACTCCGCCGTTAGGGCTTTTTCTAGAATCTCAAGATCGAATCCGACAGACCACTCTCGGACAGACAAAAGGAAGCAAGGTTTTTTCCACTAACTACTAGACTGTCCAGACCCCTTCAGTGACCCCCTCAGTTGTAGGCTAAAATCCAGACCGCTTATCCCAGCATGGAAAGCCTTCTGCAAGTCCTACCTTTCCGGTTGTCTCGCCTGACAGCGAGCCCTTCTTACACACACACCCGCGTGCCCATACGTCTAAACCCTCAGATCTCAGTTTCCCAGGGGTGTGCCTCCCGCTCCCCACCATCGTCTCCGCCCCATTTACCCTGCGTGGGCTTCGTTCCTCGAAAGTAATTCACGCTCTTTCCTTTCAGCTCGTTTCCTGCCCTAGTCCTTCCCCATCACATCCTTGCGTTCCTTCTGCCATTTGCTTTTCGACAGCCTCTGGAGATGTCCCCCCATGGTTATTCCACCGAAGCCCAGGCGTCCCTGTCGATCCTTTCGCTGTCCAGTTCCGAACCACCCGTGCAGTGCCTCGTTCGCAGAGCCTTCACTCCGCCACGGTGGGCGTTCCTGGTGTTTTACGCTAGCGACGCTGCACCTGCTCACGGCCCTAAGTGGGAGCTGCGGTCCCTGCAAGACCCCACTCCTTGCCGCGGTTGCGTAATTCTGGGATGGGTGTTTCACTTCAGCGTGTCCAGTCGAGCTGTCGGATGAGGAAAAGAGTCTCTCGAACGGCTGCCTCAGGAAATGGAATCATGACCAGCTGAAGACAGTGAGCGGGAAAGATGTCGCAGGAAGGTAGAAGTGTATATAAAGGGTGGACATTCTGGGTATGTTGGTTTCAAATCCCTGCCGAGCTGCCCTTCCCGAGACCTGGGCTGAGCGATTGTAACATACGAGCCCCAGAGATCTGACCAGCGGATGACTTGCTTCTCCTCGAAATACTTGCTTTCCCTGGTCTGCTCAGCTGTGGTGGACCACGTGGTATGGACCTTAGACATGTCTAGAAGCTTTTGAGGGCTGGTATGTGTCATGGATCTTAACTTTAAAGGCTGAAGACTCTCTATACTGTTGGATGGAAGGAAGGGCATTTATTCTTAGAGAAGCCACTTTGAAATTGATATCCCATAACTCTGTGGAAGGCAAGGGGAGCTGATCGTCTCTACCGCTAGCAAGGCTGAGCGCGATGGGAATCCAAAAGCAAAGGCAAAAGCGTTTAGGAGCCCAGAGGCTCACGGAGTTGGGCCTGGGCCTCCACTCCCAGGGAGCCAGCCAAGTCTTCCCAAGCCAAGTCTTCTGGTTGAAATGTGGCTCGAAGGACTCCAAGCATCAAGTGGGGAGTCACACTGGATGACCTGCCTCCCGATCTTAAAATACTCCGCTTCTCTCAGATTCGATAACGGTGGACCCTCATTCTGGTGCAGCCCCCGCACGGTGACCCTGCTGGAAAATACATCCCAGGTGGTCTTCTTCTAGCTTCCGGCGCTTTCCTTAGCCAAGCGTTGTCAATATTCTTGCTTCCGGTATAGGTAAGAGACCGTATTTCTGACAGGTGTACTCTCTGAATTAGTCATCCCTGTGGGTAGTGAGGCGTAGATTCCAGGGGAACTGGAGCAAACAGAGAGTGTGTGGGGTCTCTGTCTCTGTCTGTGGCACTCGGGACAGAGCGGCTACAGAGAAAACCGAAGAAACTAACTCTTGGATTAAAACACATAAGGACGCGGGAAGCGTCAGAACTTCTTGTCATGGCTTCTGACTCAGTCATTGGGAATTTTTTTTTAATGTTTATTTTTGAGAGAGAGAGAGACAGAGCATGAGCAGGAGAGGGGCAGAGAGAGAGGGAGACCCAGAGTGTGAAGCAGGCTCCAGGCTCTGAGCTGTCAGCATAGAGCCCGACGTGGGGCTCGAACCCACGAACATCGAGATCATGACCTGAGCCAAAGTCGGACGCTTAAATGGCTGAGCCACCCAGGCGCCCCTATTGGGAATTTTTAAAGACATATTATTTCACATGGGCATAGTACCTGGGCGTAACATGGAATGCGGGCCCTGACCTCAAAGCTTATTTTAGTCTGGTGTCAAATCTCTTGTCGGTGGCTCCTCACCGCACCCCATTCAAATGTGAACTCATTACCTCGCCACTCCTCCGACTGGCTTCTCTGCCACATCATCCCCACCCCCCCACCCCCCCGATGGCACAGCTTCCACTTACGTGTGCCAAAACATGCATGGCCATTTTTTTAAAAAATTTTTTTAATGTTTATTTATTTCAGAGAGAGGCAGAACATGAGCAGTGGAGAGGCAGTGAGAGAGGGGGATACAGAGTCTGAAGCAGGCTCCAAGCTCTGAGCTGTCAGCACAGAGCCCGATGCGGGGCTCGAACTCACGGACTGTGAGATCATGACCTGAGCCGAAGTCGGACGCTTAGCCAACTAAGCCACTCAGGCGCCCCACGCGTGGCCATTTTTAATTTCTTTTGTCGATTCTACTTCCTAACAGTCTCTCAAATCTGTCTACTTCTTTCCATGTGGCTGGAAGTCCATAATCTCTTCCATCTTGTACTCTTCTCCTAAGTTATTGCTTTGTAGGTACTTTTGAGTCTTCCCCACCCATGTTCTAAGCTACTACCAGAACGATCTTTGTATCCTTAGCTGTATTAAGGTATAAATGATGTACAATTAGCTACATGTGTTCAAAGTACACACTGCATAAGTTGTGATAGGAGTTTATACTCATGAAACCATAAGTTAATATAATCATCAAAATTTCTTCTGAACCCTTTTTTAAATAATTTTTTTAAGTTTACTTATTTATTTTGAGAGAGAGAAGATGTGAGAGGGGCAGGGGGCAGAGAGAGAGAGAGAGAGAGAGAGAGAGAGAGAGAGAAATCCCAAGCAGGCTCTGCTCTGTCAGCTCAGAGCCCGATGTGGGGCCTGAACACATTAACCGTGAGATCGTGACCTGAGCCAAAATCAAGAGTTGGACGCTTAACCGACTGAACCACCCAGGCGCCCCTCTTCTGTGCCCTTGTAATCACAGCTGCCGAGCCCTTGCCACGCCTGTGGAGCTCAGAAAGTCACATTCTGCATTCTGCCACCGTAGATAAGTTTGCATTTCTTAGAGTTTTATATAAATGAATAAATAGTATGTACTCTTTTTCATCTGGTTTCTATCACTCAGCATAAATATTTTGAGATTCATCCATGTTTTCATGGATATCAATAGTTTCACTGTTGCCGTTTTATTTTTTTGTTTGTTTTTGTTTTTGTTTTTTAATTCAAGTTAGTTAACATACAGTGTGGTCTTGGCTTCAGGAGTAGAACCCAGCGATTCGTCACTTACATGTAACACCCAGTGCTCCTCCCAACAAGCGCCCTCCTAATGCCCGTCACCCACTTAACCCATCCCCCTACCCACCTCCCCTCCAGCAACCTTCAGTTTCTTCTCTGTATTGAAGAGTCTCTTATGGTTTGCCTGCCTCTCTGTTTTTATCTTACTTTTCCTTCTCTTCCCCTATGTTCATGTGTTGTGTTTCTCAAATTCCACATATGACTGAAATCATATCCCTGTCTTTCACTGGTGCAGGTTTTTAATGACCAAGCAGCATTCCGTTGTATGGATTCACAAGAGTAGATTCATCCATTCCCTTCCGTTCATCAATTCCTCAATTGCTAAACATTTGAGTTGTTCCAGTTTTTTGCCTATCATAAGTAAAGCTACTATACAGATTTATGAGAAAGCGTTCATATGGATGGATAGATCCGATATCTAGAAGGCAACCGAATCATATGATGGGTATACGTATGTTCTACTGTTTAAGAAACTGCAAATGATTTTCCAAAGTAGCTGTACATTTCGCTTACCCAGTAACCTCATATGAAAGTTTCAATAGTTCAACATTCTTACCAATGCTTGGAGTCATTGTGTTTTTTTTAAGTTTTAGCCATTCTAGTGGGAGTAATATCGCACTCACTGTACTTGTGTATGTGTGTGTGTGTGTACAAATATATATAATACATTGTCTGTCAAATCTCTGACCCATTCTTTATTAAGTTGTTTATTTTTCTATTCCTGAGTTTTGAGAGTTATTTATAAATTCTAGATGCAAGCATTCTACCACTTCAACTCTCTAGAAAAGTTGGTATAGAGCCAGTACTATTTTTCATTAAATTTTATGCAGAATTTCCCAGTGAAACAATATAGCTTGTTCTTTTCTTTGGGGAAAGAACTTTAATTAAAATGTCAAATTTTCAAATAGGTACAGGCCTTTCAGCTTATTTATTTCACGTTGACTGAGCGTTGATTGCCTGTATCTTTCAAGAAATTAGTCCATTTTAGCGAAGTTGTCAAGTATATTGGAATCAAGGTTTTCATAGTATTTCCTGTTGTCATTTCAACATCTATAGAACCAGTAGTGATGTTCTTGTCCTTGAGTCTTTGCTCTTTTTTCCTGGTTAGTTAGGCTAAATATGTATCAGTTTTGTTGATCTTGCCAAAGAACTAGATTGAATTTGTTTATCTTTTCCTGGTTTCTTATAGTAGAAGCTGAGGTCATTGATTTGAGACCATTTTTCTTTGTTGCTTTATTCAATATATATATTTATTGCTACATATATATATATGTATATATATATATTTCCTTCTGTAGTTAAAACCAAAATGAAGGATAAAGCTAATACAAAGAAAAATAGACCTGTGAGCAAGAGAAAGAGAGTTTTCCGATGATGATATTTAAGCTCCTGGATCCAGCTATACCTGAAGCCACATAACCCCAGATTTTTCAGCTGCATGAATTATATTTTTTAAAAGCTAGTTAACACTGGATATCTCTCATTTAAAACTTAAAAGAGTTCTGTCTCAAACAGAAAACCCGAGGTCAAGCTACAGGGAAGCAAGCTTCGTTTGGTGATTACATGAACTAAGCATTATGGGAGGTGCTTGATATTTGCATTTTCATATCATCTTAATTAGTCTGTACAGTTGATGTTAGTGACTTTATTTAAGGGAAGAGGAAACCCAGACAGAGAGTGAAGTGAGACACTGAGTGAGAAAGCTCGGACCCAGATCTGCCCGGCTATAATTTCATTCCTGTGCCCTTCACTGCCTTGCATTTTATTTCCCTCCCACCTGCCCGGGAAGAGTCAACAAAGTCAACGGCATCATGAATATGGGTACGGACTTGGGAAAAGTCAAGAATGCCTTCTGTGTTCCAAGTTTTGACTGGCGAGACAATCGTTTCCATCAGCCCATGGTTCTGGGAACCCCCTCTTGCCCCACCTCCGGCTCTTGTCCGGAGGGCGCATCTAGAGTGAACAGGGGCGGGCTTTCGGGGCCCCTGCCTGCTGCCCCCAGCCCATCTCTTTTGTCAGCCCGTCTCCTGTGCAGGTGAGCCGATACTCATCACAATCCACTCCCAGTCTGTTCCACAGCGACAGAACGCTGACGTCCCCTTGGCTCTGTGCTGTCGGGAAAGTGCAGGAGAGGGATTCCATCCCCCGGAACATCTCAGCTCTGACGAGACAGAGAGACATATGCACGGAGGTAATTAACCCTGGCCACATGCACGAGAGAGTGAAGCTACTACAAACAGAAGGAGTTGGGAGACCACCCCTTGGGGGATGGTGTCGTATGGGAACGTTTTCTGGAAATCACCTTAATTTGCCTTTCAAGGTAGCTGGTTTTCAGAAGAAATGTCCTCTTCTGTTTTTCTACATTCCATGTCCTATTTTCAAGACCCAACTCACGGCACACCTTTTGTAGAATAGAATAGAATAGAATAGAATAGAATAGAATAGAATAGAATAGAATAGAATAGAATAGAATAATTATAAACATGCTCTCTGGCATCTAAGATTTAGGTTTGAAGCTCAACTCCATTGTGACTAGCTGTGTGATGTTGGGTAAGGTGCCTAACCCCTCTGTGTCTCAGACATCTTCCCTCTCTAATGGGAATAATAATATGTACCACATAGCATCACCGAAAGATGAGTAGAGTAAGCTGTGGCACATGTTTGGAACAGTGCCTGATGCATTCGGCTCTCGAGAGGCATCAGTTGGCAATTACTGTTCCCCTCTCTCATCCACAGCTCCTTCGTGCTGAGGTTGCAGAGAACAGGAAGTCCTCCTTGTTTACTGTTGTGATGCGCACATAACCGTCTCCTTAGTGAGAGTTCTTCTTAGGAAGCCTCTTCTCTTTTCTTTGAACCCCTTTTTGGCATTCCGCAGACCTCTAGGTGGATGGATCCTCACATGTATCCCTAAGGAATCGTTCCCACTGTCCAGAATATTTTGATGGCCAGTATCATAAGACATAATTCGGAGCTGCTCAATTAATAAAGGGTATTAACTGGCTTTGTAACTGAAGAGTCAATGTCTGAGACTGGTTTCACAGGAGATATTTGATCTACCCGTTCTACCTTAAGTCCAAAATCAGTTTTTTGTTCTTTCTGTTTTTCTGTTCTCCCTTCTGTGGTGTCTGTTTAACCTTCAGGGTTGCTGTTAGAGAAGAAAAGAGAAATGACTCTGACCCTTGTCAACCAGTAAGGAAGACTTGTTATTGGGGTACTGCAGTAGGAGAGAGAAATTGAGAAGTGGGGATTGGTAGCCAAACAGCAGGGTGGTGATGGGGGTGGGGAGGCTGTGGATAGAAAATTACCAAGACGAGGGGGCGCCTGGGTGACTCAGTTGGGTAGGCGTCTGACTTTGGCTCAGGTCATGATATCACGGTTAGTGAGTTCCAGCCCCACGCCGAGACTGCTTGGGATGCCCTGTCTCTCTCTCTCTCTGCCTCTCCCCTGTGCGCATGTGCTCTCTCTCTCTCTCTCTCTCTCTCAAGGAAATAAATAAACATTAAAAAAAAAAAAAGAAAAAATTACCAAGAGAAGGCGCCAAGTGATGGGAGGTTCTCAATAAACTGGTCTAACAGGATCCTTCTCAGAGCAAACCAAAGGGGATAAGGAAATTAGTCAGATATCAACTGTGATCCCATAACGCATTGGGTAGGAGGGATGACTTAGCAGGATTCATGCCAAAACTGAGCTGGACAGACCAAAGACTGGATGGGGGACCTAGCAGAAAAGAGGGCTCAGAGGAACCTGCCTACACTTTGGTCCAAGAGTGAGTGTTTGTCAGTAGGTCTCGTGCTGGTTTAGGATGATTGCTGGCTAGTAGCTTCTTGGTCCCTGTGTTTCTTGTCCGAATCCAGCAGAAACATCTAACGTGACTTTGTTCTGAATTCCCAGAAGAGACCCAAAGAGTCTCACGGATTGGGCCGGCTCAGTCCTGTGGCGACTTCTGGACCAGGAGGTTGGCGTGTTGCTGGTTGTTTACGCGTAAGTCACAGGGTCGAGTCCTGGGTCGAGAAAGGGAGTGGTGTCCATCAAACCCCAGAGATCCCAAAAAAAAGTGGGGTCGGACTCTGCCCTGACTTTGCAGGCCCACAGGGCAAGAGTGTTTCGGAACCCCACGATCCATACATATAAATATTTAAGAGCTATAAATCAAGCTAACAACTGCTAAATAAAACTCGTTCTCTCCTCCCAGGAGTTGCCAGATTAAATAAAGAACTCCTGAATTTCCATTCGCGAAATCTGGCAGCCCCACTTCTACCGTGATAAATGTGTCTTCGTAATGACAAGATAGAAGAATATGGGTGAAGCTACCCTGTGAGCCCCTTCTGGTCACAAATGAGAACACTTTCCCACAAGAAAAGTGGGAAGTGGGGGCTTGTCTGCAAAAATATGCTAATTAGCCTTCTTTTCTTACCCAATACCTTCCACTATGGAGTCCACTGCACCCCCCCAAAGCAGCTTCCTTCCACTCCGACTTTGGTGGGACTACTCACAATACTTGGTGGCTTTCAAGCCCAGCTGCCTTCTGTTTTGAGGGGGAAAAAGGCTGGGGAGGTGGAGAAGCATTTCCCCGGGGCCTGAATGGGTTAGTCACCAAAGCAGATGTTAGGGTTTCAAGTCATGCTCTGCCCAGGCTAAGCACCCAGCCCACACGTGTTCTTTTATAAGGGCATCCTTGTGCATCTGTTTGGGATATGCAAAGCTCTGAACCTTGGGGCTCAGGGGAGGAGCCCTTTGTGCTGGGTCTAAGGACATTACTGGTCCTTTTCCTTCTGGACAAATATACGGCTACATTTCCCAACCTCTTTGGGCCACATTATTGAAGTACGATCGGTGAACGTGAGCTACTACAAGACCTGGCCCCTAAAAGTTTCCCATGCAATCCTCAGCACTCTTTTCTCCCATTCGCTTGTCTAATGGAGGGCCTCCTAAAGCCCGAGAGAGGAGGGGATTCCAGATGGAACAAGCTTCAGTCCCTGAACAACCACATGGAGTACATACCTCTCTCCAGCTTCCACCTCCAATTGGATTTTACCTGAGCAGGAAATGTACTTCCTTTATGGTAAGCCTCCAGGATGTTGCTTTTTCTCTATTATAGCAAATAGTACCGACTTGACTTGAACAAGGGCTGATGAGAAGGGGACAGGGCACGTTTGCCGGTGTAGCAGACGACAAACGCCTGCCACACTTCCCTGCCAAAGTCTCGGAGGCAAATGGCTACACAGGTCATGGGGCACTGCTCCCCAAATTCCTGGCTGTGTCATCACAGGTTTTTACGCCTTACAAAACGCGGATCAATTCAACCTAGAGCCTGTATGGTTTTTGTAATGTGCCTAACGCAGCACTCTGGCCATGTGACTCCTAGCATTGTCATGCAAAGACTCCCAGACCTGGGATTGATTTTCCAATGCCTGGATGTCATATTCCTATCGATACGATTTTAAGCCATAAACTGAAAAACCAATAGTGTAATAAGTGGCTATAAAAATGTCAGTATAAGCCCCCAGTTAAGAGCTGAAGGGTAACACAGCCTGTTGCCCAAGACTCTGTCACGTCCGCAGCCCCGCTTTCTAGAACAAACACGGAGAAGCCTTCATCCATTTCTGCAGTGCCAACACCTGGGTGTGAAATATTCAGGAACAGAGGAGAGTATGGAAGTGAGGGTTTCCTCAAAAGTTCCTAAAGATGGTGTTTGCAAACGTATAAACTAAACTCTTGGTAGGTGGGGATGAGGGAGGAAGGGAGGGGGCTGTCTTTGGCCTGAGGACACTATCAGTAGACGACAGGATGCTAAATGGTAAAAAAAACAAAAAAACAAAAAAAAAAACAAAAAAACAAAACAAAACAAAAAAAAAACTTGAGAAATTTGTAATAATTTGGAGAGGAATGTGGAGGGTGAAGTATTTCAAGGAGAAGTATCAACAGTGTTGAACGAGAATACATTTATATAAATCCAATATGTCGTCATCGGTCTTACCGGCAGCCATTTTAATTCTTTATCTTCTTTAGATGCAATGAAATCCATTCTTTGTGTTTATGAGATCACACCAGCCCATTACCGTCCACTAACATGTAATGGAGGTTGAATGCTGCACAACAACCCAAAATCGGGTCCTGCCAGGTGAACCTGAAAGCCGACAGAAGGCACGATTGCCATTTTTGTTTTATCTTAACGTCTGATCTTGATACGTCTCAAAGCATTCGAGCCGCAAAGAGTTAAACAAGAAACTGTAAAAAATGATAGAAACAATATGAGACCGAACATCTCAACAGTTGCCAAAACTAGCAAATAATCAAACTCTGACCACAAAACCTCTCCAGATACACAATGGCACCAATACCAGCTTAAGAACAAAGCTGCCCAATATATTTTTTCAAATCCCTCTCGTCTCCTACTCATCTCCTGACCAAATGTTGGCAATGGACTGGCTCACAGAATTCTGAGCTGTAAAAGGGTTCAGAGATTAACCAGAGCAGTAATTCTCGGAGCTGCAAATCAGAACCTGGAGAAGTGGATGTTTAAAAGAATCTTCATTGTTGCTGTTGTCTACTGAGGGGGCGGGAGAGCAGCTTTGTTTCTTAACACAGAACACACAAACACTCTGGAAACCCTCGGAGCGGAGGTTTCACCCCAGAGGAGGAATGTAGACATGTTCTCGGCCAACCAGGACAATTCTGGTAGAGGGACACCCCTAGATCTCAAAAGGTGAAAGACGTGCAGGATGTGAATGTCATCAAAAGAGAACACTGTTCAAAGGCTGATGAAGACTGATACAGTCCCCTCCTCTTTTTATGTACTTAATAATTCATTCCCCTTGCCTTCAATTCAGCAAATTGTGGTTGAACAGTAGTATGTGCTCAGAAGAGTGGGAGGTATCGGGAAAACGGTATCCAAGGCACCATCCAGTCTTCGGAGTAGGAAATTTACATGGAAACAAACAAACAAAAAAATGGACACTACCGGGACAGCTGTACAAAGGTATGCAGCTTACCCGAGAAGAGACAAAACCCTGGAAAGGTGATCCTTCTCCATCCCTAAAGCAGACACCATCGCCAATGTCTTTGCTGTTGTTTCTATAAACCAAGGAATAATATACATATTGGTTTCTTCTTTGTAACATTTGCTAGGAGTGTGTATTCATTTTCTACTCGTGCATAACAGATGACCCTAAAATGTAGTGGCTTCCACTACATTTATATATATAATAAATTTAAATCCTCACGTATAAGACCAATTAATATATATTGGCTTTATATATTTATTCTCGTTCAACACTTTTGATACTTCTTGAAGCATCCGATCCTACACATTTCTCTCCAAATTATTGCGTCTTTCCCAAATCTTTTACCGTTCAGCAGCCTGTTGTCTGTGGCCAGTGTCCTCTGGACAAGACCTCCCTACCATCCCCGGGCTCTCTGCCAGTCAGAAGGTTAGTCTGTGCCTTTTTAAACACCATCTTTAGGAACTTCTGAGGAAATATTTCAGCCCCAGTTCTCTAGGACTGTGGAAATGGATGAAGACTTTCTGTTTGCCCTTGAAAGAGGGCTGCTGACCTGACAGTCTTGGGTCACAGGCTGTGTGACCCATCAGCTTTTTTTGTTTTTAATTTTTTAATGTGTATTCATTTTTGAGAGACAGAGACAGAGTGGTGGAAGGGCCGAGAGAGAGAGAGAGGGAGACAGAATCTGAAGCAGGCCTCAGGCTCTGAGCTGTCAGCACGGAGCCCGATGTGGGGCTCGAACCCACAGACCACGAGATCATGACCTGAGCCGAAGTCAGACGCTTAACCGACTGAGCCACCCAGGCGCCCATAGCTGGTTCCAGTGATTACTGATATTGTACACCTCTTCCCATCAACTCTGGCTGCCATGTCTGTCTATCTATCTATCTATCTATCTATCTATCTATCTATCTATCTATCTAGATGTTGTAGATATATAGATTGGATATAGACATAGACATAGACACAGACACAGACACGGACACAGACACAGATACAGATATAGATATATCTCCTTCTTTCTGAACAAAACAGCCGCCATATTTAGTAGCTCTGTGGAGAGACCCAAGTCCCTGTGCCCAACCAGCAGCCGGCGGGGACCCACGGCCTGCTAACATGGAATCTTTCCCAAGTCCGCTTTTGGGATGACGGCAGCCCTGGCCGATTCCTTCGCTGCAGCCTTGTGAGAGACCCTGAGTCAGAGGCACCTAGCTTGGCCGCGTCCAGATCCTTGACCCTCCTCAGCTTTATGAGATTACAAATGCTTACGTTGGAAGCCACTGCATTTTGGGGTCGTCTGTTACGCACCAGTAGAAAATGAACACACACTCCTAGCAAATGTTGCAAAGAAGAAACCAGTAGGAACCTGCATGAATCTCATGCGAGCGTATGTATCCTTTGGGATAAACCAGATCACCTGGGATCTAGTAAATTCTACAAATGCCCATCTTCAAGAGAGAAGGGTTAGGGTCCATGAGTCTTTTCTTTCCTGGGTCTCTGTCTTGGTACCCAGAGCAGCCCCTGTGCAGTGGTTGTGCCTGTGTTCTGTTCCCAGAAGAGGGTGCAGAGCCGGGGCCAGGGACTGGGCTCCCTATGGGCTTTCCTGTTCCATTTCTCCTTTGATTGCTGGAAGCATCTTCTTTTACCTTTTCTTCTTCTTTTTTTTTTAAATGCTTATTTATTTTTGAGATAGACAGAGTGCAAGCGGGGGAGGAGCAGAGAGAGAGGGAGACACAGAACCCGAAGCAGGCTCCAGGCTCTGAGCTGTCAGCACAGAGCCCAACGCAGGGCTTGAACTCACAGACTGTGAGACCATGACCCAAAGTCAGAGGCTTTTAACGGGCTGAGCCACCCAGGCGCCCCTGAAAGCATTTTCCTGATTGTGCTAAAAGATTTAGAACGGTCCCCAACCATGGATTTAAAGTCACCCCTAATCCCAACTTTCTCCCCCAGACGTTATCATCCCTTTTCCTTACACAGTGTTTTACTCCCCTAGGTGGCCCGCTCCGGGGACAAGGGAGTGTCGGCCCTTCCCGCAATTCTGGAAGGTTTCCTCATCTGCACCTTCCCATGGGGGGTCGTGGCTCGTCTGGAGCCAAAGTCACAAGGTACCAAGTTCCATTAAAAATAATTGGCAGCGACTGGACTGGGCTGAATGCTAATTTTAAGTCTGGTCTTGGCAAAGAATTTGGTAGGCAAATAGGATAAATGAGCAGATTCTTGGTTATATCCCGCCTTGGGGAAATCACCGGATTCGGGAAGCAGGTCATGATTAACACAGAAATGACTCTCACACAGGTACGCTGGACAGCACCGGGCACTCAGCGCTCAGCGAAACACAGAGCCGATACCTCCTCCTGTATGTCATTACCATGCTTATTGTTCCTCTGGACTGACCGCTATTAGAAATTGTTTCGTTGGGGCCCCTGGGCGGCTCAGTCGGTTAAGCGTCCAGCTCTTGAGCCTGGCTCGGGCCATGTTCTCACCATTCATGGGATTGAGCTCCATGTTGGGCTCTGTGCTGACAGCACGGGGCCTGCTGGGGATTCTCTCTCTCTCTCTCTCTCTCTCTCTCTCTCTCTCTCTCTCCCTCTTTCTCTCTCAAAATAAATAAATTAAAAAAAACACACATTAAAAAATTGTTTTGTTGTTTGTTTCATTACTCATTTCTGTCTCCCCACCATATGCACACACACCTACACACGAAACACACAGACACACACGCATATGTCACACACATACACAAACACAACGACACCACACTGAATGTAAACCCATAAGCCCACCGACGGGATTGGTTTTACACACAACTTTTTTCTAGCTTTGCGTACAGTCCTCCCACATTGTGGGCATGCAAACAAATATATACATTTATCGAATGACTGAATTCATATCTCATGGATGGCAAATGGATTCCTGTTTTTGCGTAATGCCGAGAACTTATTTTTTTTTATTTATTTTTTAATGTTTTTATTTATTTTTGAGAGCAGGAGAGACACAGCATGAATGGGGGAGGGTCAGAGAGAGAGAGGGAGACACAGAATCCCAAGCAGGCTCCAGGCTCTGAGCCATCAGAGCTCAACACAGAGCCTGACGCGGGACTCAAACTCACAGACTGTGCGATCATGACCCGGGCCTAAGTCGGACACTTAACTGACTGAGCCACTAGGCACCCCTTTTTTTTTATGTTTTTATTTATTTTTGAGAGCAGGAGAGACAAGCGTAATGCCAAGAATTTAAAGGCCAGGCCCTCGAAGCAAAAGCCTACCCCCTCGACATTTTTCTTTCTTAGGAACAAAATACGTAGAATCCCTAGCGGGGTCCTAGTTTTGTGGAACCTCCTCTCCCCCTAACCCCGGGAGGAGGCCCGAATGTTCGGCCCCAAACTCAGGCTAAGGCCAGACAAAGGTTTAGCGGGGAGGGAGGCGGGGGCAGGCTGGCCCTGTCCGTGCCTCTGAGCAGGGTACACAGCACGCGCTTTCTCCGAGACCCCGTAGCTCCCGGACGTTAGACCCCGTGCCAGCTAATAAATGAGATCTGACAAGACTTTAATCCGAAGCGGCATTTCCCCTCTGAGGCTCGCCTCGATCTCAAGTGGAGCCACAGATAACAGAAGGAAAAGAGAAGGAAATACCGGGAAACCAGGAAGGCCGCCCTTGTTAACAGCTCAGAGGGGGAAAAAAAAATAATAATTTTTTGGCTTCATCTTAAATTACCTACGACTTCAGGTTTAAGCTCAATTTGCTGTGAGAATTGTATCCAAATCTGGGATCACTCCCTTCCTTTCATTCTGGTTCCGTTTTTCTTTTTTTTTTTCTCCTTCTGGCTTTTATTTTTAGCAGTGCTTCAATTATTTTAAGATGATAACCATCCTCAGGCTTTTTTGATTCCGAATTTCTGTAGAAGGAGGCCAGCAGCTCTCTGTTTCAAAGTCTTCGAGAACCCAAACTTTCACAGTCCCGCATTCTGCTCCCAAGACATTAGCTCTAATTAAGCTAATCAAACCCATGCGCAGCCGTACGCATAAAAAACACGGACGAAACGAGCCAACTCTATGAGAAACAGATATTATACAATGAAAATAAAATGAATGCGCCAGACTTCTTTAACTACTGTTCCATTAAATACACTTACTTTTGAATGAGCTTTGATCTTTTCTTCATGTCATAGACCAAGATGTTGTCATAAGAGGAATGAATTACTTCCTTTAGGTTGACCTCATTCATATTCCATAGCAAGAGCCAATCCTATTACGGCTGCCATGGAGCATAATCCAATTACAATTTTTATTTCAAAATATAACACAATCCCCTGCCTTCGAGAACCAAATGTACTCCACGGTGGGCAAAAAAAAAAAGGCAGGGATCCCCATTTGCTTGGAGGGGGAAAGACTACCCGTAGGCTGGCTTGGAGGAACTGAGTTTTGAGAGTTGGAAACATGGAGACACCAGCCTGTAGTCTTCTTTCACAAACAACCTCAGCCTCAGAGTCGGTCAGAGGAGAGGAGTCGCTCTCTGTCGCTCTGTCGCTCAGGCAGAGGAGTCCTGATGTTGGACAGCCCCCCAGATGTCCGTCATTAGCACACGTACCAACTTCCCATCCTTTGTAGACCTACCTCTCTTACCTGAAGTGTCATGTGTCTGCCTTCCCGGGAGCATTGTGGCTTTTTTAACCTATGTCTTCTTTTTGCGCCCCCCCCCACCTCTGCTCATGTCTTTTTAAGCTTCTCTCCAGACTAGCTTTAGATGGAACACCCTCCACCCACAGGGATACCTTTCTCCCCATTGGGAAGAGATCGACATTTGGCTTGGCTCACTGGTTCATGAGAAAACAAGCCATTTTCTTTCCTTGGTCCACCATCCCCGCGGGCTGTAGAGGGAAAACAAAATGTTTCATACAACGAAATCTATAAAGGGCTTTATGCAAGACTGACAAATGCTGCGGCGTGTTATTTTGGGGGAGCTCCAAGAAGAGGCAACCGCAAGGAATCTAAGCGTGTGACTCCCCTGGGGCTGGGCAGTGTAGGATGACACGCAGGGGACCGGGGGTTAGATAAAAGTGGGGTCCTTATAGGCATATTCAGGAGCCGTGGATCCTAAGGACTAAAGGAAGAAAAAGGACAGAAGAAGATAAAAGTAAAGAAGGAAAGACAGGACAGTGGCTAAGAAAACGACTTGATGTGGATTGACGCCCATGACCATGTGTGCGTATGTTCACAGGAAAAGTCTGCGAAGGTTACACACCGATATTTGGACTGTGTAATTTTTTAATCACAACTTTGGTGGTTTTCGAAAATCACCAATAAAAGGAGCAGCAGAGAGGAAGGGGGAGCGCACAACATCCTGGCTGGGGGGGGCGGGGGGAGGCGGTGATGATGGAGAGAAGGCGCACGGAACCGCACACGTGTTGCGCCCTGACACCCGTCACACGGCCTCATCCGCGCTTACATGCAAGAGGCAAGGGTTAATGGTGGGGGCAGAGACCGAGGGGAATCCGTAAAGTCAAGCTTGGGGAAGACTTGCCCACAAATACTGCCGGGTTAGCCGCCTCTGGCCTCCTCTGGTTCTGAGGGTTCGGGATGACGCAGTGGCGGAAGCCAGGCAGTGAGTCGCTTCTCTTTTGGGAGGATGGAGAAAGAGAAGAGTCTTGTGAGTCGCCCAAGATGGAAGGCAAGCACTGTCAGAACCCAGCAGTGGACACCGGCAGACCTACCAAAGACTCACTAGCATTGCCGAGGACTATTTGGCTTACAAATGGGAGAAACGTAACTCTGATTGGCTTGACAACAAAGCCCCCTCCCTACCCCCACCCCGAATCTCTTCACTCCAATACCTGAAACACCTGGGAGTCTCCTAACTTCACTTTCTCACGTATCTTGCCTGCACAAGACCTGGACACAATTCGATCCTCTGCCCACACCCACATCCCCAAAACATTTAAAAAATATATATTTTATATCATGGCCTCTTTCACTGAATATGTCGGGGTCGTGTTTATTACGGAGATACTTGGAACAGGAAACTCGTAGATCAGTTAGATGGCTCTGCTAAATATTGTAATAACTTCTCACTTTTCAGAAGCCATAGGTTTCTGGTGATGCTCACAGGAAACACAGGTGTAGCTCATTCCGAAACTGTTACCTTTGAATATGAAAGGTATTTCTTTCATATACAAATGAAATACATCGACTTTGAATATGAAAGCGTTGGCACTTTTTCGGAAGGTTTTCTCATCTACCGTGTTGCTTCGCACTTGGAGACACCCTGAAAGACAGGATGGTGGTACCATTCCCGTTAGAGGACTGAGGTCTTCCCCGGGCTGGTAATTAGAGGCTTATTTGAAAGAACAACCTAGAACTCTGACATTTTTTACCCAGGCAATGTGTTTAATGATTAGGAGCACAGGTATATACTCACATGGTTCCCTATACGCATATACACAGAAATATACATATGTGTATTTTTTGCCCAGACTAAAAATCAAGTTTCATGCCTGTTGTATCTCTTATCTTGTTCATTACTGTATCCTCATTGCCTGGAATAGTAGGTTCTCAATAAATGCTAATTAAATAAGAGCGACAGCCCTTGTTTTTACCCGATTTCTGGATTTGCCGGCCAAGCGCTCTCTATGCCTCTAACGAAGTGTCAACAAATCCCAGGACCGGGAAAGGCCCTGAAGGGTCCGTTCTCCTGCCTCTAGACAGCACTATGCCTGAGCCCTTTCCCATGGAGAGCCCCCCCTCTTTTAAAGACTCGTTGATATATATAATGAGTGGTACAAGACCTACCAGACAGGAAGTTTCGTTTCTGTACTTAATATTTCTTTGCTTTGCACAGTAGAAACCAGGAGAAAGTCTTATTCTATGGCAAGTATAATAAGTAGGTTTCAAGTCCAGATTACTGGTGTCTGCCAGAAGTGCCGTGTTGAAGAAATTCAGATTGTAATGAGCCCTTTTTAGTAAATTTTAATTCCAGTATAGTTAACATACAGTGTTATATTAGTTTCAGGTGTACAGTATAGTGATTCAACAATTCTATACATTACTCAGTGCTCACCGTAAGTATAGTCTTAACCCTCATCACCTCTGTCACCCATCCCTGCACCTACCTCCCCTCTGGTAACCATCATTTCTTCTCTATAGTGAAGAGTCTATTTCTTGGTTTGCCCCTCCCTCTCTCTCTCCCTTTTTCCTTTGCTCATTTTCGTTTCTTAAATTCTTCACATGAGTGAAATCATATGGTGTTTGTCTTTCTCTGACTTATTTCACTTAGCATGATACTCTCTAGCTCCATCCAGGTCCTTGGAAATGGCAAGGTTTTATTCTTTTTTATGGCTGAGTAATACTCTGTTGTATATGTATACCACCTATTTTTAATCTATTCTTTAGTCAATGGACACTTGGGCTGCTTCTATAATTTGGCTATTGTAAAGAGCTCTTATTAAAAAAAAAAACATCTGGGGTTGATTAGTGGGGTCTGCATGGGGAGAGGACAGCGTAGTGGTGACATTACAGATTTGCAGTTCCTGAAAGCACGAAGTTTCCTTTTGACCCTCATCTACAGCGTCCTGCCTCCTTTGGTGATGTCACCAAAAGATCATGAATTGAAGAGCTGGGTCCCTGCCCTTTCTAGGTCTCACAGTGAAATAACCGTAACTATCTTTTATTTTTCCTAATAACTATAAAAGCACTAGATCCCATAACCTCCCAAATGGAAAATTTCAAGCACAACCTCTCCTTAAATAGGCAAGGGAAGAAAAACAGCCTTAGGCAAGAGATACCCGAATCCTCATCTATAGGATGAGACCATAGAATATCGTGAGAGCCTAGAACAGATCATAGAAATATCCTCAGACCTAGAATAGACCATAGGTCTCTGACGATGTTTCTAAAGACTCAAGCCTTCATCTGTAGGTTGGTATGTCGCTTCCAAGACTCCCATGTCCAACCCCCTTCCATACAAGTCAACCTGGAAGTTTCTGGGCAATTCCAACTCAACGTGTCCCCAACAAAACTCTCTCTTGGGCGATTTGATTTCACAATACTCAAAAGCTGCTTTGCTTCCTGTCTCCCCTAGCCATTCGATAGGGTTTAGTGCCTTTCTCTGTCTCATGTACAGATCTCGGCCCTGGGCCACAGAAGTGAACGATGCGGAGAAAGTCCCTGCTCTAGCAGACAGGACTGCCCGATTTCACAACTGCAAGGGGGCCACCGATGTCGTGTTCTTTGTGGATAGTGCTGTTGGGATCGTGGAACGTGGGGCATGCAGTTGTGCCCTTCTCGTAGGACTCAACTTCTGGAGGGGGAAGGTAGGAAATAAGTGTGTATGCCCTACAAAGCATTTTTCTCAGACAGAGAGAAGTCATACACGGGAAAGTGTCTATGCAGAAAATAAAATGCTATCATCGAGAGTGGGTACACTGGGACACACCAGAAGGGACGCCAGGAAGACGTCTTTGAGGAAGTGACATGTATGGAGACCCAGATTGTGGTGAGGGGTCAGCTGGGCAACACAGGAGGTGCAGAGCGTTTCGCACACAGAGATCAACAAGTGTGGTATCCAGAAGGTGGCCACAAGCCCGGCCCTTCGAGAAACAGAATGGAGAGGCCTGTGGTTGGAGATAATGAATGAGGAGCCAGTGGCAGGAGACGAGATCTGGAAGCAGGGCCCCATCAGGCTGGGACTTGCAGGCCACAGCGACGAATGTGGCTTTGGTTGCAGGCCTGTGGGAAGCCACCGGAGGTTTTAGGCACGATTGCCGTCGTAGCTGGCATCCCCCGTGCACCCAGTTGCCCAACCTAGAAATCTAAGTCCCTCCCTCCTCATCTGGGTGGGCGCAATCCAATGTTGTTTGCTTTCTCCCTTAAATATCTCTCGAATTGTCCCCTTTCATTTCACCCCCAACACGTGAGTCCTTTCTGATCTCAAGTTTCCCAGGAGGCCTCCTCGGGGCCCGCCCTGCCCCAGCCTCTCTCAGAAGTCTCCGCCCTTGACCCCTGCCTGGAAATCTTGCCTTGGTTTCCGCTGCCCACTGGTCAGGGTTCAAATGTGAGCATCTAGCCTCGCTTGGAGACACTTTCCCATCTCAAACACACCTCCTACTGTTAGGCTCACTGAAGTCCTTGCTTTGTATGGAACAGTCTTCATGTGCCCGTATTTATATATGCCCTTCCGCCTCCCTGGAATGCTCTTCTCCGTTTGGCCAATGTCTACCCATCCTTAAAGACCCCCAAGAGTTCTGTGTTGATTCAGCATTCTGAGGACATGTCTCCTGTAGCACTTGCCAAGCTGGGCCCAGAGTTCTGGGCACAGGGCCAACGCCCTCACTCTTGGAAGCTCCTGAGGGCAGAGATCATAGCCTGTGTCTCTGAGAAAGCCAGTGCCAAGCAGATGCCCAAGAAATACTGAACTTAAGAAAGGCGTCCTATGACCCGCAGAGACCCATACAGAGAGAGACAAAAAGGACATGTACTATTTTCTATGGCATCTCGGACCATCTTGGGTAGAGCCGCCAGCAGCTATAGCTCTTCAAAGGCTGGCATCCAAGCTGTTCAATGCTTGTTAGGGATCTAGGCACGGAGGGGACGCCGCCCCTCTTTCCTGGCATCTCCGGAACCCATCAAGTTAAATCAGCCTTCAAAAACAACACAAAAAGGACTAGATAATTTGTAACTAGTCAACGGGCCACTTGTCTAGTCAAGCTAATGACGAGGTATTTGAAGATCACACATCCTGGTGAACACATACAGACATCCACGGACTGACAGGGCTGTCTGCTACGACGGTCAGGGAAAAAACCAGTAAGCAAGTCTATGGCCACGCATGTGATCAAACCCAGGAAAGCCCCCAGATAGATATTTGAGGCGAATCTAAACAAAGCAAGCAGCGGAACTAAGAATCTTGATCTACCCCTTCCAACTTCTGCCTTTTTCTTTTTTACAGCCTGCATATAACACCATCTAGATGGGAGTGTATGCTTATTGGCAAAGGCCGATTATTTAGATTAGGACCATAGTTGGTCAGTATTTGTTCGGGAAGAGGCAGGGGGAGTCTGCCGGGAGGAGAAGGCCTGTGAACAGGGCCTCGTGAGGTAGACAGGATTCTAACAGATTTGGAGGCAGGCTGAGCTAGGGAAGGATCGAGAATCAGAGTGGGAGGTGATTGGCCCAGCCCTTTACTCCTGACAGCTATTGGTTCACCCCATTGTACAGGCTAGAACACTGAGTCTCAGAACGGCCACATGCCCAGTGCAGCACAGCTAGAGGCACCTGTCAAAGGGCCAACAACACAGATGGGAAGTAAGGAAAGTCAGGGAGAGGCGGGTACCAGGGAACCAGAGCTCCAGCCCCAGGGCACGGACCAGTCTTGGAAGAGCGTCATTTGGAACAAGGACTACGGCCACCAAGGCTGCCGGGACGTATGGCCACTGCGGCCTCCTCTGGGGGTGCTGTCCCCTGGTGGGGTGACTCCCTTTCTGCCGGTTCTCTGGATGTAAGTCAGAGTCCTCCAGCCTGCCCGGGAGCCTGGGAGCTTGTCGCCGGGGGTCTGAGCAGGTGGAGGAGCCAAGCTCACGTGCAACTTTGTGAGCAGAGCCCCATCTGGAGCAGACTGACAGCGTTGCCTCCTGAGGGGTCGACACGAGGGTGATGTTGTCACAAATACCCTGCTCCTCTTCCCACCACCCCTGCCCTCCCTCCCCACCCCCGCCCCCTGTGCCATAACTGTTGCGTGTGTGTGTGCACATAGCTTTTGCCTCTTCACCCTTTCTCCCCCGGTGTTTGATTGTGTTCACAAAGCCCCTCCCCCCGCCCCCCCACAATGACTTGAAGCATCTCACTGGCTGTCACAAAGGCACAGGAACTCCAGGTTACGGCCACAATTCAGGCCCCGCTCTCCCGCATTGTGCCCAGCCACAGCAGTGGCCTCAGAGCCGTCGGGGGGTCTTCTATATCTCATATGCGCAGCAAAGTGGGAGAACAATGTGACAAATTATGAACAAGCTCCGAGCCGAGCCAGCGGAATTCTTCCCTTTGTGAGCCTCTGTCACGTGTCAGCTGGGCTGCTGGGCCGGGCGGGGGACAGAGGGGTGGGGGACATCCCAGCAGCGGGAGGCCAGTCCGGCTCTGGAACACTTTTCACACTTGGGAACACTGCCCCTCCTTGGCTTGCCCAGCGGCATTCCGCCTCTCCCCTTAAGGATTGCGAGGGAAAAGAAAGTTAGTCTGACCCTATATTTTGCTTCTAGATTTAAATATTCAATCCTTAGTATCCTTGCTAAAGGCAACAAAAGACCCAAGCAAATTTTGAAAGTCTGCTTTTCAAGAACCAAAGGCGAGAGGGACGCCTGGGTAGCTTAATCGGTTAAGCATCTGACTCTTAGTTTTGGCTCAGGTCATGATCTCATGGTTCATGAGTTCGAGCCCCCCGTTGGGGCCTCTGCTCTCAGCACAGAGCCCATTTCCAGATCCTCTGTTCCTCTCTCTTTCTGCTCCTCCACTGCTTGCAATCTCTCTCTCTCTCTCTCAAAAATAAATAAATATTAAAAAAAGAGCCAAAGGCAAGAAAAACTCCTGTGATGTGGGCCACCATTCTTGCTCCTAACGCTTCCTCGCCTTGAAGAGCCTGCTTTCTCTTAACCTCCCACTGCCTTGGTTTCCTTCCTCGTCTCTAAAGAAACAGGACAGGAAGTGGACTCCACCGTATTAAATGTGTCTAAAGGACTTAGAGCAGTGTCTGGTACATGGAGAATCCTCAAAATGCGTGTCGTTATTATCATGATTGTTCACAATGGTATGAGCAGAAATTGACACCCAGTCGCCATTTTGATCGTTCTTCTGCTCATGCCTTGGCCTCCTCACTCCCCAGCAGGTGCTATCCAAGAAGGCCCAGTCCTGACGGTTCCTTTGTGACTCAGAGTGCCTAGCAAGAGGCAGGGCACAGGGATTCTCAGTGACCATTTGCTTCCGAACTGCCGAGAGATGTCTTGCAAAAGAAGTCTCTCAGTCACGGGTGTTGGAATGATCTTCCTTGACAGCGTGCTGTATAAACTGAAAGGCTTCTCTCAAGGTGGCTTCCCAAGTTGTGTTAGGAGATTCAGGCCACGTTTTCTCAAGATAACTCTCAAGAAGAAAGTGTTCTTCATGCAAACGACTTAGGAAACACACCATTCATCATTTCAGGGTTCTAAGTAGAAACTCCTAAAGGTGGCCCCTTTTCTGGGCACTAAACCCTGAGCTTTCTTTTCTCTCTCTCTCTGGCCAATGGCTATTTTTGTAAGATTCTTACCAAATTCTCAACTCTAGAGATTTCTGTTCTTCTCTCCTTTGGTGAAGAGATATGAAGAGAAGTCATACCTTTGGCCGATTTAGCTCTAAGTGGTTTTTATTTGCTAATGGACAATTCAAAGACACCGATTTGCTAAATCTTCACAAAACTTAGGGAAATGAAAGAGGGGAAAAGAGGGTGCCTGGGTGGCTCAGTCAGTTAAGCGTCCGACTCTTGGTTTTGGCTCAGGTCATGATCTCACGGTTTGGGGGTTCAAGCCCCGCATCGGGCTCTGCGTGGCAGCATGGAGACTGCTTGGGATTCTCTCTCTCTCCCTCTCTCTCTGCCCCTTCCCTGCTCATTTGCTGTCTCTCCCAAAGTAAATAAATAAACATTAAAAAGAGGAAAGAGGGAAAAAGAGTCAAGATGTAGCAACACCTCTTGGATTAGAAGTTAGAAAGCTGGAGAAGACGCCCTTTTTAATAGAATAAATAGCGGAGAGTGACACTTCATTCTTTACATTAGCAGTAGACAGAGCAATGTGGCAGTACTCGGTCTTCTCCGTCAGGATACTCACTTGTGGATTTGGGCAATTAACCCCCTTCCCTTCTTGGTGAGACCTTGAGCAGTTTACCTGGAATGTTGTGTCGTAGGCTTTTTACACGGAGCCAGCAGGGGTATCACAGGAAACTGTGCGCTCCTACAGACAGAACGGAGTACACGATGTGGCGACTGAGAGAGGAAATACTCGCAGCTCATTTCATCTCAAACTATGAGATTCTATGAACTGGGTAACGCACTTCCTGTGCGGTTACCGAGCAGCCCCAGCGTGTCCCGGGTCAGGCTCTTTCATACGGGAAAGGAATGTAGGTCCCATCCTGGAGAGACGCTCATCTCACTGGGAAACCAAGACAGGCACCTAGGACAAAGGTCGGTAGTTGTTTGAGGCAGACAATGATCCAGTTCGCAGGAGAGGTTGGGACCACAAGCGTGCTCACCAATGAACGAGGGGGGTGGTCCAGGGAAGAAGAGGAACTCTGCTTTGATCCAGGAGGACAGTACCATATGGAGGGAGGAAGAGAAAAGGCGGGCAGCCCCGGCAGCTCAGATATTGTGACAACTCCGCACCGTCGTTGGTTTTCCCATCCATGACCATGGCAGCCGTCACTACTCACTCGTCACTAATCAATCAAGCCACCCCCCTCACCCTCCAATCCAGGCTTCCGAATCCTTCTGAACCCAGCTTTCTAGGCAGGCATTCGCTACTGTTTAGAGTTAGTTCATCAAATAGAACTTTCCATTCTTCTGAGGGACAGGAAGGGAGATGAGTCATCCCAATGGCCTGAGAGGAAGCAGGGGTGGGCGCGAAACTCAGGTCCGGAGGCGGGGTCTCCTGCTGGCCAGGAGTCACAGAGACAGGGTAGAAAGGTGCCGAATAAACAGGTCGCATCTGCCATATTATCTCTAAATAAGAGGGAAGAGGGAGGGGGGCAGGATTAGAAGTTACTGCCTCTATTTCTGACAAATCACTGCATGTTTTAAGTGAAAGGGTGCAAGCTGTAAGTCACCCAGCGAGCCATTTACACATATCGGTATCCCTTTCGGGGCACCACTGAGGTGAGGTCCCACATTTTACTTTAAGGATGTTACGTCACAACCCAATCGCATTCATAACGTCCTCGAAGGAAAGCCAGCAAGAGGCGTGCACGGGCGAGAGAGGACGTGTATGAATGGCTCAAACCCAGAAACATTTATCCTGACCCTTCCGGAGAAGTCCATCTACTGTCATGTCAGTGTGTCCGTAGACCTACTTTTGAAGGAGAATTTGGGAGTTTGGGGCCAGCCCCTCGTTCGTCGACCCTCCTTCCTGCTCTACAAAAAACAGGAGGGTGAGTTTTGGGTGGGAGAGCCCAGTTCTGTCTTTACTCGGGAGCTGCTCAGGGCTCCGGCTCCTTCTCAGCTGCCCGGCTCACCCCCAGGCACAGGCTGGGGCTTGGAATTCAGTGCAGACCCTCACTCGTCTTGACCACATCAGAGAAGGAAACTCCTTCGCTTCTCCTCCTCCCTTTCCCTTTCTCCACGCAGCCTCTCCTCATCTCCCATGCTTGGTAAAACAGGACACCGTCAAGGTCACCGAGAGGCACCCAGCCCACAGGTGCTGATCGAAGGCACGGACCTAGCTGAGGGCCGTAGAATTTTGTCAAGGCGCAAATTATCCTCTGTATCCTGCGCAGAGAGCTCTTTGCGCATCCCCCCCAAAAACTTCCCTCCCTAAAGTACGATCACTTCGATTTCTTGCAGGCTACCTAAGAAACAATCCCTCCACCCCTCCCCACCCCCACTCCCAGTGAAAAAATCAACATACCCAGGCGTGTATATATCTTGGAGACACCAAGTTGGTCAGGCAACCTCCCTCCCCCTCTCCACATTCCAAAGGAGATTATTAATTGTCCCCAGAAGACGAGGCCAGCTGAAAAGGAAGATCTCCAGTTGAGATGCAAATCTCACAAAAAAAAGCAACTGCTTCTTCTCCCGCTTTGCAGACCAACATGGGCAGAAAGTCTGTGTGACAACTTAGAAGTCAGCGTTTACGGAAAACAGAGCCCCCACCCCAACCTCCCGAGAAGGATTTTGTTTTATTTTAGGCAGGCAGAGGGATGACTTTTCCGGTTTAGGTCGAAATTACGAGGCGTGTAACTTTTTCTTTCTCCTTCGCTCCCAAATGGAGGCTTTCACACCAAATTTTGTTTCCCGACAAGAGATGGAGAAATCACTGGCCCCCTCGTAGCACAGAGGGCAACCCCGCCCCCTCCCCCAGCCCCAAGCTTTTGTGTTTGCTGGAGATCTTGGCTAGTCCCCTGGCAAACGGCATTCAGCCAGGTTATCGGGCTAGTCACAGCCTTCAAGAAATAAATATCTAACACCTTGTTCCCTTTTGCGGCTCAAAAGCCACTGTCACTGGGGTGCCCTGGTGGCTTCAAAAAAGGCTATAATTCATATGTAAACGAGAGAAGGGTTTTCATGATTTCATAATAAAATGTTGAAACGCTTTGATCGCAAGTTGTAAGGAGGTGTGAAACAGTGCCTCGGAAACAGACAGATATTTGTGTAAGCACCCTTTATGTATTCCTAGTGTGGAATAATAACATATGAAAGCCCCAACTTACCTCATCTGCCTGGTACAGCCAAGGCATAAATAAAGGGGAACAATGGAATTACTATTACTCACTCTCCGAGAGCCAGCGACATCACTGTATCCTTTATAATTGCTGGCAAGAAGATTAATGTTTTGTTAAATATCAGAGCAAGGTCACAAGGGGGCTTGCGGGCCTGTCTAAACATCGAGTCTTTAAGCTCCTTCTCTCTCACTTGCTCGTTTTGGAGGAAATGAACTTGTAGCATTTCCTCTAATTATGGTGATTTTTGCTTTTGAAAGCTGGCCTACATCATCACCTCGCTCCAAACACACACACTCTCTCTCTCTCTCTCTCTCTCTCATACACACACACATCTTCCCCAAATGATATTTGGGGACTGGCTTGATTTAGCCGCAGCATATGGGCAATGTTGTTATGAGGCGACCTTGCCCCTTCAGCCAACATGGTTAATTCATTGCCGGCCACCGTGGCCCGAAGCAAGGGGCTCGGGCTTAAGAGATCGACTTTATTGGGGTCCTCAGGGGGCTCCCTACCGAAGACTGCTATCATCGTTCACCGCGTTTCTGTTGTGTTTAGCCTGTACACCCGGCCATACAGATGTTTCCAACAGCAAACAGTTCGTGACCCAGAAAGAACAAAATATTTTGGCTTTTCGCAGCTTTCAACACCTGTTCAAACCAAAGAGGCTTCGGAGCTCTGTGCGCGCACCAGAAGGCCCAGCCAGCAACTGGAGAGAGGCCGCTTCGCGGCTACAGCCAACCGATGACTCGGTGGCCAAGCCAAGCGCCTTCCTGCAGTGACCCTTAACTCCCAGATCTTACGGAACGACCTATCATCTTCACACAGAAGGCTCTATCGTGTATATCCGTCAGCGTGTCTCTACCACCTCAAAAATCAACCCAGAAAGTCCGCAGGCATCCTCGTGTTGTTTTATTCTACCTGTTTCAGGGCAAGGCCATGGCCTTGGTACAACACTGGGCTCCGGTTATGTGCCACGCGTCCTGTTTCTGCAAACTTGAGGTTGACTTTGGAAGTTCTTGCGGATTGAGAGATTGAGGACAGCACCCTGAAGGGGGTGGTGGAGGTTCTTTACAGTTTCCCAAAGGGAACCAGTGACAATACTGAGAAGACTTGGAATCAACAAGAAGAACTTACAAATAACGGCTAAGGACACAGTAGAAGGCAGGAAGGGGAAACTTCCGGAAAGCAAGGGGAGCTGTAGAGGTTGCCAAGGGGGTGCAGGGCCATGACTCCGGGGCCCGCCGATCTCACCACTCCACACCTTGTGCCCAGGCAAAGGGTCTGTTAGTTGCAGCCCCAATTTTAAGATGTGCTTATTTGTTTGTTTTTCTTCCTTGCAGCTCAAGGAGGAATTAAGAAGTAAAAGAGACAGTCTAGAATAAAGGTAGGTGTAGGAGGCAATTAAGTGTGAAAGAGAGGGTGTCCTGGCTTCGAGGACTTGCCTCAGCTTCACTAATCTCAGCAACAGTCAGACCTGTAGGAACAGACACAATTACCTCTTGCCTCCGCATAAAACAACAGCAATGGTACCTGTATAGACGTCTGTGCTTCGTTTACACTGTAGACCCTCAATAGCATGCCTTGAATCAGTAAGTGGCTAGCTGCCTAGCTGGATGGATGGATGGACGGATGCACAGATGGAGGATTGTAGAGATTCAACACAAGATAGACTAGGCAAGCAATAGCTCAGCCACCCCAGGGGTTGGCAAACCCTGACCTGTTGTCCAGGTTTAACTGGACACCTGTTTTTGTAACAAAGGTTTTATTGACATGTTGCTATGGCCATTCATTCACTCATTGTCTGCTATCATGATACAAGGCAAAGCCGAAGAAGCAACACGACCTGCTAATTATTATTCTCTTTACAGAGAATATTATTATTCTCTGTACAGAATAAGTTCACCAGCCCCTGAGCTACACTGTTACTAGATTATCTGAGTTTTCATACAGTTTGTCCTCTTTCTTTGTTGTCTTTGTCTTATTGATACAAAAAAAAAAAAAAAACCATAAACAGTAAAATCACGTCATGTACCCATTTTACTTACATAAGCTCTCGCAGACACGCTAGGCATAAACTAAATAAGTTTATTTAGTTTATCCTCTTAGTTTATACCTCTTCATCTGGGGTTCAGTTGAAGAAATGGCGATCTTTCCCAATGCAGAACCTAAAAAACTCCATGCGATGGAATTTTTGAGAGCCTGTACACAACACAACGTGTTTTGTACTCCTATGGAATTTAACGGGATTTACGTAGGGGCTAATTTTGACTACATGACTGATTTTGCACCTTACTGTAGTCACTTTAAAATAGAAGCTACCCTCATGACACTTAGGAATCTTATACCCATAGCTCATATATACCCCATTGTGCATGGTGGGTCTTTTTCCTCTTGCTGGATAGGATGCTTCCCATGATTCAGGAGGAGCAACATAACAGCTGTTTAGATAAAGTTAATTGAATTTCAGGCTCCTTAGACACATCGATAATGATTATAGTACAGATTGGTAGGTCCCCATGATCCGTTCGGGTCCATTAATACCAGCAGTCGGTAGAAGGAACGCAAGAAGAATGCGTGAGGTTGGCCAAGAAAGGAGAGCTATAGCAGAAGTGTGAACGTGGAAAGTCTAGTTGAGATGTCATTGCCTTAGAGAATAATGTTACGTGAACTTGGCTAAAATGATTCACAAACAGAAAAGGTAATGGGGGCAAGGGGTGAGAAGGCAGATACATAGATGCATTAGGAAGACAGATATCGTGGTCTGTTATTTTGCCTTCCTAACGGTCACACCTTATTCAATACAATGTCGTCACTGCTTCCTGCGTGTCAAGGCAAGAACGCTGCTGGCCGTCGGGTAATCTGCAGCACAATCCCATTAACTGCTTGGAAGATTAATGTGGTGGGCAGCTTCAAAGATGGCTCCTCATAATCCCCATCTCCTATTCCTTCATGCCCTTGTATAATCCCCTCCCTGTGAGGGTGGGCTGGACCTCGTGACTTGCTCATAATCCATAGAATATGGCAAAAACGATGACGTGTCCCCTTCTAAGATCTGGTTACAAAAGATGGCAATTCCTGTCTTGTTCCCCTTCTCTTGGCCTCTCGCTTGCTCTGTGAAAGCCAGCTATCATGCTGTGAACTGCCCTGTAGAGAGGCCCACACAGCTGGGAGCCTAGGGGGGGTATCTCCAACCAACAACCCGCGAGGAACAGAATCCTGCCAACAGTCACGTGACTGAGCCGGGAAGTGGACCCTTCCCCACTGGAGGCTTAAGATGACCAGAGCCCCAGCTGACACCTTCATGACAGCTTCTGAGAGACACTGAGCCAGATGATCAGCTAAGCTGCACCCACTTTCCTGCCCTCCAGAAACTGTAAGCTCATAAAGATTTGTTTCATTTAGGCCAGTAAGTTGTAAGGTAATTTGTTATGCGCAGTGGAAAACTAGTACAGTTAGAATGTGCCTGCTAGTTCGGCTTTCCCTTTATACCTTAATCCAACTTCCTGCCTAACGGTCACTACTGGGCACACTATTTGGTTTGGTTTTTCTTTTGAAGACTGAAAAGAAATTCTGAGCTAGGGATAGGTGACTGATTTATTAACGGTGTTACTTAACGGTGGAGAAATTAACTACCCAACGCTTAGAGACTCAATGCAACACCAACTTACTCTGTCTTATGGATTCTTTTTTTATTCTATTTTATGATTTTTAGAGAGAGAGAGAGAGAGAGAGAGAGCAAGCAGTGAGGAGGGGCAGAGAGGCAGAGGGAGAGAGAGAGTCTTAAGCAGACTCCACGTTCAGTGTAGAGCCCAACACAGGGCTCAGTCCCACAACCCTGGGATATGACCTGAGCTGAAATCAAGAGTTGGGTGCTCAACCAACTGAACCACCCAGGTGCCCCTCTCGTGATTCTTTCAGTCAGAAGTTTGGGCAATGGGTGGCTGGGCAATTCGTTTGGGCACCAACTAATGTCATATAGAGGTATCAGTTGATGACTGATCTGGTCTGGAGGGACTAAGGCAACTCCATCACATGTCTGGCGCTTTGGCGGAGGTGACGGTCAGCCGTGCGTTCATCTGGGAGGTCGTTCGGAGCATAGATGGCCTGCCCAGCCTCCAGGCCTTAAGGTAGTCAACTTCTTACATGGCAACCAACTTTCCTAAGTATAAGAGCCCCAAGAAGTTTGGCTTCATATTTAATTTCTAGAGAAGTGTTTTTTGGATTGATTGGATTCATGGATGGAACGTTAGGCTCAAGAAATTCATTTAAAAAAAAAAGAAGGATGATATGGCCCAAATAAGTTGGAAAACCTTGCCTTCTCTAGCTCCTTCTTTGGCAGTCAAAATGCATATTAGCATATTTAGACCTTAAAGATCAAGAATGCAATTTAATTTATTAAGAGTTTCCCAAATATATCGACCACAGAACCCCAACCTTATTTGAGTATGTTAGAACACTTCTCCGGCATTTAGAAATAAGGCAAAAAGTTTGAAACCTGTCCTTTCTACATCGGCAATTATTACCAAAGGCCATTCAAAGATTGTCCAGGGAGGTGCTGTCCAATCAAAGTTTCTGCAGCGATGGAAATGTTCTGGATTGTCCAATATGGTAGCTACCAGAGACATGAGTCTCCTGAGTGCTTGAAAAATAGTGTCACTGGGAAGCTGAAATTTTAATTTATTTAATTTTAACCAATCTAACTTGAAATAGCCATATGTGTCTAACGGCAGCCACACTGCAGGGAACAGGTCTTGGAAAATACACTTAGTTCATCTCAGAATTTATTACTGATTAAAGGTCCCACACTTGATGATGTCACTAGGCCCCTACTGCCCTCCCGTCTGTTCAGCTACCAATCGGTCCTCCTTGACCTGTAGGGTCAACCCACAATAAAGCAACCAAGTGAGTAGCTCCTGGGCCATTAGGAAACTTCTAAGGCTCTACTTCACAGCTAAGGTTTTCTGACTGGCAGGGATGGTTAATTTTATCTGTCAACTCAACTGGGCCCCACGATGCCGGATGGCTGGTGGTACATTATTTCTGTGTATATCTGTGAGGCTGTTTCTAGAAGAGATTAGCCATTGAACTGGGGAACTAAGTAAAGAAGATGGCCCTCCCCAATGCGGGCCGGTGTTATCCAACCTGTGGTGGCCCTCGATGGAACAGAAAGGTACAGGAAGGTTGACTTTCCTGCGCCTGTGACTTTGAACTATACCCCTGGCTTTCCTGGGTCTCCAGCTTTGCAGATGGTAAATCATGGAACTTCTCAGCCTCTATACTTGCATGAGCCAATATTTTACAATAAATATTTTCATACACATTATTATTTACATATATGTGTGTATAAAGGCACATACATACACATACGCACGCAGCCCAGCCCCTGGAAGCCCTGAATGGCGGTAGACGATGCTTCCGGTATAGCTACCATGGTCTCCCTGTTAGACCGTGATACCGCATCGCTGGGTGGTGGTGGTCTTGGAGGTGGGCGCATAGATCTTCAGGACATGGGAGTGTGGATAAAGTCGGGCACATTGAAGCCACATGTCCGTGTTGAAATCTGGGCCCTACCATCCACTCGAGGTGTACATTTGGAGAAGCTACTGGACTTTTTCTGGATCTCAGCTCCTTGTACTATAAAATAGAGATAATCCTAAGAAAATGTCATAAGGTCACAGTGAGGGAGCCCACTCCTCACATCTGTGGGCTAAAGAAATGGCATACACAGGGCCCTCGGGTGGGCAGGGTGCCTGTCTTTGCTCCAAACAACTTTTACCCCAAGTTCAGCTCCATCCCCCAAGTCTCCCCCCACACTCATAAAGAGTCGTCTCAAAACCTGGGGGACACTCCTTGGTTGCACAATCTCTCTTTGAAAAAACAGACCCAGGACAGAGGCATATGCAGCCGGTTAGCAGAACATTCTGAGGTTCTGGGCAAACTCGGTGCAATCTAGAAGGGACAATGGTTCCAGGAGGGCATATCCCCTTGGCCCCGAGGCTCCTCAGCACAGGGAGAGGCACCGGCACCAAGGAGCCAGAGCAGAGCCCACGGAACATGCATGCACTCACACACGTCTGCAAGCACGGAGCAGGGGCCCCTCTTGCCCCTCCCCAGAAGGGAGCTTCTGGGGTGAGGATTCCATGACAGCTTAGGACCAGGCTGGCACCCGGTTCAGGCTCCGTAAGTCGCGGCCATATTTCATCTCGGTCTCGCCGCAGTATCTAGCTGCGTAAGGTCCAGCTGTCCTCTGAACCTAAGACCTACTAACAGATGACAAGGAATAAACTTTATTTGACTTGGAGTGAAAATAAAGGCAGTTTATCCCTTCAAAGAGTACCGGGGATAATGGGATGAGGAGACACAGGCCCAGGGATACAGGGGACCTGAAGTTCCCAGCGGCCATCGTATTCTGGATTCATAAGGTCAAACTTTACAGCCTTGTTACTGCCAGTCTTGAGAACCCCCATCAGGGATCCGCTATTTCATCTCTGCACTAAATGGAGAAAAAAAAAAAAGGCTTCTGTGTTTTCCTTATAATGACATTACAAAAGAGCATCATGAAATGCAAGAATTAAAAAGGAGAAATATATTTTTAAACAGATACCGCGTACACGGAGTTGTCTGTTGAGGTGTGAGTTGGGAAAATGCAAGGTACTCGGAGGGCCAGGAAAAGAGACCTAGGACTTGGGAAAGGAAGCATACATCCAGAGGGTGACTTCAGCCAGAGACGCATCTCGGGACTGAGACTCCGGGTGAGGCCGGGACAGGCGGCCAGCGTGCACACGTAAGGAGACACTGGCTCTCGGGGTCGTGTGAGTGCCGGTCTCGCAGGGCGGGCACCTGCGAAGCCGTGGGCTCCGGGTCTCACTCTTTAACTCTGGCCCTGAGGCACCCCGTGTGTTAACCAAGGCTTTTCAAAAGCGGTTGGGTAGGCTGTGAAATCACAGTCGCTTCTCGGATAAACTAGTGGACAAATGAACATAGATACAGTCTTCGGATTATTTGCTGGCCGCTCTCTCCGTCAAAGATGGAAAGGCTGGAAATAGCTGGGGCTTTTCCCCCCAAGAAGCCGCCCTCCCCAGATGTGCAGAAAGCCTGCATATTTGGGTGTTCCTTCCCCCTTGCTTTCAGCTCCGCTGGGAGGCTTGATGGGACCACATGCCAGGGGGAGCTGGCATCTGGTGGGCGCAGGGAAGGGGCGGACCAGCTCCAGGGTGAGTCCCAGAGCAGCCTGGTGCCCCCGCAGGCTCCGGGGAGAAGGAGAGCCAGGCACGCCCGCCAGCAGCAAACGGTCTCTCCTTCCAGGGTGATATTTGTCTTCGTTTCCATAGGTATTTATTTGTGTTTTCCTCCGACTGTTTTGCGTGTCATTGAGAGTTAAAGAAGACATATTGTGCGTTCTAAAGAGAAGCAGTAAAAATAATTTAGCTTATTTCTTTCATGTCGGAGTGTATTAATTCTTGCTTACATAAGGAAATACGAAAAAACACAAACTGTAAACAAGGAATCATTTGGAATCAGATTATGCATGAATAACGACACACGCTCTCAGCTAAGATGTGGGACGGGGCGGGGGGGGGGGAGAAATCTAGTTTTACTGCCAGTAGCTTTAAAAAATGTTTTTCTTTTTCAAAGGAAATTACTCAGAATGTAATAAAAGCATGTTTTCTGCTCTAAAAGGATTAATTTACCTTTTGTGTCATGAAAAAATAAATGCCATCAATACCTCAATTCTCGTCTATGGAGAAAGAGAGTTTCCACGTGTGAATCGTAGGGAATGGCCATTTAGCTTCGATTTCCTAATACTGCTCAGACTCTGTTTCTTTGATGATTTCTCTGTTCTTCGGACTCTTTCCAGGGCCTCCGATGACTGCGGAGCAGGGGGTGGGGGCGGGGGCATTTCCTCTGCTTCCTTTTCCGATTCGGGCCCCTCTTTCTTTCCATGTGCTTCCCTTTTTTCCCATGACCCCCTTCTGCCTCATTAGCACCCAGAGACTGTGAAGCGTAAAGGGCTCTGTAACGTGAGGAAGAGGCAAGTTAATCATTGCAGACTCCAGAGATGGGGGTGGGGCGGGGGTCTGTGCCATCTCTAACTCCACAGAGCGTGTGACCTGGGACTTGTTACCTAACCTTACAATCCCTCGCTTTCCTCATTTGCAAAAGAGAAACGAAAAACAGTACCTATTGGACAGGGCAATTCCAAGGAATGAATGCATGGAAAGTGCTCAGCCCGGTATGTTGTAGACCTCATTTTATTGAACCCTTTGCTTCTCGCCTCTTTGCCAGGTCTGGATGTAGGCATCCTGTTTAGAAGCAACGTTTTGTTCTCATTTCTGTCCTTCCCACAGGCCGAGTTCATTCCCCAGTCGCCCCAGGGATGTTTGAAAGGATTAGTCTTATTGCTGGTCTTGTATTTGGTTTTCCTTTAGTGAGTCCCAGACTCGAGGGTTGGAAGGATTCTTGAAGATCCACCATCCGACCCTCCATCCATGCGTCCATGCGTCCACACCGCCATCCAACAAGGTGATGAAGCCTCCGCTACGTGTCGAGCACTGTTCCGGCTTTGGAATGGAGATGTGAACAAAACCCACAGCCCGTGGCTCTCAGGGCGCTGAATCTCGGGAGCCGGCATTGAACAACAGAATGATACGTTCCAAGCAGGGCCACCAACTTGTTTCAGTTTGACCAAGACTTACCTCGTTTTAGCACTGAAGTCCTGCATCCTGAGACCGTAACCTCTGTCCTGGAAAACAGGGACATTTGATCACCCTAGTAGATAAATGCGATGAAGGGAAAAGCTACCAGGAAAGTTTCCAACTGGAGACCCGACCCCGTCTCAGGTGTCAGCGGTGGCTAACGCAGGGAAGTGCCATTCAGCGAAGACCAGACGGACAGGTCAGTAGACACACGAAGGATGTGGTGAGGAGGGGAAGGCAGGTTCAAGTGCACGATAGAGGACAGAGGGCTCTGCTTATACAGCCTGGGTTGGAGGACTTGGAAGAGGCAGAGAAAACAAAGCACGATGACATTGCAGGGGTGAGTCAGGAAGACCTGACGAACTCCATGGAGGAACGAGGGAGTTTTCAGAGGGGCACGGGGAAGCTTCGGAGAGGTCGAAGCGAGGACTCTACGATGAAGAAGTTACTTACGAAGACAGTCCTCTGGCTTGCTCTGAGCATTGATTGGAAGTGGGGTGCCAAGACCAGAGAGGAAAGGGCTCTAAGGGAAAACCGGTAGTGGCTTGGGCGTGGATCGAGGGCTCCCCGGGAGCAGAGTGGACCGGCCCGGCCTGACGGGCCCGAGAAGAAGAGGCAAGAGGAGAGGAAAGGCTGGCTCCCAGGTTCCTGGTGGCCGCGCTCATGCACGACAGGACCGGCTAGTGAGAAGGAGACGCTTACGCAGCAAGTCAAAGTTCTCACAAGTCTCCGTGCTCCCGCCCCAGTGCCGCAGGCAGGGCGTGCTCACGTGACCGACCCGCGCACCTGCTCTCCAGACATCCACGGGTTATGGGGGGAACGCGGACTTGCAACACACATCACAATACAGCGAAGAGGGCGTGAGGCCAGAAAGGAGTACAGAACACTGGGCGGGGACAGGAGAGGGGACCGGGCACGTGCACAAAGTGGAGGAAGACTTCGCAGAATAAGAAGTGCTTCCCTTTGGACTTCAAAGCGAAATAGAAGGTCGGCAGGTGCAGAGCGAGGACACCCCAGGCAGGGAGCACCGCGTATGCAAAGGCGGGAACTCTAAGACCCGTTAGGGGGATGCCCAGGAGGCTGGTGCCGCAGGAGCAAGGGCGGCAGAGCTCCGTGACAGTCCCCTCTGTCTGCCGTGCAAGGACGTTCGGACTTGATCTTGGAGTCCGTAAGGAGCTACCAAGGGTTTTTGGTTTTTGTGTTTTTTGATTTTATAATTATTTTAGACTTCTATCCAAGTTGCAGAAATAATACGGAGAATCCTTTGATTTCTGTGTGTGTGTGTGTGTGTTTTAGTTTATTTATTTATTTTTAGTTTACTTATTTATTTATTTATTTATTTAATTTATTTATTTTGAGAGAGACAGAGGAAAGTGTGAGGTGGGGAGGGTGCGCAGAGAGAGAGAGGGAGAATCCCAAGCAGGCTCCGAGGGGTCAGCGCCGAACCCAGGTTGGGGCTCGAACTCACGAAACTGGGAGATCGTAACCGGAGCCCAAATCAAGAGTTGGACACTCAACCACCTGAGCCACCCGGGTGCCCCTAGAAGTCTTTGAAGTCTTCACGGGCAAGGCGAGGGCATCAGCTTTTACCTGCCTTCCAAAGTATAGCTTTTTAAGACTATCTTGAGTAATTACGATACTAATAATTATTGTAACAGCAGCACACTTACATAGTACTTGCCATGTTCCAGGCCCTGTTCGAAGGATTTCCCGTATATCGACTCATGTAATCCTCACGTCAACTTTGTGAGGTCAATACTTTTGATAACCCATTTTACAGGTGAGAAAACAGACATTCCTAAGACCAACGGTTAATGAAGTGGTACGACCCAGATGCGTGGCCCACATCGACAGCCCACCCACTTCGAGAGTCTAAAGGCATTTTCCAACAAACCACAGAAGCCCCCTAAATAGATCAGGCACCCACAGTGGAGATACGGCAGGTGCTATGACCCCATTGCGAAGGCGATGATTAATCAAAATTTCCAGAAAGGTTAAATGGCTTATCTAAATCAAAACCTACAACTGGGATCTCAGTGAATGAATGAGGCCCCCCCCTCCGTGGGGAGGGCCCTCTGCCTTGCTCAGCTCAACCCATTCAATTGCCAATCTCTTCCTGAAACACCCTCCTAGTCACACCCAGAAATAATCGGGGCTCTCTGAGCATCCCTCAGTCCCATCAAGTGGACGTAAAATTAGCCATCACACCTACCCTGTCGCCTGAGGGGCTGCCCATTTATTTCCCTGAACATGGATTATCGAGCGGCTGTGAAGCATCAAACCCTGAGGACACGTCGACAGAGACAGAGAGACAAGACAAACCATTGTTGCTTCTTTCATTAAAGCATTTCATCAAGGACAGAAGTTTTTAACGTGGGATTCCTCAGAGCCACGGCCTTGGGAATTTTCTCGAAGGGTTTCATGACCCAAGAAAGCTCATGAGTGCAGTGGAGTCTGGCTGAATTCCAATCCCAGCTGTCCTGCTTTGCGGCAATTGACTTTGGGCAAGTGTCAGCCCTGCTGTGTCTCCATTCCCTCATGGGAATAATGACACCCCTCCCCCCAACACCCTAAGGATGCTCTGAGGATTGGGTGCAAAGGAAGCATTGGCCATCGTGCGTGGCCAGGTGGTAAGCATTACATGAATATTCACGTAATTAAAAAAATTTTTTTTAATGTTTTTATTCACTTTTGAGCGGGAGAGAGAGAGACAGGGCACAAGTGGGGGAGGTCCAGAGAGAGACACACACACACACACAATCAGAAGCAGGCTCCAGGCTCTGAGCTGTCAGCAGAGCCCGATGTGGGGCTCGAACTCTTGAACTGTGAGATCATGACCTGAGCCGAAGTCGGACGCTTAACTGACTGAGCCACCCAGGCGCCCCGAGTATTCATGTAATTATTTTTTATTTTTTTAACATTTATTTATTTTTGAGAGACAGAGAGACAGAGTGTGAGCAGGGGAAGGACAGAGAGAGAGGCAGACACAGAATCCGAAGCAGGCTCCAGGCTCTGAGCCGTCAGCACAGAGCCCGACGCGGGGCTCGAACTCACAGACCGTAAGGTCGTGACCTGAGCCAAAGTTGGCTGCTTAACCGACTGAGCCACCCGGGTGCCCCTGATCTATTTAGGGGACTTCTGTGGTTTATTTAAAAATTATTTAACAATTTTTAAGCTACTTTTACAGAAACAGAATTTATGTGGCGGGAATCACATGCGTTTAAGCTATGTCATCCGATGGGCTTTGGCGGTAGTATTCCCGGGAGGGAGCCCTGATACATCAAATCAGCTATTGCTTTACCTTTAGTGTCCTTCTATTTACGGCATTGCTGTGGGAACACGTGGCCTTCAGAACAGCGCTGGGCACGCAATACATACTCCGTAAACTCGAGCTATTTTTACCACTCTCGTTGGCTGCAAAACAGTCACCCACTGGGCAGAGTTACCTAGAAACTCAGAGCACAAAGAAAAGCTCCCCCCTGGAGAAGAAAAGCAGCCTGAAGACTCTTCTGAGAAAGCGCTGGCGCGGTCCTGCCAGGCGACAGAAGGCGAATGGCACTCGCGGTCTGATCTGCCCCCTGTTTTGAGTCCGGGAGGCCTCTGAACTTGACCCTTTCCTGACAGCAGATGCAGACTTGAAGGGTGACCGCCAGGATTTGCAGCGGCGACGTGTTCCTCGGGCAGTCAGGGGTCGCAGAGGGGGAAAGCGGCGGCTGGGGACAGGGCCAGAGAGGTCACCACCGAGAGGGGAGATCCCCGTCCTGCCGCTTTGATGGACCCGCCAGATCTCTGCCTCCCATCTGTAACCCCAAGTCTCGTGTTTTAAAAAAATCTTGCCAAAGAAGCCAACAGAGCAGGCTCCCAGGGAAACAAACACGGGAAGTATTTTGGTCGAGGCCGGAGCCCTGCAGTGGCTGGCCGTTCTTACAGATACCTGCTCACCTTTCACAAATGTCAGACTGGAAATAAAAAAGACAGGATAATGAGGTCTCATTTCCGCAGAAGCAAGCCGGTACCTACGAAGCGAGCCCACAGACCACTAACAGACGTGTCGTTGAGAAGCCGTGGCCGCGATCGGCAGAAGCTCGAAGAGCTTGGGCTCGACCGATCTGAGTTTCTTACCCTCCTCTGCTATTTTAAAAATATTTTAAACAGCCCCGATGATTCAACAGCGGCTCATGCATTCGGCGCGCGTTTGCATAATACCCACTGCGCGCCAGGCGCTGGATCAGGGCTGGGGGGTGGGGGCGGGGTGGACCCCGCGAGGCCGCCGTACTTTGTCGGGAGCCCACAGGTCGGGATTGGCAGTTGGGCCTCATCACTCGACGCCTGCAGGTACGTGTTGCAAACCTGAGTTGACTCATGCGTCACGTGGAGTGGAGGCCATGCCACCGTGTGTCGTACGTTGTTGGGATTAAATCACGGAAGTAGAATATGTGCCGGGTGGACAGGGGCACTTGTTATAAAGAACGAGCCGGTCAAAGAGGAGAGAGGGAGGGGGAGGAAGAAAGAGGGGGAAGGGAAGGAGGGGGAGGAGAGTAGATGGTGGGGGTGACAGAGGAAGGAAACCTACTAGGCTGGGGACAGGCGAAGGAAAAGAGGACATCTCCGTGTCGCTGGCCTCTGCATACGGTGACCTCTGGATGGTGACACGCATACAAACTACGAGGGCGGAGTGAGTGGCCAGAGAGGGGCAGAAACGTTTGAGACCCTTTAAAGAAAGCAATCACCTCTTGCCGTGGGGTTGAGAGGCAGCGGTCAGGGGCGAGGAAAACAGATGACTATGTTTGGGGGCCTTGATGGGCGGACACCGAGACGGGCAGAGAACAGCAGGGAAAGGTGCCCTAGGCGGGAGGAACGGCCTGAGCAAGAGCCCGGAGGCTAGACTGCGCACGCGGTGTTTATGGCCCGGAGGGGAGTCACAGCCGGCTCAGCAGGGAGGGCGCAGGGGAGGACAAAGCAGCAGAGATGTGGACCCCCTGGGCCGTGGAGACCTCAAATGTTTTGCCCTGCAGGCGCTTAGAAGTTCTCAATGAGAGGACTCCAGAGGCGGAAATCCAAAGCGGGAGAAGTCATTCCAAGTTAGTTCACATGGAAGACTCCAACAAGGAAGAGTATCCTATAAAGGTGGGTTGATTTCTTTATTGTGCAAACCACAGTGGTCCCTTACCTCTGCAATGCATTTTACTTCCTTGGAAAACAATGCTTCATGAATTACTGTATTTAATTCTGGCCCGGGTAAGGGGATGAATGGTGCCCCCGCCCCCAATGATAGTTCGACTTCCTAATTCCATGAAGCCATAGATGTGACCTTATATGGAATAAGAGTCTTTGCAGATAGCGTTAAGTTAAGGATCTGGTAAGAGATTACTCTGGAATATACAGGCAGGCGCTAAACCCAGGGAGAAGCGTCTTTGTAAGAGACAAGAGGAGGGGGGCACCTGGGTGGCTCAGTCGGTGGAGCGTCCAACTCTTGATCTCGGCTCCCGTCGTGATCTCGCTGTTTGTGAGTTCGAGCCCTGTGTCGGGCTCACAGCTGTCAGCCTGTCGGAGCAGAGCCCGCTTCAGATCCTCTGTCCCCCTGTCTCCGCCTCTCTCTGACTTGCACTCACCTCAAAATAAATAAATATTAAAGAGAGAGAGAGAGAGAAACATAGAGGAGAGACAAACAGGAAGGAGAGAAGCTGTGTAAAGAGGAGAGGTGCCACCACCGGCCAGGGAACATCGGAACCACCGGAAGCTTTGAAAGAGACAAGGAAGGATTCTCCCCAAGAGCCTCCCGAGGCATTGTAACTGCTGATACCTCGATTTCAGACTTCTGGCCTCCAAAACAAGGTGATAATACATTTCTGTTGCTCTTTTCTTAAAAAAATTTGTTTTGATGTTTCTTTTTGAGACAGAGAGAGGCAGAGCCTGAGCCGGGGAGCAGCAGAGAGAGGGGGAGACAGAGAATCCGAAGCAGGCTCCAGGCTCTGAGCCGTCAGCACAGAGCCCTATGCGGGGCTCGAACTCGTCAACCATGAGATCGTGACCTGAGCCTAGGTCAGACGCTCGACCGACTGAGCCACCCAGGCGCCCCCATTTCTGTTTTGTTAAACTACGGACTTTGTGCTAATTTGTTAGGAGTTTGTGCTAATTTGTTACGGAAAGCTCTAGCAAACTTTAAATGATAATGCCCGCCATTTGAGAAGAGCAGAAGTGGGATTCTACTTCCTCTCCGGGCCAATGAGAGAAGAAAAGACTGCTTTCAGGGAAGTTCCTGCTGAAGCAGGGGCCACTTGGGCTCAGCAATCTTTGGGCACTAGCGCAAGCCAAGGTGGGAGAGTATGCAAAGTAGCCGCGACCCAGCAAACGGAAGAAGGAAGGAGGCTGACCAAAAAACCCCGGAAAACAAAAACCAAAAAACAAAACCCTGGTATTCCAGGCTAAGCAACTTGTTTCTTGACCTGCCAAAAGCCTGTTTGCCAAAGTTGGTTCTGTGAATTAGCAATTAACGGGATTCATTCGTTCTGCATCAATTGAATTGTCCATCACCGGCCCTGTGAGGGATGCTCAGAAAACCCATTGACGGGGCCGAGCTAAGAGTAGGAGATGCCACCACCTGGATAGAATCTCAACCCGGGGAGAATCAGGAAGGTATTTCTAGGGCTTTGAGGGTCTGGGCTGCGTGACTTCAAGGTGAGTTTTACAAGGCAGGAAACTGGTTGGAACCAGGCAGAATTTGTTCCAGAAGAGTTTGGAGTGGTGAGTAGAGCGGAGGTTCTGAAGGCAGTTTTGCCGAGCAAGCCGTTGGCCTCAAAAAGTAGGTATTTTAGTTGAGTTACAGAAGCAGGGTTTTGCGGGAGCTAGAAGCTGAGTTATTTTCCCCAGGGCCTGGGAGTGCTGAGCACAGGCGGTGGGAAGCCTTCAGGCTTCAGTCCTCACCACAAATATTTACTGAGTGAGGATCCGCCAAGTCACAGGTACTGTTCTAGGTCCCTGTGTGTGTGTGTGTGGGGGGGGGGGGGGGTGGCGGGGGGGGGGTCGTGTCCGTGAATGCACATTCATGTGTGTGTAGACACCTACCCTCATAAGGCTTGAAATCACATGCAGGACGGCAGACCATAGAAAAGTCTATCCATACACACGTACACAAAACTGGGTTTCAGTAAGCGCTTAGCTCTAAGGAGAACAATTAAAGCCGGAATAGGAAATGAGGACTGTCATGGGGAGAGAGGAAGAAACATAACATTCATGTGTGCCGTGGGCAGATCGCCCCGTGGCTGCCCAGGCTTCGGAGGTGCTGGGTTCATCAAAGCTACGGAGAACCTCATCACGCCCAGAACATCTAGGAGTCTTCTGTTGGCCAGAGTTTTGGAAGAGACTCCAGGAAGGGAAGGAAACATGAGCGATTTCCTGAATGTGCTTGGCTTCCGAGCCTTCTTCTCGTGGAAACTCTCCAAGGCGCTGTTGTCCTTGGGAGCGTGTTTTGGGAAGAGCCCCGTGGGCTTCCTTTGCCATCACGGGCCATCTTCCAGAAGACACTGACAGCCGGGCAGGGAGGTGTCTGCGTGGCGATCCGAGGCTCGGGGCTGGCCTGGAACGCAGGCGTGGAGATGGAGGGAGAGGCGGGGAGGGGGTGACCAGCCAGGAGCTTCTTCCTAGCGGCCGCAACATGGGACCATTTTACCAAGGGACGGGGACACGGGTCTCGATTTTTTCTGTTCTTTCTTTCTGTTCCTATCCCAGACTTGGGTTTCGCGTTCGTTGAATGAAGGAAGAGTGCCACGAGAACGGAGAAGGAAAGTAGGTAGATGGCATCAAACGTACCCGGTTTATGGAAAACAGCGGGGGACAGAGCCCCGATGGCAAAGTTGCAGACGCCTCTCCTTCCCTCCGCTCACTATGCTGGTAGGAATTCCAGGTCACTTTTCTAGGCCCACTAAGTCACCCAGGACACCCCGATGCCACCTGGAGGAGACGTGACAACTCTGTTGAGTCTCCGCACTGAACCCCACAACCGCTGGGCCCCTCTCCTCCCCCACAGCCCACCTGCTGGACTCCATCACCTCCGACGCCGGATGGAGTTGCAGGTGGACCTAGAAACTGGGTGTCTGCTCCTTCTGCGCCCCTCCCCTGGCCAGCGCCAGCAACCAAGACGCCTCAGGGCTTCAGGAAATCTCTGGCAAGACCATGGCAGAGTCTCCTTTGCAAGACCCACGAGGCTCCTGACATTACGGACTCCACCAGGCTGTCAAGATTCCTACGAGTACCGTACCGGCCTCTTCTCTCCGACCCTCAGACCTGGGGGGGGGGGGGAGCACCTTCCTTCTCTCTCCTCTGCTCTCAGAACCCCTCCCTGTCCTGGTTTGCAGTCTGGCCTCCATCAGGACCAGCCCAGGCTTCAGAGGAGCTAAAATGTCCCCAAATCTCCAGGGTAACCTTTCTCCCACGAGGCTTCTCTGACTGTCTGTAAATTGGGGGGGAGTGGGGTACCAAGAGAAGAGGAAAATTGTCCAATTCGACTCTGTGTCATCTAAGCTTGGCTGAAAATGTCAGCGTTGGCATGTTCACGGCGTCTAGGCCTCCAGGCCGGTCAGAGCGCCTGTGAACCATCATTCCTGGCACACCTTAGACACTTGCTTTCCTCCAGGCGGATCCTGAAACCACTCTTCCTCCGGCCTCTGGGGAACCGAGTTCCGGCTTCCGCGTGAGCCGACCTGGTGACGGGCTCCCCATCTCCCCCCGGCTCGGCCTCTCCTGCTTTCCCGCCAGGTGGGGCTCCTTCCGCGGGCTCCCGAATCGCCTGCCTCGGAAACATTTTGTTCCGAGGATTTTTTTTTTTTTTTAAACTTGCCATAAAAACATGGAATTATTTTTTTTTATTTGAAATTCATTTACTGTCTTCTTTTAGAGATCTGTCATTTATACAATGGCTGGAAAACTTTCTAAGATCAGATATAATTTATGAACCCCTTCTTTGCGGCATAAATGTCATTTTGTGCATTAAGATGATAATGGCTGAGGGGGGGGATCGGGTGTGTCTCTCCCGAGGGGGGCGAAGGGAGCGAGGGGGAGACAGTGGGTGGGGGGCTGTCCTGGTTCTTCTGAAATAAGTCCCCGTGTGCCTGTGCGCAGCCCCCACCAGGGGCTTTCATGGAAAGAAGACAGTGGAGGAAAAATGTATCTTTGCCATCCATGAAGGGAGAGGAGGCATGAAAAGCAACTTAGGCCCCTTACAGGCGAATAAGATCTTGACCCACAAAATACCATTTACCCATAAAGATTTCAAACTCTAGTCTAGTCTCAAAAAAAACCCTCTAAAGTAGTTGAGGGCAATAACACAAGTCAGTGCTTCTCAGTCCTAGAATTGCTTTATCGAGGAGCTTTTTAAAAATACAGATTCCTGGGTGCCCGGGTGGCTCAGTTGGTTAAGCGTCCGACTTCGGCTCAGGTCATGATCTCACGGTCTGTGAGTTTGAGCCCCGCATCGGGCTCTGTGCTGACAGCTCAGAGCCTGGAGCCTGCTTCAGATTCTATGTCTCCCTCTCTCTTGCTCTTTGCTCCTCCCCCACTTGTGCTCTATCTCTCAAAAAAAAAAAAAAAAAAAATACAGATTCCCAGGGACACCTGGGTGGCTCAGTCCATGAAGCCTCCAACTCTCGATCTTGGCTCAGGTCATGATCTCACGGTTTGGTGAGTTCGAGCCCCGTGTCTGGCTCTGCGCTGGCAGCACGGAGCCTGCTCCTCCCCTACTCACACTGTCTCTGCCTCTCTCAAGATAAATGGACTTAAAAAAATAACAAAAATAAAATCAAACTACAGATTCCCAGGCCCCTGTCCTCATTCCAATTTGATGAGGCATGGGGTCCAGACACAGGTATTTTTTTTTTTTTTAATTTTTTAACATTTAGTTTTGAATAGTGAGTGGGGGAGGGGCAGAGAGAGAAGGAGATACAGAATCTGAAGCAGGCTCCAGGCTCTGAGCTGTCAGCACAGGGCCCGACGCGGAGCTCGAACCCACAGACCGTGAGATCATGACCTGAGCCGAAGTCGGCGGCTTAACCGACTGAGCCACCCAGGCGCCCCTTTAATTTCTTTTTTAACATTTTTATTTTATTTTTGAGAGGCATAAAGACAGAACGTGAGCAAAGGAAGGGCAGAGAGAGAGGGAGATACAGAATCTGAAGCAGGCTCTAGGCTCTGAGCTGTCAGCACAGGGCCCGACGCGGGGCTCAAACTCACAGACCGTGAGATCATGACCCGAGCCGAAGTTGGATGCTTAACCGACTGAGCCACCCAGGTGCCCCCACAGGTTTTTTTTTTTTTTTTTTTTTTGAAGTATTCCAGATGAATCCAGCGTGCGGTCCTGGCTGTCGACACGGGAACACCGGACCTCAGAAGATGGGCTTCTAACTCCAGTCAGTATCGCTGGCATGAGCTTGAGTCCGTGATGAAAGCTAATGCTTGGTTACTCCTTACCACGGGCCAAGTGCTGTTCCAAGCTCTTTCTGAATATCGACTCTTCTTAGTCTGTGTGGTAGACTGTTGTTATTATCCTGCTTCTCAGATGGAGAAGCTGAGGTTCAGAGAGATAAAGTAGCTTGCCAATGGTCACACAGCCAGTAACTGACTAAAGCGGGATTTGAACCCAGGCGGTGTGACCCGGGAGGCCCCCGCTCTACCTGCGATGCCTACTGACTTCCTACAGGATCCGAGTATCTGTTTCCAAGTTGTCGAAATAATAGTTTCTCATCTGTACAATGAGGTAAACTGAACTAGGTGACTTTTAAAGCCCTACGGGTCTCCGTTCTAAAGACGGCGGAAATGAGGCCAAGAGAAATGAAGCCTCTTGGTGCCACCGGGTCCCCTGAGGCATGGTGCAGAGCTCTTCCCCACCTCCCGGGACAAGCCAAAGGAGGAGCTGGCCTCTGGAACATCCCCCGGGAACTTAAACCACTTCCCGGAAAGACCTCGAGTCTTGTCGTGACACAAATCTTAAACCCGTGTGCTTCCCTGTATCTTCCGAGAGACAGACTAAAGTGTCATTCCATCTAACCAAATTTCAATTCAGCATCTCTTGTTGATGAGACACTCATACGTATGCTATGAGGAAGAGAAGGGAAGGAAACAGTGTGGTCTTGTCTTCACTGGCAAAAAAAATCACTCTAGAATGTTAAACGCAAGGGAGACGGGATTTCTCCTCCACCTTTTGCCAGGATCTTGGGCCTCCTCCAGCCCTGTTCTCTGCCTCCTCACTCCTTGCTCCTCCCCAACGGAGGGAGGAAAAGTTGTTTCCTAAGGCAACTGAAGGATGACATCTATTGGAGGGCACGGTCGCCATGTTAAAAATAGGCATTAGACCTTGCCTAGCCTTTCCTTTGCTTCTCCTCCCTGCGTTCCTTGGGGGCAAGCACCCCTCTCTGTCCCTCGCATGTATCCTGAAGTGCTCCCCACATTGGCACGTCCCCATCCCAGGTAATGATCGAGGAGACAATAAGACGGGCTGATTTGGATTCAGAGTTCAGGGCTACGATGTCAGTAGGAGATCCTTTAGGACCTCAAGCGTCAGAAGACGGGCACCCTAACCCCAAATTTCCAGAAACTGTATGTTAAATAGCATTCTTCCCACCACCTGCTCTACCCCCACCCTCATATGAGTCATCAAGATGACTAAGACTACACTGTGACAAGTAGCATTATCCCAAGCGTGCCCTGCGGTGGCATTAACAGAGCGAACACTGAAATAAAATTACTGTTTCAAGCTCTGTCCTGAAGAAGTCACTTTAGTACGTATTCAGATCACTTTGCTTGATCACTAACGTCCCAGCAAATTCGGACATTTGGTCTTAGATCCTTAGGCAAATAAAAAGGAAAACAAGTCATTTCTTTTTCTAAGGAAGAAGACTCGCAAGGAGAAGGAGGAGAAGGAAGAGAAGGAAAAGAAGAATAAAGAAAAGAGTGGTTCTTGGCCAGCTACCCCCTCTTCGGAAAGAGCACTTTTATGAGCTAAATGCAAATGAATAAAAGTGGATAAAAAGCATGTGGATTAAATTCCCCTGAAAACACTTGGCTTAAAATGTTAAGGGGAAAACAGGCCCAGAGCCAAACGCATGGTGGTTTTGGCCAAGCCCGGAGAGGGAAGGGTGTTCTGGCTGCGTGCATCACACAGCTGGGTCCCCATGTCCCTGCCCGGCCACCATACTGCCCACCTGCCTTTCACCCACGGCACTCCCGGGAAAACTGCACCCAGCTTTGGTGGCGTGGTCAGTATTGGGAGCAGTGGGACCTCATGGTGGCTCCCGGCCTTGCTGCGCACCAACCAGGACTCATGCGTTTTCCTAACCTGGTCGAAGTGCAGAAAGGGTCAGGTCTGCCCAGGAGAGATTCTCGTTTCTCTCGTCAGATAAAAATCAAAAATAATGGCTCGCTCTCTTCCCCGAGCCTACCAGAGATGGATTCTGAGCCAGTAAGACATCAAACTTGGGCTCGACAATAGATTTTCTACCCGGACATAGGTCATACGAGGCTGGGCCTCTGCTCTGCACATCTGACAGATTTTTGAAGAGCCTCCTCTCATGCGCATGAGCTTATAGAAGTCTTGACATTTGGTAACCGTCCTTTACCGAGCACCGTTTTTGAGCGCTGGTATGCGCCAGGCGCTGTGAAGAAGAGCCTGACCTTGACTCAGCAGAATAGTTACCAAAGGGGGGTATCAGTGACTTCTCCAAGGTTGTATATCTGATTTCTGGTGGGGGATGAGTAAAGGAAGCGGAAGCCAGTTGGTCATGTTGTAATGAATGACACCATCCTCAACCCCTTCATTAGAGTAGTATTTAAAACATAAATTTAAAATGTGTGCAACGGCCCTCGGTAACTCCAAATGGTTCGTTTACAGAAAATAATCACAGGGGGATGGCACCCCAGCATCTCTTAGAGGGCACTTCTAGATCTTCTCTGCTTTGTGTGTTTGGACAGTGGGCTCTCATTTCACTACTGATCTGAGAAAGGCATCAGTAGACACGTAAATGCATTGAAGGGAAAAAACATGGAAATAATATAATTCTCCCTTCATCCCTCCCTCAGAGCAGTGAAGATCACTGAAACATGGCTACGCCGCAGGAAACACCGCGCTTTCTCCTATGTTAGCTCTCTTCCTCATCCACGTCCACAGCGTCGGTTCTTGTCACTTTGCTGTAATTAATCTCCTAACGATCTGTCTCTTTCGCTCGGTTCTGGAAGCAGAGGCCCTATCAGATGCACCTTGTGCCCCCGGTTTGGGTTAGGCACCTTTAAGACCCCTTGCACAAGGATGGCAAATGTGTGGCCTGCGTGCTGTCACTCCGCCTTCCCATACCGTGGAAGACATTACGAATCAATCACTGCGCCGCGCCTCTGGCTGGTCATCGGATTCTTCAAGAGAGACCTGAGGGTGGCCACCAGCGACCGATCAGAGATGACGTGAAAAATGAAACGTTTCCCACCGCTTCGTTCTACAGCCTAAATATGCAGGCTTCCTAGGATAGGATGGGCTCTACAAACACGAGGACACAGAGACGACGCGAGGGAGCAGTAGACACTCTGATCAACATCTCCCGTCTGCTGAAGGCTGGTCCAGAGAAGGGCTCAGCAAAGGAGAGACGTAGGCAGGGGACCCATGTTGGGTGACCACACCTGGGATTTTTCGATCTGGAGCTAAGGGAGGACATCCAAGTTTTCTTCAGGGATGAAGCCCTAAAATGCGAGATTGGAAGGAGCCAGAGACCATGGGAAAACTACTCTGAGGAAATAAAACCATCACGCGGAGTGGCTTGAAAGCCTCCTGGCCTTTGTGGTTTCTGGCATCCAGTCATCTCTGAGGCTCCAATGGGCCTCTAATCTTGATCTTGGTGCGGGTGCATGTGTCCACAAAATCCCCTTTCTAGTGAAACTAGTCTGAGCTCTAGCTCATTTGCATGGCAATTAAAGCCATAGAAAATCTGTAAAATTCTTTTACTCAGTGTTTTTGGCATTCAGTTGCTTTAAAACCCTACCTGTACCACTAACAGAGTGTGCCGTAGCAAAGCTCTAGGCTGCCTCCAAAGCACCGTGCCTGATGGAGGGTTAGAAGAAAACATGATTTAGGGTTGGACGATAACATGGTTCGGCCAAGAGGGACTGGTTCTTTCTCTGGATTCTTAAATCAGAGATTTGTCCTTCTCCAATCTAAAGCAAAACTCGTTTTTAGTAAGATGCGTCTTATAGGGTTCTAGCCCTGGCGTCACCGTAGATGGGTACATGGCTTTGGAGGTGTCCCTTTCCTTCTCTGTGTTTCTGGAGGAAGGGAGTGGAGACGGTGGCTTCTAAGGGCCCTTACAGCAGTGAAGGTGCTTGCCTAGCTCTGTGTGGAGCTGGACCCAGCTGAAGTTCCAGAGTGACCTCTTCCCTCTGGCTTGGCCCTTCTCCAGGCTGAAGGAGTTTGATCTTTCTCTAATGGCAGGAGACATTCGCAAATCACAGAATGCTTCCCTGCTCGGCCTTCCATGAGCCTCAGCCTCCCCACAGAGGCCTGTTTCTCTTTTGTCTCATGAAGAGAAAATCCATTTCTCTGTTCTGAGCTCTGGGATTCTCACTGTTTTTCCTCACTCCTCTCCTTAGGCTTAAGCCCCTTCCAGAATAACCCATCTAGAGCATCAGCCCCCGTCTCTTAGGGATGCTAAGTGACTTTTCCTTTTATACAACCTTCCCTAAGTCACAGGGTCCATTAAGTCAGGGCTCAGACCTGGGCCTGGTGAGCCAAGTCCTTCCAGAGTCAGGAAGCAAAAAGCCAGGCTTCCACCAAAACTCAGGTCTGGGAGATCAGGGAGAGTCTTTTCTAGATCCTTTGGACTTTGGATTGAACTCTTGCCTCAGTGAAAAAGGTAAGACTGCAGGTCAGGCCAATGGAGGAGTAACACCCTCCACGGGGCGTGTGCACGTGTGCGTTTCTTTTAAATGAATGCCTTCCGAAGAAAAATCTTGCTTGCGTGGGTGGACACTCTTTTAAGAGCCACGAATCAGCCTCTGTCTGCTCTGATGGATGTCTCGTCTAAGACTTCTCGAGTGATTGGCACTTGGTACCCGATGGGCAATCAGGTGGAAAATCTTTTTCATTTGGTAGAGTTAGGGATGTCAGCTCTGCTCTCATGACGGGACGGACCAAAATGTTCATCATCACAGACGTGCATGGGGGCCAGAGAAAGACGAGAGAGAGTAGGGAGACCATCTCTCATTCCTTGCACAAAGTTCTTCCAGAAGACCTAGGGACATGTTCGTGGTTTATGAAGCTCAGAGGAGCTGGTTTTCGAACCTAGGCTCTAAGAGTCTCCTGACTCTTTATCTGGGGCTTTTTATTCTTGAGCCCTTACTTCCTTTATTGAAGACGCCCCCCTCAGCTGTCTCTTCTGCACTCCCAAATCCTTAGCCGCTCAGACACTTTCATGGCCGTCACCTGGACCACTCCAAGACCTCTTGAGAGTATATGTATGTCCTCTTTGGAACCACATCAGAATGACCAACTCCACCAATGGGTAATGTTTGGTGTCCAAAAGGGTTCTTCATTTTACTTTGCTGAGGGCTTCTTGGACAAACGAGTTATTCTGCGTTTAAATAGAACTTTGTTTCCAGAAAGTGGGGTTGAAGGTCAAAGGCTGTAAGCAGAGGCTGCACCCCGAAAAGCCACACGCAAGGCAAAGTGATGGGAATGTGAAGACTGAGTGAGCAGAAGGCGTGAGGCAGAGCGAGGACACGCGTGTGGAGCAGCCAGCCACGGAGCGTCGGGAGAGGCCGGGCAAAGCGCGGACCCGGTGGTCTGAGGACAGATCCCCCAAAACCTTCTGCGGAGATCCAGAGAGCCACCTTGGACTCAGTCCCTACTTCCCGCGGCCTCGCCTGATTGCCATCTCCCCCAGGGACAATAGCCCCCATTCCCAAGTCAGCCAAGGGAGACGCTGTTCCTTTATCCCCAAATGCCTCGTTGCATGATTTGTTTGTTTCAGGAATGAGGCCATTGTGTGAAACTCAGCCCATCCAAACCTCCAGCAGCTCATGGCAAGAGGGAAGTCCTCTAGTTTGGCTAACGATCAGAGAAACCCCCAGTGGATCAGCAGGGACACTCGCTTTGGGACTGACCCAGCGTGACTCCTCCCAGCAGCACAAGGCTGGGCAAAGAATGAGAGGGGCTGGAGACACATCCCACTAGGACATGGGGAAGAACAGCTCAGTGACGGGAAACAGGGGGCTCAGGCCCTGAGATCAGCGGCTTTGACAAAGAACGGAAGTCTTTCTTGGTTATTCCCACTGCTGGCTGGACTCTTCGTTCTGTCCTCGTCCCAGTGAACTATTCTCACACAATTCGAAAGGCTGGGTTCATACGGAGTCTTCTACTGTGCCAGGAAAACAACACTTCCTGCAGACACTCTGAAAACAAATACATCAGACAAGCTGAATCCACTTTCTAGTCCCCAACATTGGAGTCCACAGGAGCACCAAGCCGTCAACCTAGAGAAGGGGCGAGGGTGGAAAAAAGCACATCTATCTTTTTCTCTTCCGCTCACGCAGAGCTCTCGGAGATGTCTGAGATAAGGGGATAATTAATCTCCTTTCAATAACGAGTAGATGTTAGTGGAAACAGCTCTGATCAGAGAATGTGGGAAATTGCGTTTCACCCCAGGTGCTGCCCGGCGCTGCGTGCGTGACCTTGGGCGAGTCCTCAACCCCTCAGGGCTTTGGTCTCTCCGCCTATGAAGTGGAGTTTGGGATTTGGCCCGTCGTTTTCCTCCTGCGTGTCCTGCAGCCCTAGGGTGGTGTGAACCAACAGGACCAGGCGGGGGTCCACCTCATCCAACAGGGCATCTCTAGGCTGATCTGTGGTCCATATCGACCTTCTGCCCGCGTTTTCCCATTAAAGGGTTTCATTGCCTAAAATAGGCTTAAAAATAAAATCAAATGGAAAACCACCGACCTTGTGGCTTTTAGAGTGAACTCTATGAAAAAAAAAACTTACTGCGACGGGAACAATAACGTTTCTAAGATTTGTGCACAGACACTTCACAAACTAAAACCATCAGGGAAGAATCTCTGGGTCAGCTCTGGAGTCCGATTATCCAATCATTTAATAGACGTCGACGCCAGGCTGCTTAGCGGGTATTTAGATCCCCCTATTAATCGCCATCCCCAAATATTTGACAATGCGCAGTTGCTTAAAATCATCAACCATATGGGGGCGCCTGGGTGGCTCAGTCAGTGGGCATCTGACTTCGGCTCAGGTCATGATCTTGCAGTCCGTGAGTTTGAGCCCTGCATTGGGCTCTGTGCGGATGGCCCAGAGCCTGGAGCCTGCTTCAGATTCTGTGTCTCCCTCTCTCTCTCTGCCCCTCCCCTGCTCCCACTCTGTCTCTCTCTTTCTCAAAAATAAATAAACATAAAAAAATCATAATCGACCCTATGATAATAAACTGTATAATTACAGTTTCATTTAATAGCCATTAATCAATATTTTATATCTGAGAAAACCCCCAACGTTCTGTTTTAGAATAAGTAGTGTGGGAACTTGGAATACGCTGTTTAAGAAGCCTCTTAGCCTATAGGTGGCATATTGACAAACACTGCACCTGTTAGGTTAGGGCCCCCAGAGACAGGCTCTGCCATGAAGTTTGTGTTTAAGTATTTGATTAAGCAATTGCTCCCTTTAGAAATTGTCAAGAAAGTGTGTGTGTGGGGTGGGGGCAGGACAAGAATGGGGAAAAAACATATATTGGGGTATGACTTCAGGTGAAGTCCCAGTTTTAGTCTGATCCTACAGAGGGATCCTTGAGGGTGCGTTCCTGCAGGAGTCAAGGGATCCAAGCTTCCACGCACTTGTCCCGGCTAAAGGTTGACCCACGGGGCATGCAAACCCAGGTACCTCCAGCTCTCTGCATTTCGGGACAACACAGCTCCACAGTCTGATGGTGGTTCTCATGAGGGAGAATCTGGTTAAAGCAGGGCAGGTGGAAGGGGGATCTGGCTGGAACAGGACAGGTGACGTGCATTGCCAGTTGCGGGCTACCAAGCGGGTCAGGCTTCGGGGGCCACCGTTTCACGACGCATTTGGCCCAAGATGCTCGATTGCTGAAAATCAGTGCTGACAAATCTGAAAAGATACGAAAGCCCCAGGAAACATATATGGCAAGCTTGCACGAGTGAACAGAAAAGGGATACCCAAGATGAAAATGGTATTGTACTCATGCATTAGTAATTTCACGTAAAGTCAAAGTCTATTAGATACGGCAGTGCGGGTCCAAGAGAATATTTTCTATGCCCCTGACATTGCCTTTCCTTGTGTTATCTTGGGAGGCAGCATCACGGAATAACTTCCCATTTTGCTGCTACTTTCAACTTCAAGTGCTCAGCTGGTAAGCCAGCCAGCCCACTCCATCAATCTCCATCCGCCGTCTAACTTTTATATTCTACATTTCTGATGATGATGCAGATCCTTCTTGTCTTTGATACTGAGTCATCAACTCCCTGAGGGGGTAAAGGCCACTTTAATTATCAGCACATTCCTGTGCCTACAGTAAAGGTTTTCATAAACCCTGAGCAAGCAGTAAAGGTTTGCAGGTTGACTTAAACTACTTAAAGCATCTAGAGTCCAAAGCTTTACTTTGATAGTCCCATGCGAGCAAAAGTGTTCCTAGCCTTCCATTCTATCGGCTTCCTTAGGTTAATCAACCAAAGATCCCCTTAGGTGATTAATCCTAATTCCTTAGGTAATTAATCAACCAAGTATTTATTGAGCACCTAGTCTGTACCCATCGTGACATTAGGAAGAATGCAAAGCGGTATAAAACACAGTTCAAGCACCCTGGAAACTTCCACTGTTTGGGAGAAACAATGTCTAACTCATATGAATCAAGAAAAAAAAGATAACATAACACTCTAACCGAGTGCTACATTATCAAAGGCTACAAACATTCAAATGGTAGTAAATATATCAAAAGTTAATTGGAAAGTACAGACCATAAAAGCCAAAGAAGCTGGAACGGTTTTTATCACGGTGATCGGTTGGTAGTGGTTGCCTAGAGAATCAATTCAAGAAGTCTTAGTCCAATTCTCAGCTGTGTCAGTGTCCACATTGATAAACAATGCTTGCCCGGGCCAGAAATGATGAGTGGCCACATAGCGCAGCAAATTTTCCATCCCTGGCAACAATGTTCACTTCATGGTCAAGAGTAACATAATAGAAGGAAGCTTTGGAACCCAGTTACCAAAGGTAAGTCCAATGCCAGTTTCTTTTTAGAAATTACATTTCCGAGGAACAAGCTGGCTCTTCCCAGAATACCACATTCATTTTACTCATGGAGCCCAGTCCCAGTGCCCGCTTCTTTTTCTCTCCAAACAAATGTGCCAAATCAGATCAACTCCCGGAGGGGGGATACATATATCTAAATCTACCCTGGACGCAGAGCTTGCAGAAAAAAATTAAGAAAGGAGAAAGGAAACTGGTCTGAGTTCAATATTAGTGGAGAACTGCAGGCAGAGGAATCCTCCATCGTTCGCCAGGGATACCTCCATGCTCTCTGCACATCGTTTGGTAAAGAAAGTGGCAGGAAAGTAATCATGTCATTGCCAGGCTTGATTGTCTTTAGCTTGGGCGGAGCCCTGGAAGGTCAGGTAAGAAGACTGTCGGGGCGCCTGGGCGGCTCAGTCGGTTGAGCGTCCGACTTCGGCTCATGTCGTGATCTCGCGGTTCGTGAGTTCGAGCCCCGCGTTGGGCTCTGTGCTGACGTCTCAGAGCCTGGAGCCTGCTTCGGATTCTGTGTCTCCCTCTCTCTCTGCCCCTCCCCCACTCATGCTCTGTCTCTCTCTGTCTCAAAAATAAACAAACATTAAAAAAAATTAAAAAAAAAGGAAGACTAACTGTAACATTGAATTTGCCGCGTCAGAAGAATTGGGTTCTAGTGTCAGTTATAGCACTTCTGCATGTGAAACCTTAAGCGTCATTTACGTCTCAGCTTTCTTATCTGAAAAATGAAACCAGTATTTTTGGCTTCCACAGATAGTGCTTACTGTTTGAGGCTGACATCTTTTGCCCCCTATTTTTTTTCATAAGTGTGCCCTGAATATATCTTGAGTCATTGTCCTACCTTATTTCTAGGCATATAATTTGAGGGAGAGGGACCCCCAGTTTTAGCACCTAGGGAAGACCTATGAATGGGTTCAACTCATCTTTCTCGTGACCCGTTTAGAAGATGAGTATAAAAAGAGGTATGTGGTAAGTGTGTAACAGCTGGCTGTGTTAAGGTGCTGATTTGTAGCTGTTGCTAATTTCTGTAGTGTAAATACTCCCACCATGGCTGACTTCGAAACTACCAACATGATGTCCCTGGACTTGGAGCTGGGAAGACATATTCGTAATATGAGCCGGCCCCAATATCAGTGACCCAATCCAACAGAAGTAAAACTCGGGCTGGGAAAGCAAGGGTGGAAAGTCTTCTCCACTCCGTGTGGTTCCCTGAGGGTGTAAAGCTTGAAACTAGTAGAACTATTTACTACAAAGAGAGGGGCTTGGTGATTTGGAGCCTCAGCAGAAAAAGTATGACAAATTTGGGTCGTGTCACCTGACTCTTGGAACATTTCATGTTTAAAGCCATTTCTATCTGCAAATTCACATGTTTGCCTCAACTATTTTGAGTCAGATTTTATGTCAATTGCAACAAAATGAAAACTAACCAAACCCTACATTTGTCACAGAATTGTTATAAGAATAAAGACTTGCTCTGAAAAATTAATAGAAGTCTCTGGAGAAACTGGATGAACAAGTGAGAAGTTCAATAACGAGATAGAAAATATTAAAAAGTACCAAACAGAAATTATAAAGCTGAAGAATATAATAATTGAACTGAAAAACTCAGTAGAGGGGTTTAATAACAAACTACATCAAGGAAAAGAAAGTATCAACTTACAAATATGTCACTAAAAAAAAAGACTTTTTAATGACATTTTATTCTTTTAATTTTTAAAAAGTTTATTGATTGAAGCAATCTTTACCCCCAACATGGGGCTCAAACTCAGGACCAAGGGTCACATATTCCACTGACTGAGCCAGCCAGGTGTCCCTATGACATTTTAATACAAGTAAATGGTTAAGAGAAAGATATTATCGAAAAAGATTATGGCCAAAATTCTATCCTTTGGTTCATGCTTTGTTTGTTCTAAGAGCAAGTTATTGTATTTAAGTGAAATTCTTTCTAAATTTAAGATAAAATACATTATTTTTTCCATTTTTTAAGATATAGACGCAGCAAATTCAAAGACAAGGCAGTAGAATTCATCCAATAATCAGAGGAACAGAAAGAACAAAAGGATAAAAAGAGTGAAGATAGCTTTAGGGATTTATCAGACACCATCAAATGGGCCAAAGTACTCACTATAGAAGTAGTAGAAAGAGAAGAGAGAGCAAGAGGCATAAAACTTATTTAAAAAAATAATAATGACAAAAAATTTCCCTAATCCAGAAAAAGAAACAGGCATCTAGATCCAGGAAGCCCCTAAGTTACCAAATAAGTTGAATCCAAAGAGAGTCACACTGAGACAAATTATTTTAAAAGTGTTCAAAAATTAAAGATAAGGAGAGAATCTTAAAAGCAGCAAAAGAAAAGCAACTCCTTATGTTGCACAAGGGAACCCCCAAAAGACTGTCATTACATTTTATAAACAGACACCCAGAGGCCATGGGGAAGTGGGATGCGATACTTAAAAACGCTGAGAGAAAAATCTGCCAACCAGGAATATTCTACCCAGCTAAATCGTCCTTCCAAACTGAAGGAAGATAAAGACACTGAGATAAAGGCTAAAAGTTTGTCGACAATAAGCTGGCCTTATCGGAAATGTTAAGGGAGTTCTTCCACCTGAAACAAAATGATTCTAATTAATAACAGGAAAAGATGAAAGTTCAAAACCTACTAATATTGGTAATTATAGTGTTAGGTTCAGACCCTTAATGTAACGGTGCTGAGTAAATCACTTATAACAGTAGTATAAAGGTTAAGAGACAAAGTACTGAAAATAACCATACAATTATTTGTTAATGAATATACAACATAGAAAGATGTACATTGTGACATTAAAAATATGAATTATGGGGGGTGCCTGGGTGGCTCAGTCAGTTAAGCAGCCGACTTCAGCTCAGGTCATGATTTCACAGTCTGTGAGTTCAAGCCCCGCATCAGGCTCTGTGCTGATGGCTCAGAGCCTGAAGCCTGATTCAGATTCTGTATCTCCCTCTCTCTCTGCCCTACCCCTGCTCATACTCTGTCTCTATGTCTCTCAAAAATAAATAAACGTTAAAAAAATTTTTTTAAATATGAATTATGGGAAAGGAGCATAAAAATATAGAGGTTCTATATGCATTCAAAGTGTAGTTGTTATCAGTTTTTAAAGAACTTTATAAATATGTTTCACATAAGCCTCAGAGCAGCCACAAAGTGAAATCCTATAATAGATATATAAGAGATAAAGGAATATGTAAAGAGAAAATAGTTAAATCCTACCACTACAAAAATCATCACACCACAAAAAGAGATGGGGAGAGAGAGAGAGAGAAATAGAGGAAGACAAGAATCACAAAATAACTAGAAAACAATGAACAAAATGACAAGAGTAAGTCCATGCCTATCAATAGTTACTTTAAATGAAAATGGACTAAATCTCCAATCAAAAGACATACAGTGACTGAATGATTTATAAAAACAAAAACAATATACTGCCTACAAGATACTCACTGCAGCTCTAAAGAAGCATACAGACTGAAAGTGAAGGAAAGGAAAAAGAAATTCCATGAAATTCTTTGGAAACCAAAAGAAAGCAGTGGTAACTATGCTTATATCAGGTGAAATAGATTTCAACCTAAAGACTGTAAAGAGAGACAAAGAAATCATTACGTAATGATAAAGGGGTCCCTTCATCCAGAGAATGTAACATTTGTGAATGTTTATGCACCCAACATAGCAGCCCCTAAATATACAAAGCAGATATTAACAGATCTTGAGGGAGAAATTGACAGCAGTATGATAACAGCAGAGTTTAACATTCCACTTTCAACAATGGATAAATTATCCAGAAAGAAAATCAATGTGAAATCAGGAGACTTAAACTATAGTTAAACCAGCTGATCTAACAGACATGTAGAACATTCCATCAATAGCAGCAGAATACATGTTCTTCCCAACACAAATGAAACATTCTTTTTTTTTTAATGTTTATTTATTTATTTTGAGAGAGAGCAAGTGAGTGAGCAGGGAAGGGGCAGAGAGAGAGAGGGAAAGAGAGAAAATCCCAAGCAGGTTCCACACGGTAAGCACAGAGCCCAGCGTGGGACTTTACCTCAAGAACTGTGAGATTATGACCTGAGCTGAGATCAGGAGTTGGTCACTTCACCGACGGAGCCACCCAGGCGCCCCTTACAAATGGAACATTCTTAAAGTCAGATCATATGTTAGGCCACAAAACGAATCTTAGTAAATCTAATAACTGAAATTATATCAAGCATCTCTCCTGACCACGATGGTATGAAACTAGAAATCAATTATGAGAAGACAACTACCAAATTCATAAATATCTGGAAATTAAACAACATGCTCCTGAACAACCAATGGGTCAAAGAAGGGATCGAAAGAGAAGTAAAAAATATCTTGATACTAATGAAAATGAAAACATGAAATAAATTTCTTGAGACAAATGAAAATGAACCCATTGTTGATGGATATACCAATATACCAAAACATATGGGATGCAGTAAATGTAGTTCTAAGAGGGAAGTTTATAGAGATAAAAGCCTACATTATGAAAAACAAAAAATCTCAAACAAACAACCCAACTCTATACCTCAAGAGACTAGAAAAAAAGGAGAACAAACTAAGGCAAAAACTAGCAGAAGGAAAGAAATAACCAAGATCAGAATAGGTATAAATGAAATAGAGACTATAAAAACAATAGAAAATATCAATGAAACTAAGAGCTACTTTTTAAAAATATTGACAAAACCAACAAATTATATTTACTAAGAAAAAAAGAGAGAGGTCTCCAATAAAAATGTAAATAAAAGAGGACACGTTGCAATTGATATCACAGAAATACAAAGGATCATAATTGGATGATCTAGAAGAAATGGATAAATTCTTAGAAATACACAACCTATCAAGGTGAATCATAAAGAAAAATAAAATCTGAATAGATCCGTTACTACTCTAGAGATTGAATCAGTAATCAAAAATCTTTCCAATAAAGAAAATTCCAGGAGTGGATGGCTTCACTAGTGAATTCTACCAAACATTTAAAGAGGAACTAATACCAATCCATCTCAAACTCTTCCAACAAATAGGAGAGGAAGAAACACTTCTAGACTCATTTTATGAGGCCAGAATTACCCTGATACGAAAGCCAGATAAGGACGTTAAAAAAAAAAAAAGAAAATTACAGGCCAATACCCTTGATGAATGTAGTTGTAAATATTCTCAACAAAATATTACCAAACCGAATTCAACAATACGTTAAAATATATTTTAATATACCTGAGGTATTTTTATTTATATTATTTATACACCAGGTTTTAATTCAGGGGTACAAGGATGGTTCAATATCTGCAAATCAATCCATGTAATACATCATATTAACAAAAGGAAGGATAAAAATTATATTATCATCACAGATGCAGAAAAAGCATTTGACAACATTCAACATTCTTTCATGATAAAAACACAACAAACTGGGTATTGAGGAACAAAACTCAACATAATGAAGGTCACGTATGACAAGCCCACAATTAACAGCATAGTCAGGGAAGGAAAAGGAAATACAAGGCATTCAATGCAGAAAAGAAGAAGTGTAATAATTTCTCTTTGCAGATGACATGATATTATATAGAGAAAACCTTAAAGGCCCCACCAAAACACTGTTAGAACTAAGAGGCAGTTTCAGTCAAGTTTCAGGATACTAAATCAATCTACAAAAATCAGTTGCATTTCTATGTACCATCAACAAACAATCAGAAATAGAAATTAAGAAAGCAATTCCATTTATAATAGCATCAGAAAAATTTGACCAATGAGATGAAAGATCTCTGAAAACTATAAGGCATTGATGTAAGAAACTGAAGACCCAAATAAATGAAAAGATGTTCTATGTTCATGGATCGTACACATTTTCGTTGTTAAAATGTCCGTCCTATCCAAGGTGATCTACAGATTCCATGCAGTACTTGTCAAAATGCAAATGACATTTTTTCACAGAAATGGAAAAAAATCTTAAAACCTGTATGAAACCACAAAAGACCCTGAATAGCAAAGCAATCTTGAGAAAAATCTCAAAGCAACATACTTTCTGATTGCAAACTGTATGAAAAGCTATAATAATAAAATCAGAACGGTATTGGCATACAAACAGACACATAGATAAATGGAACAGAATAGAAAGCCCAGAAATAAACCCACATATGTATGATCAATTAATTTATAACCAAAAAGCCAAAAATACACAATGGGGAAAAGATTGTTTTGTCAATAAAGCAAAAGAATGAAACTGGACTTCTATCTTAAACACATACAAAAACCCACTCTACATGGATTAGACTTGAATGTGAGACTTGACAGCATAAAACTCCCAGAAGAAAGCATAAGGAACAAGCTCTTTGACGCTGGTCTCAGCAATGAGTTTTTTAGATTTGACACCGAAAGTAAATGCAAAACAAAAGCAAAAATCAACAAATGGAGCCACACCCAACTAAAAATCTTCCATATAGCAAAGGAAACCATCAACTGAATGAAAAGACAACCTACTCAATGGCAGAAAATATTTGCAAACCACATATCTGATAAGGGATTAATATCCAAAATATATAAGGAACTTCTACAACTCAATAGTGAAACAGCAAATAACCCAATTAAGAAATGGGCAAAGTTGGGGCACCTGGGTGGCTCAGTCGGTTAAACATCCGACTACTGATTTCAGCTCAGGTCTGATCTTATGGTTTGTGAGATCGAGCCCTGCATTGGGCTTTGTGCTGACAGTGTGGAGCCTGCTTGGGATTCTCTCTCTCCCCTCTCTCTGCCACTTTCCAGGGTAATTGTCTCTCTCTGTCAAAATAAATAAATAAACATTTTAAAAAATTATAAAAAAAAAAAAAGAAATGGGCAAAGGGACTGAACAGACATTTCTCCAAAGAAGACATAAAATGGCCGACAGATACATGGAAAGCGGTTCAACGTCACTAATTATCAGGAAAATGCAAATCATAACTACAATAAGTTGTCTCCTTACATCTGTTAGAAGGTCTGTTATCAAGAAGACAAGAGACAGCAAATGCTGGCAAGAATGAGGAGAAAGGAGAACCCTTGGGCACTGTTGGCGGGGTTGTAAATTGGTATAACCCCTATAGAAAATAGTACAGAGATTCCTCAAGAAACAAAAAATAAAACTACCATATGACTCAGGAATCTCATTTCTGGGTAGATAGCCAAAGGAAACAAATCATTATCTTGAAGAGATATCTGTACTCTCGTGTTTATCGCAGTATTATTCACAATAGCCAAGGTACGGACACAACAGAAGTGCCCCTAAATAAACGAAAGTAACAAGAGAATGTGAGATTTGTATATTCCATAGGTAATGAAATATTATTCAGCATTAAAAAGAGAAGGAGACACTGTTATTTGTGACAACACGAATGAGCCTGGAAGGCATTATGCTAAGGGAAATAAACCAGACAGAGAAAGACAAAAACTGCATGGTATCACTTATAATTGGAATCTAAGAAAAAAAGAAAGTTGTATTTATAGAAATAGGAGGAAAGTGGTTGCAGGGAGCTGAGGGGGGGGGGGACTGGAGAATAAGGGGAAGTTGGTAAAAGGCTACAAACTTTCATTTATAAAATAAATAAGATCTGAAGGTCTAAGGTTTAATATGAGACTCACGTACAGGAGGGGGACCCGAGTTGACACCACTATGGTCCATAATTGAAATTTACTAAAAGTGGAACTTAACTCTTCTCATCAATACACAAAAGGTAAGCAAATAAGTGGGGTGATGTTCGTGTTAATTCACTGGGCGACGGGGGTCCTTTCACAACATACAGGTATATCAAATCATCGCATTGTACACTTTAAAGACTTGACAATTTTAATCGTCAGTTATACCTCAACAAAGCTTAAAAACAGCCAAAACCATGTAAAGAGAAGGTGAACTGAGTACTTGGGTGTTGGGAATTTGGGAAACTTATCGCGAAGAAGGGTAGAGAGTTAAGTAAACATGAGAAAATCCTATTCTTTTTCCAGACGTCCCTGTGGGCGACTCTGTGGCAGCCACCTCCATGGACTCCTAGAGACGTCTGTGTGCACACGCATGTTTGTATGTGCAAGCACATATCCCTAGCCCAAAACCACTTTGACTTTCTTATCAGTTGAAGTTGGCATCTCTGGTGAACAATATGATTTTCACCAGTATATGGAGGCGTAGCTTTATGGGTCTCCGAGTCCTATTTTTCCACACCCAACTCTACCAGTTTCAACTGGTACAATCAACATCAACTACCACAATAATGCCGTGTAATTAAAAACCATGAGGGGTGCCTGGGTGGCTCAGTCAGTTAAGGATCTGACTTCAGCTCAGGTCAGGAGCTCACGGTTCATGAGTTCGAGCCCCGCTTCGGGTTCTGTGTTAACAGCTCAGAGCCTGGATCCTGTTTCGGATTCTGTGTCTCCCTCTCTCTCTGCCCCTCTCCCACTCATGCTCTGTCTCTGTCTCTCTCTCTCTCTCTCAAAAATAAACAAACATTAAAAGAAAACAACCATGAAACTTCTGTAGCCTATGACAATACACCTCTCCTGAGCTAACAAGTCTGCAGGGTTGAAATGATCTGGACTGGGCTCAGCTCATCTTGGGTGGGCTCGCTCACGTGTCTGCTGGTGACTAGCTGCTGACCCAGGTAAGAAAGTTCTCAGCAGAGGTGAGGGAAGCGATTGCTCTATTTCATGTGTCTGTCATCATCTATCGTGAACACATATGCTCATGTGGCCCCAGTAGAGGGTAAGAGGTAGCAAGTCTAATCACACAGAGTGCATCCTAACTGCTAACATCCCATTGGCCAAAGCAAGTCACACGGCAGATTCCCCAGACTCGGCGTGAGAGAGCACGACAAAGCTGTGGGTCAAATGGGACGAAGGACGGGGCCCCTTAATGCAACCAATCTACCATGAGAGTTATAACAACCTGTAATTAACAAGGCAGGGAAAGGACCAATAGGTATGGTCCTGTGATCCATTAGACATCCTTCCCTAAAGCTTTTTACAAGCCCTCAACACCGATAGGAGGAGGGGTTATATTATTTTTTCCAGTGAGCTTGCACAGCAGCCAGCATTTTCCCAAGGCTGCCCTGCTCTATTCAGAATAAAGACGTGGGCAATAGGCCATGCTTGGATGCCTCAGACCATCTGCCAACAAAAACAGAAAAAAAATTAATTATGAATGGTGTCTTCCCATGCTAATCATTTATTGTAAAGGATTTCTCCAGCTTGTTTATAATAGCTGTTGCCTAAGGGTGCGTGCTGTATAAATTGTCTGATTACAGGATACAGAGCGCTTCTTAATAGGCCTCAGCTGATTAGGAGAAGGGAAAGAAATTAAAGAGGCCATTTCCCTTTAGGTATGCAAATACCTCCCAGAACAAAAGACAAAGATATGATAGACCATGATGAAACACGCCCTCATTTCTTTTGACCTTAAATTATGTACCGGGCAAGGAGCAAGCTTCATCGCATGTGTCAGCTGAGATGTGAATGGTCTAGTAATTGAAACAATACCAAAGCCAGAAACGCATGTTAGATGTCGAGCTAAACTAACTCCCTGGGCAGCCGTGCAGCAAATGGTAGTGTGCTGCTTGGATCCTTGGGTGAAAGGGTCCCTTCTGACTTTGGGCTGATCTGACTCTGCCTCGTCAAGCTAAATTTGTGGGTATCACATCGGTCTTCTCGTTTCCAGAGTCAGAATTGACATGCCAACATCTGGCAGGGAGGGTGGTTGGAGAGGCAGATTAAATATGTTTGAAAAAACAGTGAAACACAGAGCTGTGCACAGACCCATTTTTTCTTCTCAGGTGCACACGGATGCACAGAGACACACACACACATGTATGAAAGACCGTCTGTTTCTACAAACATTTTCCTCTTACAACGTCCCTTAGTTCTTGGAAGGAATAGATCCAACATGGCATTCCACTGTGATTTCTCTTTCTTGAGCGGGGAGCAAAGATCTCATAGGTCTCTCTTCTTATCCAGCTCACAAGAACTAAAATGCAGAGGTGCAGATGTTGAGAGTGGCTCCCCAGTGAGGATTCTAGCTGTTTGGAAGCAAATGCTGCGGGCCCCAGATCTCAGGAACTTCCAAGCACCAATTACAGTCCCTGATGGATGAAGAGCGATCGCTCGTACAGCCTGCCTGGGCAGATCTTGCCTGCTTCGCAGTTCAGTAACTCTCACGTGCATCTTGTCAATGCTTCATTAGAGCAGAATTAGTTTTCTCTTGCTGTAGAATAAATTACTCCAAAACATCGTGACTGAAGACAGTGCCATTTATTAGATCTCACAGTGAATCAGGAACCCAGGCGCAGTTTAGCTGAGTCCTTGGTCTCAGGGTCTCCCAAGGCTGCAATCACAGCATCAGCCTGGGTCGAGGTTTCATCCGAAGTCCTGACAGGAGAAGGAGCCACGTCCAAGCTCACTTGCATGGTTGTCAGCAGGGTTTGGTTCCTGTAGGCAGCTGACCAAAGGCTGCCCTCATTTCCTTGCCAGATTGCCTTCTCCAACTGGGCAAGCTGACAGAAAGAGCCAGAGGGAATGCCGGGAAGATAGAAGTGACCATTTGTGATAACCTAATCTCAGAAGTAGCAGCGCATCGTGTTTGCTGCGTTCTAGTCATGAGAAACAAGTTCCCAGATCCGGGCCACACCAAGGGGGATGGAATCACACGAGGGTACGAATACCAGGAGACAGGGCCATTGGGACCATTTTACAAGGCTGCCTGACCACAAAACCCATTTGGCAGCATTTGCCATACATAATCCTGCCATTTGCTGTCTTGCTGTTTGGATCAACCCCCAATGCTGGCTCAGACTGTCTGCCTCTGTAATTGTCGTTCCCTCCATACACTCTCTGAGTGATTAATTCTATTTTCTTATCATCTAAGTATCAATGAAGATGTCTCTCTTTCAAAAATTTTTTTCGACCGCTTTCTAAGCTAGCTACTTATTTCTAATTATTTACTTGTTGTCTTATTAACCTGTTTTGTTTTTACTAGAGCCTTCATTAAAAAGATCAGCTAATTATTCACTCTTTTATAATGTTACTTCCCACTCCAGACCGTAAGCACCAAAAGGAAGGAAAGACCTGGTCTGTCTTGTTCTGTCATTATATTTAGGGCCTAGAATGGTGCATATCGTAGGTGTTCTATAAATATTTGATGAATTAACGGATACATGAATTAATCCAATGTAATGTGACTCAAGGAAACCCGACTCCCAAGTTCTCCTGTATGTATGCCTATGGCTGCACAAATGTTCTATAGCTTTCAACAGACTTATTACAGTCCCTGCACAACTGAACCATTTAGAAGCATATTAGAAGCATCAGATCAGTTATTCACGACCGAGGGAAAAATGGGTACGTTTCTAAAAAAAATTGCACAAATTTCTAAAATTAGTTCTAAAACTACTCGAAAAGCAAATCATATACCAATGTGTATGGCGACGTGCTTCATAACGGCCAAAAAAGTGGAAACGACCCAAATGCCCATCAGCTGATAAAGGGACCAATAAAATGCGGTACGGCCATAGGACGGAAGATCAGGCGGCAACGAATAAAATACTGAGACGAGCTACAATGTGGAAGAAGTTTGAAAACAAGATGCTAAAGTCAAAAAAGTCGGTCACGAAGAACCATACCCCGCATGATTCCGCTTACCCAGAAGAGGCAAATCTAGAGAATCAGAAAGTAGATTAGCGACTGCCTAGGGCTGGGATGGGATGAAGGTTTGTGTAGAGAATGACTTTCTCTTTTAGGGTGATGAAAATGTTCTCAAATTGATTGTGTTGAAGTCTGTACAACCCTGTGAACATACTCGAAGCCATTGAATTGTACATTTTAAATGAGTGATTTGCATGGTATGTGAATTACATCTCAATAAAGCTCTTAAAAACCAACCAAGCAGACAAAAATATGACCCTGAACTGACTCAGAGAGTTTGCTAAGCTCAGAATGAAGTAGAGATACAGTATTTTTTTCAAGTTCTATTATTTAACTTTGAGTTAAGAAAAATTAGTCATATGCTTTTTCTATGGGAAAAGTTAAGTTTTATGTTTCTTATGTCTTTTGTTTTTGCTGTGTGTGTGTGTGTGTGTGTGTGTGTGTGTGTGTGTGTGTATATGTGTGTGTGTGTTTGCTTCGAGGGGCTTCAGGGGTAATGAAATCATAGTTGAAGATGTATTTCATTATTTTTAAAAGCTGAATAAAACTATTCCTTCTTCCTGGAGGAAGAGGCCTTCCCGCCAATCTGGAAAGGACTAAGGTCAGGGCTCGTCTGTGCCCCAGACATATATGAGAGTGAAGCATTCCTCCAGTCAGCAGTCACTGCCTACGCCAGGCCTTGTGTCTCTTTCCTCTCTGCATTAATGTAATATAGCCAACCAGACCCAAAGAATCTCTCTAAGGCCTATTTCTCGATTTCCAGCTGCTAAACCTGAGCTCATTCTCTTACTTTGACATTCTGAGAAGCACAGATGTGAGACAGAAAGGGAGACCTGGCCGTATCAATTAGAGACATCTTGCAAGTGAATGGACCCCGTGACAGGTGCACCTGATTTTCCGGTCCCAGGCTGGTTCCTTGCACACCTGCCCAACTTTCAACTACCAGTACCTGCCTCCTCTCCCCGAGGGCTTTCTCTAGCTGCCAGAGCCACTCTCCTGTTTGTGCCGCAGGCCACGAGTGCAGGGGCCACGCAGTGTGGGAGCAGCCCACAGCCAATGCCCCCTTGCGGAGTGGCTCTGGGGTACCATCAGTACATTCTAGGCTCCCCAGTGGGATGAAGAGCCACTTGCCCTCCCACGTGATTTGCTGAACACCACGTCTTTTATTGGCATCATTCCGGATGTTTCCATGAGAAAAGTGTTTGGACAAGAGTTACATTTGAGTCACTAGACTCTGAGTAAAGCAAATTGCCCTCCATGATGTGGGAAGGTCTCCTCTAGTCAGTGGAAGGCCTGAATAGAACAGAAGGCTGATCTCCTCTGAGCAGAAAGCCATCTCCACCAGAATGCCCTTGGACTTCGGCTGTGACATTGGCTCTTCCTGGTTCCCCAGCAGAAGGCTTTTGCACTTCCTGGGGTCTCTGCAACTCTGAGTCTAGCCTGCTGGGCTCCTGCATCAGAGTGTGGACTGGCCAAGGCTCTTCAACTGTGTGAGCTAATTCCTTAAAATCAACCTCTTCCTATGCATAAACACATATCCTGTTGGTTCTGTTGCTCTGGAATCCTAATCAACTTTTCTAGTAGAAGTTCTTGGGATAGCCTCTCCCAACCAATTACTTGTACTTGAATCCTGGTCTCTGGATACTATCTCTGGGGTAACCTAAATAAGACATTCCTGAACACCTCAAGAGAAGAGGTGTGTGATCCTGGGTGGGAGGCGCCTTATGCACCAAATTGAGAAAGTAAGAATGGGATACTCACTGTGCATTGTCACACGTCACTCTGCCTTGTGTACAGTATGTCAACCAGTGTGCTTGCAGTGGTTACTCCTGGTAGCCCCATTTCACAGATGCAGAGAGCAAAAAGTTCATATGGGATTAAACCCCAAAATGGCTGACCCCAGAGTTTGCTCCTAAGGTGTTCTTCTCCAGTCCCCCACGTTAATTTACTTAGTTAAGAAGATAGAAAATAATTCTTCCATGCTGCAGCACCACACGGTTCGCCGGGGGGCAGATGCTCTTGAAAGGATGGCAAGGTAGAAGCTTGACGCCACACCTGGGTCAGGTCTTCCTACAAGAGGCCACCAGATCCGCTGCTGGGGGCAAAAATTCCTATGTCTAAGAAAAGTGTGCCTGTGAAAAGAAAAAAAGAGAGAGAGAGAGAGAGGAAGGGAGAGAAGAGAGGTGGGGCGGAGGGAGGCGGAATGTACGAAAAAGGACTTCGGGAGTCTTGGAAAGCAAACAGCTTTTGCAAAGCAACATTTTGATGAGTTAAGTGCAAATGAATTAGGAATAATGAGAAACACATGGGCTAAATTTTCCTTAAAATATACGAGTTTAAAAATGAAGAGGAAAGAGTGCTTGGGGAAAAATGTGTTTTAAGTTTTAGCCAAACTGAAAACATTTGCAAAATGGATCGAGATATTTGTCGAGCCCACAGAATGACTAGGTTGGTCCATCCCGGGATAGATAGAGTGATAGAGAGTCAGGGAAACGGTGGAAAGACACATGCTGGCTGGCTCGGGACGGAGCTTTGCAGTTGAACCGATCCAGGCTCCCTGAGAGCTAGAAATTGGGAACCTAGAGCAATATTGCTTTTCTTTCATTTATTTCTCCAAGCAACCCAAGGCACACTGCACTCCGAATGTAATACTAATGAATAAATAATACTGTCATTTGAAAAGCTGTTTGTTGACAACACAAAATATATCCGGTGTTTTTTCTTAAAGTCCTTCAAAATCTGTATTTTAAGTCCTTCAGAAGCTGTATTAGCAAGAAACAAGGAAGATACACAGGGATTCGAGAGGCTGGCAGAATGCACGAGCCAGAGGGACTCAACTCCGCTGTTGCCAGCTTCTGGGTGGTAAAAATGACATGTGTCAACAAGGAAGGACCACGGAGGCCAAAATTCCCTGTTGCCAGCAGAGCAGCGATCCAGCCAGAGGGTTCCCTGGAAGCAGAGCAGATTTTCTGGGAAGAACTCACCAAGGAAGCACTAATTCTCTTCATAAGCACCAGGGCCCATGGTGCCTCCCCATCTCTTATCAGTTGGAAGTGGTGACCCTTTCCGTTGGATTCCATGCATGCTCTCAGAAACAATGACCAGAGTTCCATTTTAATTTTCGACCCAAGTAATTTTTAGGTAAGAGGATAAAATGGAAATATTGGGGAAATATTTACTTATTTTTTTTTAAAAAGCAACACTGTTTTACAAGGTCCAGAGCTCTCACCGGTGACACTGGGTCTGGATGAACAAATAGAAGGGGCCCAGTGGATCTTGAAAATTGTTTTTCATGAGTATGAGCCTGGGATGCCCACTCTTCTACAAAAACAACAAAAGCCTCTTTGATCAGGACCCGTAGCCTCTTCCCTCTCTTCTCCTCTCTTCCTAAAGGTGGCCTGCAGGGAGATCAGGTGACTTCATGGCCACCGTTGACTCCACTCTGTTTCCCCAAAGGTCCACGAGGGAGCCAAGAACTCAGATCTCGGAATAGACACCACTTCGGAGGAACGTGCAGACCGCTGGGTTTTCCAGTGGTGAGGATGGGCCAGGGATGGGCGCAGAGAACAAAGGAAGAGCTAGTTCCTACAAGGAGACCCCACGCTCCCACTTGAGCAACATGGAGATATGTTTTTGGCGTTTTTGCTGACTGCTGTCTTTCGCCAAGACTAACAAACTTACTGTTGTGGGTGGAGGGCTTTCATAGGGTTCAAAGAGCATGGTTTTGGGGCTTTGTAGTCCAAATTTTCACAGTCTCCCTTAATGTCTAGAAATTTCTGTAGAGAGTAAAACCCCTGACTGGAGCTGAAAACGCAGAAAAACAACGGCTTTACCCCCACATTCGCTCTGTGTTCAAGAGCATCAAAGACAATGGATGCAAACCTAAGGTCTTGGGGGTAGAAAACGGAAGAAGACTCTGTTCTGCAAAAAGGAAAGGAAAAAGAGTCTTTTTGAGGCTACTTTTGAAAGAAAAGAGGCCCAGTTTTAGAGACAACAACTCATTCTGTAGGTGAATAAGCTACTTAACTTTTCCGAGCCTCCGTCTTCCCTCCTATAAAAATGGGAGCAGATTTGAGGGCACTGTGAAGATTACAAGGGGTCCAGGTAATACATCTGCACAAAGTCGGTAATCGGGACCTGCAGGCCGGTTGCTCTGTCGTCACTGTTAAGTACTAGACCGGGAACATGAAGCTGACATGCCGCTACATGGAAGCAAACGTGTTCTGGTTCCCATCTGCCTGCAGAGCAGAAGAGGTGGAGGGAAACCTCCGAACGCTTGAGTCTCGGCAGAGCAGTGTGGGCTTCCTGCACAGCAACAGCTCTGTGGAGGTGGAGTGACATTTCTGAAACGCTTTGATTGACACCTCCAGCCATAAAAATAAAATACAATAAAGTAACCTCTGTCTTATTAAGAAATCCAGGCAACCCTCCTCTAGATCATCCGCGTGAAACACAAAAAGGATTGGGCTCTACCAGGAATGCGAGTCAGTCTCAAGATGCATTTTGGGAATCCCTTGGCAGAGCCCCTGGGTCCTCCCTTGCAGGGACAGCGTTGCCACAGCTGCGCAGGAAGGCGTGAGGCAGGCAGCACTTCCCCCACGAAAGCGATGGGGAAAGTCAAGGACATGCATGTCTGGAAAATTTTTTGCCAGCAAGCAAGGGTGGACTATTTCAAGGCAATTACTCAGTGTATCTTCCCCAGTTACATTTCTTAAGATCTGTTCCTTAGGTCTTTAGAGGCGTTAATAATTAATAAAAAGTTCTGTAGGCAAGTTCATTTGAGAAGCATTCTGTTAAACACTATGAAACGTGTTTCTTTAGTGGAGATCCTTCTAGGATGTTTTATATACTCTTTTTTAAAAAGCTGGGAATCTTGCAGAGAGGAATGTAGCTTGGAGCTTTTCCCGTATTTACTTGATCTCGGATCCCCTTTGGTGGAGAAATGTGGTCGCGAACCGCATGATCCCAAGAATCCACCTTGGCGAGGGCTGGTATGAGACATGTTGGTCCATCAGCCAGTTGTTTCTTCTTTCTGGTTCAGGAGAGGACGTTTTTCTACTCGATTAACTTGCGTTGCGGTTCTTGCCGTGGTCGTTGTGGTAGTCGTGGTGGTGGTGGTGGTGGTAGTTGTTTTTGGTTTTCCATCTCTGGTGGTCAAATTGAGTCATCTAGGCTTCTTTCAAAGAAAAAAAACTATTAATCCTGAAGCTCCATCCCAGATCCCCAGAGAAAAAAAGCAGTTCATGACTCGGCACTTTTAAAATTTTCCACCGGGGAGTTTGGGGGTAGCCAACCTGGCACAGCGAAGCGAGACCTGACACGCCAGGGTCACGCTTCCACCCCATATCACGACACGACCGTCCATCTTCTGTCATCACAGAGTTCACAGCTGTTGGCATGAATCTTATCTAAAAGTGAAACTGGCATGTGATGGCAGCGACCCAAAGGGAATTTTGAAGCCTGCAGAGAAAGGGATATTTTCTTTCCCTTCTCCAGACTCAAATGAGAGCAATCATTGACTTTCCCTACAGCCCATTAATTCTATATTTAGGCAACGAAAAGGAAAGGAAGAAAAAAAAAAAAAAAAGAAACCCAACCACAACCTCACACACGATGGAAAAGATTGTAGATTCCCAGTGGCTATGTTGGCAACACGCAGAACGAGTGGCCTTCTGTGGGGTGTTACCATTCTCATATTGGATTTTCCTTTTCTAAAGTAGGTGAGTTCATTTATTTTGGACCCACATGGCTACAGACAGAGTAGAGATCTGGTATCTTCATCACCACCAGAGGTAGTACAATCTGGACACGCCAAGTCTCATGTATGCCTGTGAGCAGTTTTAAAAGGTTTTGGTTAGCTCCGATTTTATTAGAATGAAAGCTTTTCACAAGTAAGAGGTTTTATGGGAGTTATTTTTAAAGTAATGTGTTTTTATTGGTTTCTAGTAAGATCAGTGAAATCACATGGCCTTTTTAAAGAATTTTAAACCAAAAAAAGATGTTCAAACAACTTGCCTGAAACACAAAAGCCAAGAAAGTCCAAATAAGATATTTGAACACAAGGGGGTTAATGCCAAGATAAAAACAGTTCTGGGGAAGCAGGAGCAAGGGGGTAAAGGAGGGTTCCGAGCCAGGACAAAGATGAACTGAGTTCAGCATCTGAACTCTCACTCACTTATTGAGGTATCAGTACTTGCATCTCTCTCTGACTCGGTTGCCACAACAGATATGGGGGTCACCATTTGTTGCGTATAAAAATTAAGCTCATTGGGAAAAGAGAAAATAATTTTAATTACCTGGACCTCAAAAGAATAAGTCAACAGACCCATGAAAATCCAGCTGAGTGACGGGAATATCAGACACACAAATCACAGAAAACCCGCGTTGGAATTCTACGTTCTCCTACTCCACCTCCTTCTTCTTTTGTCTTTGTCTCCCTTCATCTTTATTGCCTTCGTTATGATTGACAAAACAATGCACATTCAGCACAAACAATTCAGAGATGTCTAACGCAATCTGTAAAAGATAACCCTTTTCTTCAAGTAAGAAATCAGATCAAGAGAGAGAAAGAGAAGGACGACTTGCCCCTGGCCCATGGCAAGTCGGTTGGTCATCCAGGGACCAGAAAGCAGATATTTTAATAGATCTTTACCACAGTCTATAATTCCAATATGTATTTACTACATACACATATGCATAGGTTTGCTACTAATTTGTGTCCCTACTTCCCTAAAACACACACATGAGCATACATGCCCCTACCCCTACACACACAATAAGTAAGCTTCATGAAGGAGTGAGACAAGGTCTGTATCTTTCTAATACACACTGTAGATCAAGCACTTAGCACTTATTAGGTGCTCAATAAATACTTGAATGATGAAATGAATTTATCTCTGTACAATGCTCTTTCTGTCAAACCATGTGCAAGTGAGCAACTGGATAAATCTATCAACATGATATAAAACTTGCAAAAGGAATCCTCAGAACCCTTCCCTCTAATTATAGAAAACAATTTAGGAAAGAATGTTCGTCTGTCCCTTGAGAAGGATGGGCATTAAGGCAACTGGGTCTTCTAGAAAGAATAATAACAAGCTACTAGAGACTGGGGCCTAAGTTATATCTCTGCCATTGCAATCACGTGGCTATAAACTCCTGCCCTTCCCAACAATGGTGTTACCCGTCCTCTTTTTCCCAACTTGGTATAAGCGTTAAGGGAAACAATAATTTGGGAAGGAACACAAGTTAGAAACGTTAGAATTTCTGTCAAACAGAAGAAGCCTTCTTGAGAACGTTACTCTGTCTCTTTAGGTCCCATGAAGTGAAGTTATATAGGAGATATAAAAATACTTTCATAAAGTTTGGCCCCATCTTACTGAGCCTTCTGGTTGCTTTCATGGAGTAGGGACACACCCACTTTTTTGAAGTGAAATCTTCAAAGGGGTCATCTCTCCTTATGAGCTCTGAAGAAGGACTCTGCCACTTTTCCCCAGAAGGGTATGGCCTTCAACCTTGAAATACTAACTGGTTCTAACGAGACTCAATTTATCTATGAGACTCAACACTGCTCAGTAATAGGTCACCCAGCTTAGACGCAAACTGAAAAAAGAAAAAAGAAATGGAAACTCTGGTTAGAGATTCTCAAATGAATACAAGATTAAGCTGTGTTCTAAATACTGACCACATCCCATCACTGCCTCTAGCTTCTCTCATTTCTTTTGGGTAGTAGGTCTTTCCACCATTTTCCCCTCTTACTGGGTTGACTTACACGCAGGTCATTAATGGGGCCCATGAAATATTCTCCACCTCGTATGCACACCGTACGCCTGTACTTCTTGACCTCCTGGGGTTGAGCGAAGCCTCGTGATTACTTACCTTAGTTCCCACCAGTAAGTTGGAGGACAAATGACGTGTGTCACTTTCATACTAGAAAACTGAATTGCTAATGAAGATATCTTCGGAGATCTGTTTTATCTGCTGTGACACCCAGCAATACTTATGGTATCAGCCTACATCCCAGAGTATGAAGAAAGGGAACGAAATCCCCGACTGACGCCAGACAGACGAGGGCAGGACATTAATTTAGATGTTCTAAGCTGCGGAAACTATGGAATTGTTGGTGACTGCAGTATAACCTGGCTTGTCAAGGCAAATCAGAAACATAGAAAACATCTGGGTCAACCCACCTACTGCCTATCCCTATCAGAAACCACATGGCAACCTAGTGGCTGAAGACCACCATTTTTGCTTGCGACTCTGCCGGCTAGCAATTTGGATTGGGCTCCGCCGAGCAGTTTTTCGTCTTATTTTAGCGGAGTCTTTCCTCCAGCTGTGTATCCATGGGTCGACTGGGTGAGAGCTGATCTGTCTGGGGATCCTCCACGGGGATGGCCCTTCTCTGTTCCACTTATTCTCATCTTCAGTCTGTTGGCCGAGGTTTCGTTATCGAAGCGTCGGCATGAAAGCAATAGTGGGCTTTGTTAACACCTTTTGAGGCCCGTGGGAAGAATTCCCCTTCTCGACTGACCGGAGTGCGTCACTAATTCAGACTCGAGGGGGTAGAAATATAGATTCCATCTCCTCATTGTAGGAGCAGTGGAGTCACATTCAAAAGGGTATGAATATAGGCAAAAGAGGGACTTGTGTTTTTTTTTTTTTTAATTTTTGAACAATCTACCACACTGTCTCATGATTGGAGTACGGTCTAGAAAGTGTAAGCATCGAAACAGCATACTGTCAATTTGATTTTTTGTTTTTTTTTTGGGAGGGTTTGGTTTTGTATCTTCAAGATTTTACTGCAGAAATAGGGACTCAAGGGGCACCTGGGTGGCTCCGTTGGTTAGGCGTCCGACTCTTGGTTTTGGCTCAGGTCATGATCTTGCCATTCGTGAGTTCAAGCCCCACATCAAGCTGACAGTGCAGAGCCTGCTTGGGATTCTCTCTCTCTCCCCCTCAGCTCCTCCCCTGCTTGTGCTGTCTCTCTCTCTCTCTCTCTCTCTCTCTCAAAATAAATAAATAATCTTTAATAAAAAGAAATAAGAACTCAACGAACCCATTATTACACCACCTGCCCACAGAGAACTGTCATCACCTACTGTCCTCGATGCTGCTGTACCGTATGGCTCCTTCGACCCATAGCCACCCCACCTGCCCAGATACTCGGCTCACCTCCCCTGACATCAAGGATACAATGTTTGAAAAAACCCACATCCCTCTCAGGAAGGTGACTTGGAAAAATCAGATAAGAGCCAAAGAACCCCTACTTTTACTTCAGTAGATGGTAACTTCCCAAACAGGGTGACAACTGGTATCTAAAGACAATGAAAGCCAGAGGGGGTCACTTGGATATGATGCTGGACAAATGCAGAAGCAGCGATGGATACTAATAGCATCGCTTTCTGAGTACTTAATGTTACTACTGCTCAGAGTATTACACACTAACTATAGCAGGTGCTTTCCTAAAAATGCCATTATATCTTTACCAAAGTGTGAGGGGTTTGAATAAATGAAGGCAGGGATATAGAGAGTCTGTGTGGATTCCTTGCTTGTACGATTGCAACAGATTTGAAATACAATCTACTGAAAAGGATAATTACCAGAAAGAAAAAAGTATGAAGTAGTAAGGAGTCAATAGGGGTTCCCGACCCCCCACTGAGACTCACCCAGTATCGGCCTTCACTGCTCCTCCTCATCCTCCCTGGATCCTTGGGCCTGGAGTGTCTTCTCCTTCTGGGGTCCGGAGAAGGGCTTGGGTGGATGGCTGCTGTGTAGGGTTCACAGGCCTGACATTCCAGAGCCTGCCGTCTGCAGCTGCCATAGACAAGGGAGGCACATGAGGACAGGAAGCTCTCCCTCAGCCACCTCACCCCTGAACACGGCAGGGAGACCGAAAGGCTGCCGCTGTCTTAGGTGGAATGCCAGTGAACTTCCCCAGGGCAGTTGGATGGATCCAACTCTGTGCGTTTCCAGAATTTGAAAGGGCAGCCAGCTTCTGGGCTCGTTGTGAAGGTTGTAGGAAAATTGCAGTACGTTCCGTGGAGTCACCCTCTGCGGGTCTGCTCTCCACTGCTTGCCAGTTCTTTTTGCTCTACGCTGACATCCTGTTTTCTGGTGGCCACGGGGTGCCTCTTGAAGGAAGGAAAGGAGTCCGCCTCCACCAAGAAGCCATCCTGAGCTAGCCAAGGGGAGAGCAGAGTGTTACTCACCCCAGATTCATGCCCCAAAGCTTATTTCACTCTTAGCCTGCCCATCTTTTAGCCACTCCATTATCTATCTCTCTTTTTCTTTAATGTTTATTTATTTCTTTGGGGGTGGGGGAGGCAGAGAGAGAAAGTGAGACAGAGAATCTGAATCAGGCTCCTAGCTGTCAGCACAGAGCCCGATGCGGGCTTGGACTCATGAACCATGAGATCATGATGACGTAGGGCACTTAACGACGGAGCCACCCAAGAGCCCCACTCCATGACCTTTTGCACACAATGAGACCAGGGTGTTTGAGCTGTGACTGATTCCCAAAATCCCGATAGGCGAGAACCAAGGATATAAAGCTGTTTTAAAGCTGTCAAGAGATTTCTAGTTCAAAGCGGAGAGGGATCACATACCTTTCTCTTCTTTTTTCCCCCTGAATACTGATAAAATGACGCGAATCCACTCAAAGAGTGCTGAGAATAGAGGAGAATCCGTCAGTGGAACAAAGGACCTGAGCAGTTTCTAGACTATGGAAAGTGGATGGGCTTCTGAGCAAAATCCTGGAGGCAAAGCTGAAGTCCAGAACACACGCACAGAAGGCATCCGCGAAGGTGGAGCACATTCCCCTTGGCAGAGCCGTATGGGGACACCGTACACTCAGTACCTGCGGGCAAGCAGCACAGAAATGGGAAGTGGGGGTTGGAGATCGAGGTGATGACCCAAAGTTCTTTCGGGCTCCCCTCTCCCATGCTCTATTCTCCTCATGCTGAGTGAATGATGGTTTCCACCCAAGGTCTGGCCTGCTCTGAAATTGCTGTGAGTGTTTCATTCAACATGGGAGAGGGGCAACCTACTTTAGCTGGTCTGCCCGTCCTAAACTCCCATCCCGTTTGTCAAAGCTCAGGTCACCCTGCCTTGTCCCTCAAGGAAAGTTGCGTTGGGGACGCAGAACTCTACAACTGAGTTGGAAACCCATGTCTCCTGCTGTGTAGATCCACCAAGTCCATAAGGGACTGCTCGTGCGAATGGACAGACAACGATCAGGAGGAACGTGGAGACTCCGTTGTGGGTAACTTGCAGCCCCAAACAAACATACAAACAAAAAGACGACCCTGGAGAAAACAGAAAACTCAGAAGATGGAAGAGGATATGAAAATACAATTCAGAGAAGCTTAAAGCAATGTGACATCTATAGGAAAGAAAGGGCCACTCGGAAAACAAAGCAATCGGAAGATAAGCAAAAGCGCTTTGAAAATAAACGTATGCTCATCTCGTAGCTGGTTTTGCTTCCCTACTCAGCACCCATTCCCCCCCCACTTCTTCCCAAAAGAACCCCCATTTTGTTGTGTTCGCTCACCCCAGGGAGCTCACATGACTCAGCAGGCATTTTTTTTTTTTTTGGTTATTACACGAAGCAGACATCGGGCAAAGAGAACGGAGGTGTAGGCTGAGGAATGGCTTCCCAAAGATAGGAGCTGAACCTCCAAATCTTTGGAACCTGTGAATCTGTGACCTTACGCGGTCAAGGGATTTTGCAGATGGGATTGAGACGGTGAGGCTGCCCTGAATTATCTGGGAGAGACCAAAAGATGACAGGTCTTTACAGGAGGGAGGCAGGGGCATCAGGGTAGGAGTAGGAGAGGGAAAAATGGAAGTAAGATGTTGGAATGATAGGAAGCAAATGTCGCAAGCCAAAGAATACAAGTAGCTTCTAGGAACTAAAACGGAGAGGAAATGGAGACTCCCCAGAAGCCTACAAAAGAAATACAGCTCTACTGACATCTTGATTTCAGAGTTCCAGCCTCCAGAACTGTAAGAAAATAAATTTGTGTTGTTTTAAGTCATTAAGTTTGTGGTTATTTGTGATCGCAGCAATAGAAAACTAATAGAGGGGGGTTATTAATATTTAGTGGGCAGATACCATGGATGCTAAATGTTCAGAAAGGCATGAAACGGTTGCTTGCAATGAAGAATTATGTTGACCTGATGGCAATGGTGCCCTAATTGAGAAACACTGGAAGCTGCTCAGAAGTATCTTTTCCCTTTTGCCAGTTGTTGGGTCGGGAATGGGCACGTGACAAAATTCAGTCCAAAGAGATGTAAGTAAAGAGAGTTTGTCGAGGCGTTTAGAGATCTGCAGAGGTCTCCTTCTCAGGTAAAGGTAGCACTGGGGCTCACAGAGCAAAGATGGAAAGAACTTAGGTCCTCCATGACACGTTGGGACAGGTATATCAACCAAACCCTAATCCTGTCCCACTTCCGAACTTACAGTTCTACAGATACAAATACCAGCTGATTGCATAAGTGACTTGAATTCAACTTTCTGCTGCAGAAAATGTATTCTAAGTGGTAAATTACAAAAAAATCAATGGAAGTGTTAAAAATTAAGACCAAAGGTAACTCCCCAAAAGAAAAAGGTACCTAATGAGTGAAAACATTCACATGTAAGCTAGCAACATAGGAATTCCAACACATGCCAAAGTGGAGGTGGTAACATAACCAGAGGATAGTCCCACGATGGAATGTTCTCAGGCAGTGGAAGGAAGGAAGCACTGGACACTCTATCCTATGAACGCATCTTGGAAGCATCATCCTAACTGAAAGAGGCACAGAAGATCCGTATTACATAAAGGTCCAGAGTCCAATCTGTAGAGATGTAAATTAGATTCACAGTTGTCTAGGAGTAGAGGCAGGGGTGGGGTAAGAAGAGAGGACAGGGAGTGGCAGCTAACCGGCATCCTTTTTGTTTTGTTGAGACGATGAAAATCTTCTAAAATTGATTATGGCGATGTTTGCACAACCCCATGCAAACAAAGAAATCATTCAATTGTTTAGTATTTCCATCGCATCTCAATAAAGCTGTTAAAAATAATTTCAAAACTATAGAAGAAAATGTTTTACACATAAAAGTGCATGCTGAACAGAAACACCAAATACTGAGCGGGACAGGAAAACAAAATCCCCATTTCTCCATTTCAATATGTTTTTATAAAAATTTACAGAGAGCAAGAACGAGGCATCTATAAAGGACGAGACTCAGAGTTGCCTCTAACTTGTTACGAACAATATGGGATCCTGGAAGAAAACAGACAAATCATCGAAACATAATAAAAAGAAATGATTTTGAGTCTAGAATGTTATATTCAACTAAACTATAAAGATTTTGAGTGTGTGTGGGGGGGGGAAGGGGGAGTAGGATAAAGATATTTTCCAGACACGAGAGGAGTCAAAGGTTTTCTTCCTCATATCTTTTCCCGAAATTTACTTGATAATACAATACAGGAAACAGAAACAGAAGAAGAGAAAACACAGATTCGATCCACAGGGGATCTGACTGATGCTTGAAATGAAGACAAACTCCTGGATGAGTTTCGTGAAGCAGATTTAAGAAACGATATATCCTTAGGGCACCTGGGTGGCTCAGTCGGTTAAGCGGCCGACTTCAGCTCAGGTCATGATCTCACGGTCTGTGAGTTCGAGCCCTGCATTGGGCTCTGTGCTGGCAGCTCAGAGCCTGGAGCCTGCTTCAGATTCTGCGTCTTCCTCTCTCTCTGCCCTTCCCTTGTTCACGCTCTGTCTCTATGTCTCTCAAAAATAAAATAAAAATGCTAAAAAAAAAAAAAAAGAAACGACATATCCAAATTTGAATTAGAAGTCACAGGCTGGATGCTTTCAAGAAGAAAGTAGGCTCGTTCTTACAAATAGGGTGATGGAGTACCTGGATGATCTTACTCGGGGCATACAGGCATAATTTCAGTCAACTAGAAAAAAGAAAAAGGACAGAAACTTTAAGGGAAAATATAAGAAAAAAAATCTTGGTGCAAATAAAGCAAACTGAAGAGTGGCGGGAAGCAGAGGACCAGAGAGGTGTTTGTTTGCTGTGCTGCTCTCGCGAATGGCTACAGACCCAGTGGCTGAAGATAACGAAACTTCCTCTGCTACAGTTCTGGAGATCGGAAGTTCAGATCACTCATACTGTGCGAGTCGAGGTGTCCTCAGGGTTGTTTTCTTCTACAAGCTCTTGGGGAGACTCCCTTTCCCTGTCTTTCCAGCTACTGGAGGTTCCAAGTTTCTTGGCCCCTTCTGGTATCTTCGAAGCTGGCAATAGAGCATCTTCGAATCTCTCCCTGACTTTCTGACTTCTGCTTCTGAAAAGGACCCAGATACACCATCCCCATGCATGCCGCTTTAGCATAAAAATCATTTCAAGCTGAGGGCATTTGTATTTCTGAAATCCCTTAACAGAATAGCCTCCCCAAAGAACTCAACTGTCACAAATCCCCTCCCCAGGGTCGCCTGGGTGGCTCCGTCAGTTGAGCGTCCGACTCTTGATTTCAGCTCAAGTCATGATCTCATGGGTCTGTGCTGAAAGCAAGGAGCCTGCTTGGGAGTCTCTCTCTCCCTCTCTCTCTGCCCCTCACCCCACTCACAAATAGACTGAAAAAAACCAATCCCCTCCCTGGAAGCAATTCTACTCTTCTCCTCCTGGAGAGAAGTTGGTACCCAACTACTAGAAAGACATCTTTACAAACTATTACGTCTCCCCCCTGTTCTCCTAAGGGACTGTTCATCCTTCCAAAAAGCCATTTGCTTTTCGTAAGTCCCCTCTGTCCCCTCCCTCTCCTCTAGTAAGCTAGGTGTATAGACCCCAAATTCTAATCACCCCCTTGAGTTACTTATCTCTGGGTGCTCTCAAATGGGTGCACCATGCACATGAGAAGAAACTTGTCTCTTTTTCTCTTGTTAATTTGTCTTTCATTGGTTCAACATACAGAAGCCCGGTTGGAGAATTTAGAAGGATAGAAGGAAACGGAATCTTTCCCTCCCACATTATTCACTATTTCCATAACCACCTCTCTTTTTCTGACGCTGCCATTTCTCTCTCCATCTTAAAAAGACCCTGAGGACTTCGCTGGACCCACACAGATAATTGATAACTCAAGATAATTCCCCATCTCAAAATGGGCTCTTTTTCCATGTAAGGTGACATATTCACCGATTGGGAGATTAAGAGGGGGACACCTCTACCACATAGGGTGAGAAGCGGGGAATCCATGTGACTGATGGTGGGGACATTTTCCTGAGGGCTGTACTGCTGCAGGTTTTCAGTTTCAACCTGCAGGGAAAAAAAAAAAAGGAAACATTGATTCTCGATTATAGTTATAGGACATGACTGATATAAACCTTGACAATGTAAAAATAATGATACGGCTGATCGAAAGGAAAGAAAGTGGAAAGAATATGTAGAACTGTTAATTTCCTTCATCTCACAATGGGACACAATGTAACGTTATTAGATGACGAAAAGACTCCTAAGTTATGTAGCAGTTATAAATCCCCCCAATAGAAACGTCTGAAAGAAGAGAAGTAACAAAATCAAGAGGAGGACATGGGGAGAATGAGTTCCGACCTTCACCCTTCTTATCAGAAACTCGACAGACCTTGAGAGACAGAGAAGTGAAGTGGTGAGTGTCTTGTGTGGACGTTTGAAATCAAATCGGGGAAACTAAAGCCAGACAAATATGTTTCTCTCTGGGCAGTGGGGATGGGAATATGGGGGGCAGGGGAAAGGGATACTCTGTGTTCCATTTCATATGCAGGTGTCTTGGAAATGCACTTGGAAATGAAGGAGATGGCTTCCGCGGCCGCTGGGAGCACTGCTGGCAGACAGTCCTCAGCTACCGGCCCAGTTCAGGGCGCGCCTCTGCCTCGCCCGAGTCGCCAGCTCCTACGGAAGCAGCCTACATACAGTGGGTGGTCTGGGGCAGCGAGAAAAAGTCTCGGCTCCCTCAGCCCCTCCAGGACAATTCCTCAGGGCCATCCCAATTTCAGGGCTTCCTATGGGACCAGGGCACCATTGAGACGGCACTACGCCACCCCACCCCACCCCCCCGCCCCACCCCCTTTCCTTCAGGGGCATTGCTCCCAGAGTCTTCCATAATGAACTTCCTCCCTGCAGACTTCCGTCTCTGAGTCTGCTTCCTGAAGGCTCCAACTTGGGATAGAACGCTTTAGGCTAACCTTTTTATGACTCTGCGTACGCTACTTTTTATAAACGTCGACACAGAGCTCTGAGCATGCTCTTGTTTGCTTTCTCAGTTCCACGCCCGTTTATTTTGAGAAAAACGCTTTGAGGTTGTTTGCCTATCCAGAATTATACCAACTCTCCACATCTATAATGGAAAGATTTAAAAAGACGAAAAGCTAAGTTGCTTCGCATTGTAAGAAAAAAGATTGTCATTTGGGGGCGCCTGGGTGGCTCAGTTGGTTCAGCGTCTGACTCTTGGTTTTGACTCAGGTCATGAACTCGTGGTTCCTGGGATCGGGTCCAGCAGCAGGCTCCACGCTGACAGTGTGGAGCCTGCTTGGGATTGTCTCTCTCTCTCCCTCTCTCTCTGCCCCTCCCCTGCTCGCTCTCTCTCTCTCTCTCTCTCTCTCTCTCTCTCTCTCAAAATAAATACATAAGGGGCGCCTGGGTGGCTCAGTCGGTTGAGCGGTTGAGCATCCGACTTAGGCTCAGGTCATGATCTTGCAGTCTGTGAGTTCGAGCCCCGCGTCGGGCTCTGTGCTGACAGCTTGGAGCCTGGAGCCTGCTTCACATCCTGTGTCTCCCTCTCTCTCTGCCCCTCCCCCACTCATGCTCTGTCTCTCTCTGTCTCAAAACTAAATAAACATTAAAAAAATTTTTTTAAATAAAAATAAATAAATACATAAGCTTAAAAAAAGACTGTCTTTTTGGAGTGTGAGTGGCCTTGCATTCTGCATATTTTGTGCAGTGTCTTTCAACGGTTGAGCCGGCAAGTGGGCTGTGAACTCAGTTCGGAAAGTCAAAGTCAACATTGTTTCTTAAGAAACAACAGTATGTTGCTATTCTCTTGCCAAATACATGAATAGATAGAAATTTTTATCAGGAGCATCCAATGCTTAGTGGGTTTGGTAATAACCTCTAATGGTCTCTCCTGTCACTGACACCAAATCCAAAATCCAAAACAAGTTTTCCCAGGCTCTATGAGACGTCACCTCCACCTCCACCTTGATTCACTCGCTATCCCTTCTCATTCTCCTTAGTTCCCTGGAGCCAACCTGCGAACTTACCAACCTGATTTCTGCCTTAGGACCTTTGCACCAGCAGTTCTCTCTGCTTGAAATGTCTGAGTCACTCTGCCCTTGGATCTTTGTTCTGTCTTGTCCGTTCGGGTGGCTTAGATGCCACCTCAGCATAGAGCCGGTCCCTGCCCATCCACGATAAAGCAATGCCTTCTTTCTTCTCTATTGCATCAGCCTTATTTCCTCCAGAGCACTTACTATCAGCTGGAATTATCTTGTGTATTTATTTACATGCTTGTTGTCCGACTCTTCTTATTCCCCTACAAGGTAACCTTCTCAGAACAGGACCTTTCTTCATCTTGCCCCTGATGTGTCGGCCGCAGGCAGAAAGTTCTTGGCTGTAGTAAGTACTCAATAAATAATTACTGAAAAAGCAAACTCAGTAATCTTATCTGAATTTGGTATGTTAGAAACGTCACCCCCAATGAGTGGGGAAAAGTTTCATTTTTAAGGAAATTAGGAGAGAGATTCACAATTCCCAAACAGCTCTAAGCGTTGACAACTTAACTAGGTGGCCCTTTACTTCTGTCAAGACAAAGGAATTCTCTGGCAACCCCAGGCATTGAAAGCTATGATTCTACTCCCCAGGGAAAACAAGAAACAAAAAACAAAACCAATCAAACAAACGAACAAAGAAACAAAATCAAGATGCTTGTATATACACAGAGGATGGGGCATACAATTTCAAGATGTATCTGCCCCCCCACCCCGCCCCCAGGTTGAGAAGTCCTACTTTAAAGACAATTTGAAAAATATCCATAAATGCACATGGTTAGCAAGTAGGTGGGTGTCGCTGGTGTAACTGAGCGCCATTTTTTCCCTGCTTGGTGGTCTATACCATCCAAACAGGTCTGGCTAGTTGGGCGTCAGTGCAGGGAACAGGGAGCACGGGGCTAGGCTGGCAGGAGAATCGAAGGGGTCAGCCCCTCTAACCCGCGTCAGCCGGGACTGCCCTTCTCAACCCCTGCAGCAGGCTCACCGAGCTCATCAACTGAGAGACATTAGCTCCAGCTCGATCGGTGTCTCGTATTTAACTATAAATGCATTCAGACAGAAGAATCTGGAGCGCAGAGTTTGTGCAACACCGTAGCATTTACAGAGCAGATACCAAGGAGCAGGCACGGGGCTCAGACTTTTACATTAGGAGACGATTGTAATTTTCTTTTTTTTTTCTTTTATTATTTTTATTTGAGAGAGAGAGAGGGGGTGTGCAATCGGGGGAGAAGGACAGAGGGAGAGAGAGAAAGAGAGGGAATCTTAAGCAGGTTCCACGCTCAGTGTTCGTGTGGAGCCTAACATGGGGCTCGATCCCACAACCCTGAGCCGAAATCAAGGTTGGATGCTTAACCAACTGCGTCACCCGGACACCTCAGACTGTTGTGATTTTCTACCACTTGCTACTCACCACCATCCCGAGAGAGAGGTCCTACGAGAAAGTAGATTGCGCGGGACCAGTGGTTGCAAGTGAATGCAGTCAATATCATTGAAAAGTGAATGAATGGATGAACGAACGAATGAATGCATGCCTGCCTGCATTGTGCCAGGCACAGTTCTACGCACGATACAAAAGAGAACAAGAGAAGAAAGGCCCCGCTCTCTTAAGACAGACAAATGGTGGGCCAAGAAAGACCACAAAGAAGTAGCAAAATATTTTGTTTCAGATTGTGATCAGTGCTCTAAAGGAAAAAAAGAAGTAAGGCTGGTTAATGAACTCGAAAGCGACTTGTGGCCGCAGGACGTTATGTGAAAATAGGTAGTCAGAAATTAATTAATTAATTAGGCAGGGGGAGCCCTCTCTGAGGAAGTGACATTTAAGTGGAGACTGGGTGGTGACATGAATGTAGCGATCGTAAGATTCTGGGGAAGAGGACTCCAGAGGGCGAGGACAGCCAGTGCAAAGGCCCCGAGGTGGGGATTTGGCTCGATCAAGGAGTGGAAAGAAAGCCATCGTGTCCAGGGCCAGTGGTTGCCAGGGCGAGTCCAGATGAGAAGTTGGGGGACCCGGGCGGGGGCCAGGTCACGCGGCGTGAAAACTCTGGGTGTTATTCTAGTTGCTATTGGGAGCCACGGAATGGTTTTAGATAGGGGACTGGCCTCACGTCTTTACAAGATTACCCTGGCTTCGGCCTGGAGGATGGACTGTAGGGAACAGAGAAGCACGAGGGAACGGACAGATAGACGCAGGGACTGAATGCACGGCCAGCAGGCAAGACTGCTGCCCGTGAGCCTGAGCCAGGAGACCTGAGGCCTCATCGCAGCCTCGCTCCGGACACCAGGCAGGATGAGGGAGCCCCTCTCCACCCAGGCCTCTGTTTCCTCCTTCATAAAACAAGAGGACTCACCGTCGGGGGCCTTGGACCGCGGCGCTCTACCGACACCTGCATCTCCGCCTTGTTCTTGTCATCGGTCTCGGAGACGAATCTAAAGACGGCAGGGGGCCCCCCGTGGGCCTGGGCAGCCCTGAGACAGCCCACCTCGCACGCGGGTGACGAGCTCAGGCTACAGGCCAGGGCCGGATGACGGAAGCCACCCTTGACCGTCTCACTTGATTCTGCTTCTTAGTCAACAGGCAGACGGCACCCAGCTTTTCAGACACCGATGCTGATGCGTCAGGGAGCTTGGTGGGGCTTCAGTTTCTTCTTTTGTTCTTGGCTCTCCCCAAAGACCCCCCCCCCCATGCTGGTTAGGGCTCCCGCCAGGGCTGCCTCTGGGAGGGGAGACGTGCTCCTTCTGGGCCAGCGTTCCCAATGCCGTCGCCTAGTGGCCCGACCGAAGAGAAAAGGGGTTTGACCCGGGTGGATGTTGCATCTGGCCCCCTCCCTCCCGCCTTCTCTTTCATCTCCCAAAGCGGTCCTCCCCTGGCTTGTGGGAGAGGGCCTGCCCTGTGCTGGGGGTCACCCCTCCCCGCCCCCCACTTCCTCACATCCCCCCCGCTCTTCGGACACTTGCTTGTGCAGCTGCTTGATAGAAATTCCTCGCATACATCCCCGGCCAGCCGGTTTATTTTTATAAACAATAAACAGGACTACATTTCTGTGATGTCCCTCTCTGGCCGGCCCGGTTTACAGAGCCGGGAGGGGGGGGGACAGTGAGGGGAGATCGTGGGGGTTTATACAGATGGCGGCCCGCGTGTCATAAATCTCATACCCACGGAGCGAGGGTTTTTTTTCTTTTTTTTTCATTTGAAGCAACACCACAGCCACCAACTCCCTCCTCCCGCCGCCCCGTCGTCTCTCTCTCTCCCCAAGATCACAAGGCATTATCGAGGCCTACAAATCACGACCAGATGATATTAAGTTGCTTCGCTCCCACTCGGGATCCCTTCCGGTGCGTTATTTTTCTTCATTAGACACGATGGCCCGAGCGCACCAAATCTTCTTTCCCTCTCCTCAAAATTTATAGATCACAGCCTCTAAACTAATTGTTAGTTGCACACTAGGCCGCGAGCTGTTTGTCCGCGGAGCAATTACCTCCGAGGCCCTGATTGAAGGCGCGGGGAAGCATAGGGCCAGGGAAATGAAAGCCGGCAGGGCGGGCGCGGTGTCCTGACGTCCGTCCGCGGATAAAAGCCAGGGAGGCGCTCTCTTAGCCATCAGAGCCCCTCGTGCAAAGCCTGAGGAGTCACGGGCGGTGGGGTGCCAGCCGCCCTCGCCTTTTATGACATCAGGAGCCACAGCCGCCTCCGGGCCACCAGGAGCACCCTCGATGTCGTGTCTCCCCCACCCAACTTACCGTCCCTTCCCGCTGGCCCCTAGCTTTGTTCCCTTCCCGGTGGTGGATAAGCGAAGCCAGAGGTGGTTCCGCTTCGGAACCGCTTGGGTTCCACGCGCCTTCCACCTTGGGCAGGTGCTCAGGGTCTGGGGGCGAAGCTGGCCTCGGAGGCGTTTCTCGCCAGCCTATCCGGACGGTCTTTGAAACCATCCCCTCTCATAGTCATTTCCCTTCCGCTCAACAGGGCAAAATCTGAAGCCGTGGAGTCCAACGAGAGATTCTGTCTTACTGCTGCTGTTTCTAGGTAGGCAACGGGAGGCTCAGAGACAGATAGCAACTTGCCGGGCACCGCCCAGCAAACTGGTACCCGAGGGAAGTCTCTCATGCCATACTCAGACCTGCTACTGTCTAGAAACATGGAGACTCTTGCCATTCGGAGATGGAATTTCAGCTCAAGTGTCAGAGGAGGAGTGGTTCCGGCTGATGTCCCCAAGCACGACCACTGTACATCCCCAGCTACGAACACTATGACAGAGAGTGGTTACTTAAAGGGCTTCTCAAGCCGATAGTCCTTCTCCAAATGCCTCAGAAGGAGAAATGTATTATGTTGGATACAGAGAGTCTTGGTCAGTTGGGTTTCCGATGTAAGTCCATGCTATAAAAGCCCTCAGTGACCACCGTTCCTGCCCAGAATGACAGCTGTCCCCCGCCAGCACCTGGGACTGAGCCCACGGGCATTTTCAGACCGAAGGAGGATGTTACCAGACGGAAACACTAGTCTGGGAATACACTGGGTGCAGCTCTCAGGCAGGAAAGGAGGGAGGCAGGGGAATAAAGGCCATCTCCCCTCCAACAGAAGGACTCAGAGACAAGACCTGCCAGAGGCCGCCAATAGGATCGAATCCCGATGTGCCCAAGGGTACCCTACCTCTCGGCACATGTTTTGGTGGCTGCCTTCCCTTCCTCCATTTCACCCCCCTCAACCCTGCCGGGGATTCCTGAGATCCCTGACCAGGCAGATCCCGCGCCTTCAACTTCTTACCTGGGGTACTGCTTCTAAGGAGACCCAATCTAAACATCTCGCCGCCATCTTCCCCCTTGTAAATAGCATTGAGACCAGTCCGGTGGCCTGGCTTTTTGCTTTTTACTTATTTATGTATTTATTTTTAAAGCAAGAGGATTAAATTCAGGATATTTTAAACCAAGACCATTCCTGTTTCCTTTCACCGATCAGAAATGCTGGCATCCACACATGGCAGCCTGAGCAACTGGCCCTTGTGGGTGGACCTGTTGTCTCCAGGCCCTTCTCGTCCCCGCAAGACTTTCGTGTCCGTTTCCTGGTCCTCGCAGGCCAAGAGTTTGAGTCCCAGGCTTTTCCAAAGGACTGCAAACAGCCCATCAAGCATCATCCTTGCGTTATTTCTTTTCTTCCTGAAAAATCCTAAAAAAGGGACACTCCAAGATTTGAGAGAGTCTGTCTCTTGACGCCCTTTTTAATTTCGGGCTTTCCGTAATGACGGTTCTCAATTTTTGCGGCAAAAGAGAGTCTCCCCCATCTGCAGTCAGACTTTCCACTCGTTAATGTCAACTGCGTGTGCTTGATTCAGATTCAAGGGAAACCCAAACCAGTGAATTTTCGCGGTGGGTTCCATGTAGCCAACTTTAGCGGTTTCGATTTTTCCTTTGAGTAGATGAACTTCAAAAAGTAATGCCTACCCCTCCTTCTACCTCATGCGCCACCTCTATTAACGCTCATGGGTTTTGTTCTCCTCGTATGGCTTCCCAATGTTCAATCAAGTCTTTTTGCCCTCATATCAAAGGACTGCGTGGGGCCATTGCCAGCTTAATAATGTAAGCAAGTATAAGAAAACACATTCAAATATGTATTTATTTTTTAAATGTTTATGCATCTTTGAGAGACAAAGAGAACACAAGCAGGGCAGGGGCACAGAGGGAGGGGGACAGAGGATCCAAAGCAGGCTGTGTGTGCCAACAGCAGACAGCCCAATGTGGGGCTCAAACTCATGAACCGCAAGATCATGACCTGAGCCCAAGTTGGACGCTTAACCTACCGAGCCACGCAGACGCCCCCAAATATGTATTTAAAAAGTCGTGTGTGACCTAATCTAATAGTTAGGTATGATATCCAAGTACGTCAACTTGCAAATTAGATGTTTCTCTGAAAAATGGCATCGCTTCTATCCAGGGAACTGAATCTTGGCCAATGTCCTTTGCTATAGCTGTGAAAGAGCCAATGCCTCGAATAAGAAGGGAGAAATCCACTCCTTTGTGCAGGTCATGTGTCTACATATCTGTAGACGGCCACACATTGGGAAATCACACTTTTTACTTCTTCTCTGCTGACAAAGGACAGATCTTTGGATGTGTGTCCATCTGACAAATTCAGGTTGAGATGAATTCTTGGGTTGCAGTTCCTCCCCCAACCCCCATAGCATTCATGTTCCTCCCCGAGTTTGGCCTCACAAGCTAACATGACAATGGGGTATAGCAACCACAAACGGACACACCTTTCCAAATCACGCCTTTCCCCAATCAGCTTTGTAGCAGGCGATTTGAGTGGAGACTGGCACCCCACAGAACCGCAGAGAAGTCAGTGGCGTCCTAGCATGAAATCAAGAGACACCTGGCCCCCTCTAGTCAGCGAGAGGAAGCGATCCAGGAAAACACAAGGTTAGAGGGCCGAGGCACTGTCTGGACATCTTCCAGGCAAAGATGGAGCCAAAGTACCCCAGCAGGGGGTCCCAGCAAGGGGTGTGACCCAGAGATCCAAGAAGCTACTGGCGCTGTGTAGTGTGAGCTTGGGCAAGAAGGTGTACGCTTCATAGCCCCACTTGGGGTAGAGTGGAGGGAGCAGCAGATCCTAAGGAGGAAACTCAGCGTGTCAGAACTAGAACCAAGCATAGGGCTCAGGTATGGGTCTTTCCCTTGGGGGCAAAGCAGTAGCTCATGTCTGTACGCCAGACGGTCCACCGGGAGCAAGATCCTGCCTCCCCCCCACCCCCCGCTTTAACCCCTCAATGGCTCCCTATTGCTCCCATGATAGAGTTCAAACCTCTAACTAGAGCTTTTCCAGGCCTCGTGGAACTTTGATTGTTCCTCAGTGTCTGTCCTCACACCGTCCACTCTCTATGGCCATGGGCAAACTGTATCATCAGAGATGAACCATGCATGGCGTCTGTCCTCAAGGAGCTCACGGTACAGAAAGGGAGACAAGCAGGCATCAAAGAATTGGCAGGGCCACTTCATGAGTGTTGTGAGAGGTGTCAGGTGACAAGAGAAAGTAGCGATGGGTTACCGGGCAGGGAGAAGAGAAGACTTCACCCCAAAGTCCCTCCATTGGGCCTTAAAGATTGAGAAACAGTTTGCTAAGTGGAGGAGGCGGGGAAGGGAGACCATTCTGGCAGGGTACCACCCCGAACGGAGACACAGAGGTTCAAAACTTCACGGGACATGAGTTCCATGAGGCGGGTGGTCAAGGAAGTTCCCGGGCCAAAGCTTGGTTTTCCAATCTGAGGAATGGGAGGCACCTGGGCTTGCAGCCCCGTGAGGCCACCTGCATGTAGGGACTTCCCGCACCCGTCCACACTCTTTCAGTTGCATGTGGCACTTCCTCCTGGAGAGCAATCGATTGACTCGTGTTCTGGTGAAATCCAGAGGGCATCGCGGCGTCAACCCCTCCATCAGGACCCTTCCTGCACCTCTTGGCTCTTCTCTGTTCCATCTTAGCTTTGGTTTTCAGTCCGATTTTCCCCAAGTGATAACGAAGATACCATTACTATCTTTGTGTGTCAGATTTCTGACTCCAGAACTGTAAAGGAATGAATTTGTGTGGTTTAAATTTAGTTGGTGATGATTTGTTACAGCAGCGGTAGGAAACCGATGTCTCCTTAAGAAAAGCCATTGAAATCTTTGAGCGGACAAATGGTACTATCAGATTTTTTTGAAAAATAGCTGCATGTTTTTATCTGAGTCTCATGCTATTTCACCACGATTTGGGGGTCAAACACCAGCCATATTTTACTAAGCTGATACCAAAGTTCTCAGCAAGGTGGGTGAAAGTTATTACCTACGTCATAGCACAAAGTGTCCCCAATTCTGTCACATACATCTATGACTTTAGCAAGTTTCTGGAAAGGCATGCTTGGGATTGGCCCCAAGTGTGTCACGTGTCCATTGCTAGAACTAACGTTGTGGTCAGGAAGATACAGAATTTTCATGGACCCGTCTTGGGTCATGGGCTAATTCCTGTAGCCAGGGGTGAGTCCGTTCTCACCAGCAACAGCTGTGAGTAGTAGAGAGGTGACACTGGTTGAAAAATTGGGGCGCTGTTTCTCAAAGGGACAATGGATGCAGGACAGACAAAAGCAAGCACTATCTCCTCCACAAGTCCCAACCGAGCCCCAGGCCCCCCCAGATGTGTGGTTTGTGCAGAGGGCAACACTCCTGTTGCCGAGATGATAACTGTCTTGACTTTGATGTTCCTCAGTTTCCACACTGACTTCAGCTCCTCTGCCAAAGAGGCGTACTTGTTTGTTTTGTCTGGACAGATTCTCGTAAAGCTTCTGCTGAGGGTAACACCTACATCAATAAAGTCCTCTGTTCTGTTAGCTTTATCAAGTAGTACAACTTCTGCTCTGATGAGCTGTCTTTGTGACTTTGGCGATCCCAGAGCAGCTATGTTTCAACACATTCTTTTTTCCGTGCTAATTTCTTTCTCCCAGCTCACTTTCAAACAAAAATTGGTAGGCTTTGTGGCGACATTCTTATGCCTGTTAGAATTTGCTCATGCCAGCCAAGGTGGCTTGCTTCTACATTTCTCAGCCGTTGGATCTTGCTTACCAGACAAACGCGTTCAGCGGTGATGCCACAGGTCCAAGTTTATTCAGGTAGATCTTCAAAGCTCACAAAATAACCTGTGTTATGTTACTTCTACCATTGCCGTGGCTACTTTGTCATAGTATTGACTAAGGAAATGTCAAAAAATGTACTATGGGAAGCAGAGATCTCTGTATTAACCTTTCCGCCCTCTCTTCCTCCCTCTGTCTTTGGCTCTTCCTTCTTTCCTTCATTCGTTACTTCCTTCCTTCCACAAAGGCTTGTTGAGCAACTACCATATCCCAGGCACTGGAGAGAGAAGAGTATCAAAAATTTTTCTTTAAATCATAAATATATAAAAGATATCAGTATATGTAAATAAATTACATATATTTGTTTAATATACGTATGTGTATCAAAGCTTATTATTTGACAAGCACTGCTCTACAAAGACCTACTGGCAAGAAGGTTCACATAGGAACCCTTTTAATCTTATAACAATATAACATGATAAATACACTTCCCGGACGAGGAAATCGAGGCAGTGGGCCGTCCCAATGACTCTTCTAATACCAAACAACCACTTAGTAGAGGAGACAGGACATTTACCCAGGCTCCAAAGTCACTGCACCGAACTATTACACATCATTGATGCATCGAATAATCACATGAAAAACTAGGATAAACTGTAGCTAACATTCTGAGGGATTAGCTTTAGGATCTCACAAGGGGCTTAACCTTTCCCAATGGGTACAGTAAGGGAAGGGAAGGCATCTCTGAGGAAGGGGGATGAGTTGGAATTCCGTTGGTGTTGGGAGGTGAGTGGGGAGAGACGAGATGGGTGGCAGGCTGAGGGACAGAGAGTGTGAACCTGTCCCAAGAACCCAAGTGAAGCCTGGGGGACTCTGTGTCTGGGAGCCAGTACTATAGAGATAGTACAGTTGAGTTAGGGACAGGTAAGGTTACACTTTTGAGGGTTTTATTTGTAGTAGGCAGAATACTGACCCCCAAAGTGCCCATGCTGTATCTCCAGAACCCATAAATGCATTACCTTACAAAGCAAAGGGAACTTTGCAGGTGGGATTAATGGCATAGAACTTGATTTGTGGCGACGATCACGGATTATTCCGGTGACTCCAACCTAATTATTCCTGCCCTTCAAAGAAGACTTTTCCTAGCTGTGTGTTCACCATGAGAGAAGGCTCAGGAAGATGTGAACTTGCTGGCTTTGATGATGAAGACAAGGGCCAGGAGCCAAGGGGTGTGGGTGGCTTCCAGAAGCTGGAAGAGGCAGGGAAGCAGGGTTCTCCCCCAGAGCCTCCAGAAGGGAACACAGCCCTGACAACACCTTGATGATAACCCGGTGACACCATGTGGGACTTCTGACTCCAGAACTGTAGAAATAACAAATCTCTACGGTTTAAATGCACTTGGAGGTAATTTGTTACAGTGGCAACAAGAAGCCGATGCATACCTACACAAAGCCATTAAAGACTTTGAGCGGGGGAATGGTACCATCGGATTCTTTTAAAAAATAGCTTTATTTTTTTATTTGAGTCTCACACTATTTCACCATGATTAGGGGTCAAACATCAGCCACATTTTACGGAGCCGTTAACAAAATTATCAATCAGGACTGCAGGACGCTAACTGTTTCCCTAGGTCATAGGACACAGCGTCCCCGTTTCTGACACAAAGCATTTGCAGCAATTCCACACGTTGTCATCAGTCACTGGCACCCAAGTCCTGCATCAGCAGCAGAGATTTCCAGCAGCTTTGATGCCAGCTGGATCTGTCTTCAGACCTAACATGGCTGACTTCAGGCAACTTGCAGAATCTCTCTGAACCTCAGCTTCTCATCTGTAGAGCAGGGATTCTGTCAATGCCCACCCCACCGGGCCATTGGGAAGATTAAAAGAAAACCCTCCCAAAGGTTCTGACACAGGCTAGAGCTCCAAAAATGGGACCTTCTTCTCCATCTGGGTAGCTGCCTCCACTGCTTCAGTTTCTTCCGGGTCAGTCAATGCCTTCAATGTCTGCACAAACATGGCTGTGGATATGAAAAGACTTCAAACACATAAGTGCTAGGTGAGAGTCTGTAATCAACACTGTGATGGCCAAAGCACTGTCGCATAAAATTCCCTCTTAGCGAAAAGCATTATGATGCTTAGGGCCGCCCACAGTTACTAGGTGGAGTGATATATACAAGATACTACTGGCAATGGGGTTGCTTATAAGCACAGGACTGTTGGCCAGACAGCTCTGTGCAAAGAGACACAGTGGCCCAGTTTCAGCATGAAGATACCCACAGTTTAGTAATTCAGGGAAGTAGAGGAAGCAACCAGATCATTACACACACACACACACACACACACACACACACACACACAGGCTTTCCATAAATAATGTAGCCAATCCCTGTCTACCAATCCTTTACCATTTTAAAACTTTGTTTCCGAGAGAAAGACATGAACCTAAAAAGATGTATCCAGCATGGGCCTTTGCCATTTTCGCTATGAAGATAGAGGGATTGTCAGTTGAAACTGCAGCACAGATATCATGAGGGTGTCTCTGTCTCTTACTATCTAGGTAGGACTGAGTCAGGCTATGGATAGTCTAGGTCCTTCTTCAGGAGTCCTCTGATTTTCGGGGTCACTTGTGGCTCCTACTTCTGTCGATGTGGAAAATTTCAGAAGTTACCTGATGCCCTGCCAGTTTCTAACTGGCCAACCCAAGCTGGAAGCCGGAAGGCAAGGGTGCCCATTGATGTAGTTCACACGGCTCAGCCGCCCCGCGCAGACAACGGTGTGGGTCTGAGGACACTGGAACAACGTGGAAGTGTGTGCCCGAGTGCAAGACGCCGTGTGGGCTTGGGAGGTGGAGTCCTGTGTGTGTCGTGAGAGATTGAGTGCGGTGAGCCTCAGTGCATCCATGGCCTTCGACGAGACGGGAGAGAAGAAGCATGGGTATTCCTTTCTGTGTTTCTTTTTTTTGTTTTGTTTTGTTTTAATGTTTTATGTATTTTTGAGAGAGAGAGGCAAAGTGCAAGTAGGGAAGGGGCAGAGAGAGAGAGAGAGAGAGGGAGACATGGAATCTGAAGCAGGCTCTAGGCTCTGAGCCATCAGCACAGAGTCCACCGCAAGACTCTACCTCACAAGCCATGAGATCATGACCTGAGCCAAAGTCAGACACTTAACCAACTGAGCCTCCCAGGTGCCCCTCCATGTTTCTAATTCCTTTCCTCAAATGGAATCTTGGACAGGGCTAAGCCAGACAGTGGAGGAAAGCAGTTAACTGACTGATGTTTTTCTGGCTTCTCTACCGATTTCGAGTTCTCTGGGCTCCATCCAGCTGTGTCACTTCTATGGAGCAGCAAGCAAAACACAGAAGGAATGGTGAGTTTTGACGGGGATGGACACACGAAAAGAGCCAATCACAGGACTTTCCTGAAAAGTCAGACCAGAGGGGACCCTCTGGTACCCAGGATTCACCTGAGAGGCGGAGATATAAGGAGTGAGGATACAGAATACTTTAAGGATTTCTCAGAACCCCCTCGTCTACTTCCGAATGAGTCCTGGGCCACCTTCACACGTGTTCCAAGGGCTGTCTCTGGCTGGTCTTCTCCCTCTTCCATACTCCTCTGGTTTCTCATCACATTTTTAAGCCCTTTTGGTTAATGGTCTAATTTTTAAGTATTGACCCCAATTCCAACCTCACTTGCCCTCAAAACATTTCTTTTCGTTGCCTGCATGAAGTGTCTTGCCCCTGGGGACATTACTCTGGCCATATTAGTCAAGAACAGGGTGCCATATTTCACAGATGCTGTTCACCTCTCCAGCTCATTTGCTCTGCTCGTAGCCTTAGGAGGGATGTCCCTGCTTACCTGCGTGATGTCATATTCCTTGGCCACAGCCAGTTACATCTGGGGTACTTACTTGGCACTGGAGGAGACAAGTTATTGGTGGCCAGTGCCCACTTAAAGATTTGATTGCCCAAGTATTTAAACAATCAAGGGAGTCGTGCACTGAGTCAGTTAGTGTGGGACCTGGAGAGATGTTCCAAGATCTCTTGCCAGTGAGATCCCCATAATGCCCTATATCTCTCCTAAGTCCTATTTGTCCGGGTCTATACACTGAACGCAGAATGCAAACCAGATTTAGATTGCCCGGCGAGGCACCATTTCCTTCGTCTGATGCTCCAGGTTGAGGGTTGGGTGGAGTTAAGGATTGTCTGGCTGATGCCAAGGAGGCATTTAAAGACTAAAGGCAAGAGAGCCAAGGTCATGGGATAAACCCTGTGGCCAGCTTCTGGCTAGGACCACACTGCCCAAACGAGCTTTTTCTTTTTAATGTTTATTTATTTTTGAGAGAGAGAGAGAGAGAGAGAGAGGGAGCGTGAATCGGGGAGCAGCAGAGAGAAGGGGAGACACAAAATCCAAAGCAGGCTCCAGCCTCTGAGCTGTCAGCACAGAGCCCGATGCGGGGCTCGAACCCACAAACTGTGAGATCATGACCTGAGCCGAAGTGGGACGCTTAACCTACTGAGGTGCCTTGCTATATATATATATATATATATATATCCCAGACATACAGTTTTTTTTTGTATTATAAAATAATAGACATTTTCAGCTGATGACCTGGAGGAGAGCCCTGTAGCCAGTGGGGACAAAGACAACCATGCAGAAGGCAAGTGGGTGTCACTTGGAGCGACGGCTTTGTGTGGCCCAGGATCTTGGGCTCTGAAGTCAAATTAAACCAAATGCAAAGCACCAATGCTTCCTGGCTGTGAAATTAGTTAGGCAACATGCTTACATTCACTTATTTATTATTTGTTTACTTGGCAAATATTTCTCAAGCGCCTCCTAATGTCCCTGACTCAGCATTAAGTCCTGGGGCCACAGAGAGAGCCCAGACAGATGAGCTCTGTTTCCATGGGGCTTCGCCGTCCTGGGGAACGGAGCGCGCCATCTATGATGTTATGACGACGACCATTACGCGAACTACCGTGAAGTCAGAGCGGTGCCTCCGGGCACAGACGTCTTCGGCCTCCATCAACATGACAGCTGTCCCCTCTGGTCTTAGTAAGATGGGTTCTGAGCAGCTTGCTGCTTCCCGGATGCTGAACTCCTGGCTGTGTCTACATACCTTCATCGATATCCAGAAAGTTCTTATTGAGCATCAACTGTCTGTCTGGCCGTGTTCCAGGCGCTCAGAACCCATCCGTAGACAAGACAGAGACTCCTGGACTCAAGGAGTTAGGAGATGAAGCCACACAGTGAATCGCGGACAGAAGAAAAGAGGCAAATTGGGTGGTGTGTTAGTTCAGGGGCCCCCACAAGCAGACTCCGAGAAGAGGTCTTGGCAGAGGAGGCAGACCTGTGACGTGGTCCCAAGAAGCACTGATGAGGAGGGGAAGAGGAGGAGGAGGCAAGGTGGGAAGAGAAGAAAGACGATTAAAGGAATATCCATGAGCAGGTCACCGCCACGGGTAACTGGGTTGCATTCCACTGGGGACCTTGGGGGAGACTGTGTGGCGCCACCTCAGAATTGACCCCCTGGGGAGCCGGAGGCTGGGGCACCCATCTGCTGACAGCCCCGTCCCATTGATTGGGAATGGTCCCCGAGGTGGTAATTCCCCCATATAGGCCGGTGGCCCCTGTTTGCAGGGCAGCGCAAGCTCTGTGCCCAAGAAAGCCCTTGGACGGTCAAGAAAAACGTCGCACGTGATGGAGGAAGCCCCCACTGTGGGGGACTCAGGCGGGCCGTGAAGATGGGGGGCAGGCCTCAAGAGCGTCTGCTCCCGTGTGTGTCGGAAAGTAAGGGTGTAAGTCACCCCAAGTCCAAGCAAGACCATGCTGAGGCAGGGCCATGACCTCTGAGGTCAGGTGCAGGGCCCCGTCCCCTTCAGGGGCCACCAGCAGAAGAAATGGACCCCCCGGCCCCCCCCCGCCTGCGGCCTGGGCAGCAAGAGGACTGCATGGGAGGGGGGACCGCAACCTGCTCTTCAGGTTCAACAACACCCACGGTCAAGAAAGGAGAGACTCTGAGAATCCAGTCCCAGGGGGTGCCCCTCGCGGGTCATGCCGGGACTCCCTCAAGCCAAAGCTGTCCAGAAGGTCTCAGAACTTTGGGACAAATCTGGGACTTCAGTGTGGGCTCTGGGCATTATCGAGACTGAGAACCCCACAGAGGGGAGCAAATCAGCCCCCCCCCGCCCCCCGGGATGGCCCAGGTACAGGGTTGCACCTCTCTCATCTCCTCAGGGATGAGCCCCTCGCTTCGCCTGGGTTCCTCAGCCAGGTAAGAGAAAAACCACGTGACAGCCACCCCCACCCCCACCCCCGGGCTCTAGAGAGTAAGATCCCAGGTGGTAAGACTCCCAGGGGCAAACCCATGACTTGCCCTTGGCCGGGGGGGGGGGGGGGGCACGGGGAGGGGGACCTGGCAAACTTTCAACTTTTTAACCTAAACTCACAGTAAAAAAAAATTACATGTCAATCCAGTATATACCTATGTATGTAACTGTAAAGAATATTTTATCTCACGTGGAATTTAAGAAGCAAAACGAATGAACAAAGAAAAAAGGGAAAAACCAGAAAACAGACTCTTAACTGGAGAGAACAAACCGAGGGTTCCCAGAGGGAGGGGGCGAGGGGGCCTGGGGAAAGAGGGGAACGGGATTAAGAGCACACTTAACTGTGGTGGAATTTTCCGGATCTCTCTATCACACACCTGAAACTAACCCGGTACTGTATGTTCACTCTACCAGAATTTAAAAATATCCTTAAGCTTACTACCTGTTTTATAGTCTGACATTGTTGTTATTTTATGTCATGTGAGATTCCATTTTGTGTTTTAAAATGCTGGTCAGTGGGGCACCTGGATGGCTCAGTCGGTGGAGCGTCTGACTCCTGATTTCGGTCCTGATCCCAGGGTCGTGGGGTCGAGCCCCACGTCGGGCTCTGCGCCGAGTGCAGAACCTGCTAAAGAGTCTGTCTCTTTCTCTTTCTCTCCCCTTCTGCCCCTTTCTACCTCTCATGCTCTCTCTAAAAATAAAAAGATAAAAATAATGCTAAATAAGAATAAAATGCTGATCAAGACTCCCTAATTAATTTTATAACGACTTTCTATCTACAGATTGTCGGCATCCCTCCACTTAACAGGGAGCTAGCAGACGAGGGATTCAAACACTGAAACAGGAGTTCTGGATGAAAATAAGAAAACCTGCCTGGGTCCCACCCCTCGGCATCCCTTGCGAGCTGGGCGGGAATACGAGGTTCAAGGACACCTGGACGTCACAGCTTTTTTCCAGGTAAGCTTTTTATTTATTTTGTATGTTACACAGTGAAGCTAGCTTCTCAGAAGCCCCCTCACGCCCCCTGCGAGGGGCTTCTGTCCCACCCGCCCGGGGCCAAACGATCTTTACCTCTAACCCTTGCTGTCAGTTTTGCCTGTTTTCAAACTCTGCAAGCGTCAGATCCCACCGGATGTACTTTTCTTCTGACTTGCGCTCGGTGAACCTAATGAGTGTGTGATTCTCCCGGGTCCCTGGGAACAGCCCAGTGCGCCCCTTCTGACTGCCAGGGACTAGCCCGCGGTGTGACCAGACCGCTGTGCCCCTTAGGATCCCCGGGCCTTTGCACTGCCTCCCGTGCGGGGCTGTGAGGACCGCTCCGCACGCTTTTCTCGGATCCACACAGGTGCTCGTTTCTCTCTGGTGTTTCCCCGGGCGAGGAACAGGCCGGTCCCAGAATCCACATACGCCCCCCCCCCCCTTTAGAAAATGTTAACCAGATGGCTCGCAGACCGGTCCGAAAAAACAGGGACCGGTTGGAGGTTCCATTTTTTCATACTCAACGTGAAAATAGTTTGTAAAGAGTCCCGTGGGGGGTTAAAAATAAATATTCTTCCAGCTGAAATTACTCAGTCTGTTGAGGAGAAGAATGTCACTCAGACCGGCCCTCCTCTGTCAGCCAGGATCCAGGCCTCCGGGGCAGCCCTGAGGAGGCATCTTCCTCGTTTGTCACTTTAAAATTAAAACCCGCCATGCGGGTCCCTCCGGAGGACAGCGAGCGAGCGTCTCCAAAGCCGTCTCCATTCCCCCCCCCCCCAAAGGCATCTCTCAGCTCCGGTGTCCAGAAACCCACCCTTCAGCCCCTCCGCTTTCAGGCTATGGTGCTCGGTCTACTTTGGAAGATGCCAGTTTTTCAGAAGCATCAGGATCTGGGGAGGCCAGAAGGGAGCCGTGGTCAGGGACATACGTCCCGGAGTCGGAGGCAGCGTTTGAAGCTTGAGTCCTAACGGGTGACGTCGTTTTGCCTCCTGGGCCCCGGTGACTCCCCCGGTGTCTCCGTCAGCAAGGTGGGTATGATACTGACATCTCCCGGGGCCCCGGGGTGGTGGAGAGGGTGGTCCGGAATGCGTGACGGCAGGTAGCTCAGGGCCCCACCCTCAGTGAGTATTAACTGCAGTCAGCATCGTCGCCCCGATTATTCGTACCGGCTTGCTGAGCTCCGAGCAGGGCGGCTCGCAAGCTGTGCAGCGGAGGAGGGCTCCCCCTGCTCCCATCCGCCCCTCCCCACCCCCTCCCCTCCCGGGCCCTCAGGGCCTTCGATCTCTCCACGGTAGCAAGAGTGTCCGGGCTACAACTGCCAGAATCCCATCACGCCGAGCCTGCTAATCCTCCTGGCTCTCAGATGTGGTTCGCCGGGGACGGGACCGGCGCGGGGAGGGGTGACCGCGCTGCGAACGCGGGGCGGCAGGGCTGCGCGGCCGGAAGGGCGCAGCCAGGAGCAGCCGGGAAACAAATTAGTTCAATCCCAGAAAGTAAACCAGCACTGACAGAGACGCATGGGCGGGCCGCGCGAGCAGAGCGCGCCGCAATTTCTCATCCCGTTAGCGGAGGCGTCCACGCCGCAGAGGGGACCCCGGGCGCGGCAGCAGGTGCAGGCCCTGGGATCCGGGACGGCCTTCCGGACTCCCAGATTGCGTCGGGCGCACGGCCGGCTTTGGGGCAGGGGGCCTCGCCGTCGTGTGCGTCCCCTCCACGTGTCTTGGTGCCGAAGAGTCCCGCCTTGCGGCTCAATACTAGGGCTCAGGGTTTTAGGACTTGGAGATCATTTCATCCAGAGACTTCCCCGCCAGGGTCCTGCGAACGTGCGTGGGGGGGAGGGGCGCCGGAGGGATGGAAAAACACTGCAAGGGGTGGGGGGTGGCCCAGCTTCACACAGAGCCCTCAGCTGTTTCGTATTTGGCCGAATCGGATGAAATTGCCATTTTTGGTCGGCCAGAAGCAGGACACCGATAATTTCATGTGGCTCAATATTTGATATCCGAGTTTCATGCAAGTTATCATTCGAGCCGAGCCTTCTGCATGTGATGGAGCCAACCCCCTGGCTCAGATGGGGAGCAAGGCTGGACGAGATCTTACTCCAGCCACTAGCCACCCCCCCCAGCCCTGGGTAGGGCAGGACAGGGGGGTGCGGTCCACTTCTCCGTCCCCGGCCGTGACGAGGCCTGGCGCACACCGAGAGCTGAAAACGCGCCTGCGTAAAGCAGGTGTCAGTTCCACTGAGGATCCTTTCCTTCTTCATCCATTTCTTCGTGAACGAGCACTCACTGTACCTAACGTGTACTTAGGTCCCGGTAGGTATTGAGTGCCGGGTTACAGCAATCAAGCAGATACGCGCCCTCCCCAAGGCCATTTATAGTCGAGGGGCTGAGACAGACATTGAACAGACAATGCCTGGGTATTTCTTACAGTTGCGATCCACAGGCCGGGAGGAAGGAGTGCAGGGGACCCTTGAGCACTCACTAGGCAGCTACGCGCCGGGCTGGCCTGTACGGAGGGCGTGGTAGACAGTGCATGGCTCCCAAGGACTTGGCATCCCTCCCTCGGAAGGGCTGTCCTTTCCTCTTCCGCTGAGCTCAGGCGTGGCCCTGTGGTTTGTTTAGCCAATAAAACACGAGCAAGGGAGCCGGAGGGGCCATTTCCAGGTAGATTCCAGAGTCCTTACCTTACGCTCTCTTTTTCTTCCGCTGCAACGGCAGAGACCCGGAAGGAAGGCCGCGCGGAGGGAGCCCTAGAGCCCTCCCACGGATGCGAAATGCCAGCCAGAGATAAAAACCTTAGATCGTTCGCTTCGGCGTGTTTCAGCACAAGCGTGACTAACACCGCCATCTGCACACTCACCCTGGAGTCTGATACGAAATCGTGTCGCCGTTTTCTGTCGTCTTCCACCCCGGCAAGTACTCAGCTAATGCGGGGGGGGGGGGGGGGGGGTGATTGCCACCAGAGAAGGGCAAACGCGGTGCCCCGGCAGGTGGATGAAGGGGTAGCCCGCTTTTGAGTCAAGAAGGGGGGCATCTGGAGTACGGCCCTGCCGGCCTCGGTGCCCGAGGAACGACCCTAACTGGTCATCACGTCGTGGTTCTAGTCTGGCTCACACCTGGGGAGTGGCTGGCAGGCAGCTTGCACTGGAGCAGGTCACACCGCTCAAGGGCCTTCCTCCGCCAGGCGCCGCGGCCTGTAGCAGCCAGGCCCTCGCACGCTTGGAGCTTCCTGACCAACCGAAGGGACTACTTCCTTCCCTGCTCTAATTTTTAACTCTTTAAAAAAAAATTTAAGTTTATTTATTTATTTTGGAAAGAGAGCATGAGCAGGAGAGGAGCAGAGAGAGAGAGAGAGAGAGAGAGAGAGACTCCCGAGCAGGCTCCACACTGTCAGTGTGGAGCCTCAGACAGGGCTCGAACTCACTAACCGAGGAATCATGACCTGAACGGAAACCAAGAGGCCTGCGCTTAACCAGCGAAGCCTCCCAAACACCCATTCCAGCTCTAATTTTTAAAATCCCAGGGGCGCCTGGGTGGCTCAGTGGGTTGAGCATCTGACTTCAGCTCAGGTCATGATCTCATGGTCTGTGCTTTGAGCCCCATGTCGGGCTCTGGGCTGACAGCTCAGAGTCTGGAGCCTGATTCGGATTCTGCGTCTCCCTCTCTCTGTGTCCCACCTCCAGCCCTCTCTCTGTTTCTCTCTCAAAAATAAAGAAACATTAAAATAAATAAAATCCCGGAAAAGATTTCCCATTGGCTCTGTGTGGTCACATGCCTGCCCTTAAGCCAATCGCCGTGGTCTCCGGGTAGGATCCGGCCGAACGGACACGCCCACACTGGGTCGCATCCTTCTGTTTAACTCTGCTATGCGGAGAACGGAGGTCAAAGTCACTGCGACGGGCGGGCTCCCCACTTTGACTTGTTTCTGCGGTCGTGTGCGGAGTACTTACTGTACAGAAGACCGACCTGGGCAGCGAGGAGGGGTAGAGAAAACAGAGAGAGGGGCGGATTCTAGGGTTTGAGGAAACAGAGACGAGAAAAAGGAATCCCCCGGGTCTTGCCCAGCCCCGCCGCATGGACGCTTCCTTGTGACACCCTGGCCCCTGGGATACGGCCTCCCTTCCAGAAAGCTCGGGTCCCTCGGAAGCAGCTGGCTGTCCCCCAGGAGTTAGAAGGCAGCGGCTCTCTCCAGGGCCCGGAGGCCGAGTTGCACGGGAAGGGAGGAAGCCGCGTGAGGCGCCTCCATGCTGCTCCCCTGCGCGGGCGCGCGGCTCTTCTTCCTGTGTACGGTGCTGGGCGGCAGCTGCGCCCCCACCCCGTCCCCGGGTGCCCTCGGGGCCACGGACCTGAAGACCCTCGGCTCTAGGATGCGCGGCCCCGCAGGCCGAGGCCTCTGCCGCTCGCGCGAACCGAATGTGATCAGGCCCTGAAACTCGCATGAAAATGACCTGGGATGTCGCGGCGGCTGGGAACCAGCTGCCCCGGAAGGAGCGTGAACTGTGGCCGCAGCGAACGGAAGAAAGCGGGGTTTATTGTTCCTCCGTCACAAGAAGTCCCGCGGGGGGGGACCCCCCGGGAAAGGCCCAGGAGCCCCGAGTCTCTTCGGGCGCGTCCGGGTTTGGCTCCCGCGGGGAGGGACAGCACACCTGCCCGCCGACGAGCTGACTGATGGAGGGCTGGGACAGGGCCGGCCGTCTCTCGGATCAGGAGGCCAACCCTTTTTCAGAAGTACCCCAAGGGCTTAGGTCTCCCTGGCCGGATCCAAGTCAGTGGCCGCCCCTAACTCACTGGCAGAGCAGGGTCTTCACGGTGGAAGGCAAAGGAACACAGGGTTGGGGACTCCTGGAGGTCAGACATTAGCCAGCGGGCTCCAGAATGTTCCCTCTGAATGCACCACCTATGACTGTGTTGGGGCTGCCGTAATTAAATACCACGAACAGAGTGGCTTAAACCACAGAAATTTATCTCTCTCGGTTCTGGAGGCCTGAAGTCCCAGATCAGCGTGGGCAGGAGCCCTAGCTCCTGCTGAGGGCTGACGGACAACCTGTCCCGTGCCTCTCCCTTGACTGTTGGTGGCTTGCTGACCTGCCGTGGCATTCCCTGGCTGGTAGAAACATTCCTTCCACTTCTTCCTTTGTCTTCAGGTAGTGTTCATTCTTCCTGTGTGTGTGTGTGTCTGTGTGTCTCCAAATTTCCCAGAACATCAGTCATGTTGGGTGGGAACCCAGCATAGTGACTTCATTTTATCATTTCTTTAGTGTTTTATTATTTTTGAGAGAGCGTGAGGGAGGGAGGGGCAGAGAGAGAGAGGGGGACAGAGGATCTGAAGTGGGCTCGGTTCTGCCAGCAGCAAGCCCGATGTAGGGCTTGAACTCATGAACCGTGAGATCATGACCTGAGCCGAAGTCAGACGCTCAACTGACTGCGCCCCCCAGGCGCCCCAATGACTTCAGTTTTATTTGATGACTTCTGTAAATACCCTATCTCTCAATGAGGTCACATTCTGAGATACCAGGGGCTAGCATCTGAAGGGAACATAATTCGATCCGGAAGACACAGTTTCCTATGCGTCTATGAAAGGAGCGAGGGGAGCGAGAGCCCCTACCCACCCTGCCGTCGGGGGGGGATACGGAGGCATCTCCAGGAGGAGCTGCCATAGTTCCCGATCCGGGTGAGCCTCAGCACACAGCGGCTATGGGAAGGCTTCCCTAGCCGCACAGCCCCGTGGCTGAGGCTCAGGCCTTGTAAAAGGAAGGCGAGTCCAAAGAGGAGATAGACCCATTGGAATCCAGCCGCTTCGGGTTTTCCAAGATCCTCAAAACAAGAGCCAAGATTTCCAGCCAATGGCCTGAGGGACAGCCGTGACTCCAGATCTCGCTGGCTGGCGTCCTGTCCCAGGACTGCCCTTCCCATCGCCAATTCGGGACAGCTGGTCGCCTGAGTCCGTGGCACTTCCGCGTACCACTCAGGGTGCCCCCCCCCGCCCCATTCTCGGCAGCCCCGCTGCGTGCACCTTTCCAGAGAAGCAACCTTCAACAGTTCCAAGCGAGAGGTGGAATCTTAGGCTCCCCAGCCCCTGCCTGGCAATCCCTTCTCTTTCCGTGCGGCGATAGGGCCCACCGCTCCCGGGGGCCCCGTCTTATACCCCTGCGAGAGCGGGACCTGCCGCGATCTCGCAGGTTCTAAGGGGCCGTTCTCTCCCTCTGCGCCGCAGCGGGTTCGGTAAATTACAAGGCTCTTCTCGGCGGCGGGGGCTTTATTGTTCTGCTAGGACATCTCCCCGTGTCAGAACAACAATAACTTGTTGTAAGTAGTACTTTTTTAGGTTTACCGTGCAGACAGACTAATTGTATCTTTTAATCTGGGTCAGACTGCTCTTGCTTATTACAGATTGGCTCCGAATCCTAAAAAGAGGCGGGGGGTGAAATGCGGGGAACATTTGCAAATAATTTAGAAGCTGAATTACCTTCAGACAAACATGATGTCACGTTGGGTTTAAATGGCTCCCCGGTCCTCAGTTCGGCTCTGGTTGACCCCGAGGGAGGCCAGGGGACGGAGGAGGTGCTGCGTTCCGGACCCCAGCTGCTCGCGTGGGCAGCGAACCAGGGCAAGAGGGCACCGAATCAGGGGTGGCAGGCTCGGCGCCAGCCCGAAGGCACTAGGTCCTAGTTCCTGGAAGCTCCCGCTGTTGTCTTTTTTCTTTCCTTCTTTTTTTCTTAACGTTTATTTATTTTTGAGACACATAGAGACAGAGCATGAGCAGGGGAAGGGCAGAGAGAGAGGGAGACACAGAATCCAAAGCAGGCTCCAGGCTCTGATGAGCCATCAGCACAGAGCCCTACGCGGGGCTCGAACTCACAGACCGCGAGATCATGACCTGAGCTGAAGTCGGCCGCTTAACCGACTGAGCCGCCCAGGCACCCCACTGTGTTGCTCCCTCTTAGTTGCATGGCCTTGGACAAATAACCTACCCTCTCTGAACCTCGGTCTTTTCATCGGCAGAATTGGGATTCCCATAGACCCCCTCGCGGTATTGCTTGGGGATTAATCGACGTAGCCGACCTAAACCAGAGCCTGGCATGTCACAGTCTGGCCGTCAACCAAAGTTACCCTTTTTTTAAAAGATTTTTATCCTGAAACCTTCCACGACCCTCTGGAGCTATTATCAAGGTGTTCTGGAAGTGCCCCGGGGCACTGTACCCACCTCCCCTGTGAGCCCAAAAATTAGTCAGCCAGTGCCACTCGCTTGCTTATGGGCTCAGCTCGTGGAAGACTAATTCCTCCTAAGCTCAAAACAATTTACAGAATGGGTCGATGACAATGAAAAAAACGGAACCCAAGCCGGGAAGGTAACCCCTCTATCGAGTGAAGCAAGAAAGATATATATCACCGAATTGATTGAAGGAAAAGCAAGTTCTTTTGGTGAAAGTGATAGAAAAAAAAATTAGTCATATCTAATTTTTAATAAGAGTCTAAGCTCTTATGATTATTCTTACAGGGTTAAGGTGAAGGCGGCGTTTACCGTATCCAAGGTGTGTTTTCAGGGGGCTTCTGGACCGCGTACTCCTAAATGCCTTCCCAACCAATTTCACCATTAGAGATTTATTCCTTTGGTTAGTTCAAGCATTTACCTGTCGAGAGCTGAATATCACCCAAAAGTCAATTCTAGGCATTAATAGCTCGGTGCAATTTGGAATTTAGTCTTTGAGTGGCTTCCTGGTGCTGCGAGAGAAACCGCGATGTCTTTTCTGCGGCCTCCGAGGCTCGCGTCGTCTGGCCTCCTCCTCGCTGCTTTGCATTTCTTCCACTTGTTCCGGCGTTCGATGGTCCACGCTGCCTTGGGTCTCAGAAAGCCGTTCTAGCTGGTTCATATGCCCTTTCTCCCAGTAACCCCTGAACTCTGAGGACAGAGGCGGGGGCTCTGCTGCTCACTTCCGGATTTTCAAAACCAAGTCACTACCTGGCATATATCTTAATTATGAAGTACGTATTTGTTGAAGGAATGAATGAAACCAATGTCCGAAAGCCATCACTGAAAACAGAGTAGAGTTTTTATTCATTCCGTGTAAGGGAGAGTGAAAATTAAATGGCAAGTTTAGAAAAAGGAGAAAAGGCTGACAGAGAGGCTGTTTAGTAAAGGTTATGTTTGCCCGGATATCGGAGAAAATAACAATTGTTTAAGATAACCAGGAAGTCCTGAAGTGGGCGAGCCAGCACTGGCACGTGTGGTGATGATGATCAGACACTAGTCTCCTAAATTTGGGTCCCATCAATTCGACGACAATCTTCAATCCACAAGGTCGCCTCTGGGTCCAAAAAGGTTGCTAATGCCCCAGCTATCGCAACCAGATTCCAGACAGGAAAAGGGAGCAAAGGGGTGAACGGTATAGTCCCCTGCCCCCAGACCCCACCCAACCACTTGTGTTTGTGTCTCTTTGGCCACGCCTACTGGGGAATGTAATGTTTCAGTTGGACACATTGCCCCCCCCAACAAAACTGTGAGTCCGCTGGTGAGGAAGGAGAGGAGGCTGCCCCTTGGAGAGGCAGCCGGCTGTCTCAGCCGCAGGGGGTGAGACTGTGGAGGAAGGATCCAAGGCGCGGCACCTCATGCGTCTACTCCACTCGCTCGTGGAGACAGGCCGAGCCCCTGGGGGCCGGACGCGAATGAGGAAGGGCGGAAATACAAGGGTAGGAGGACGCGGTCCTCGCAGGCCGGGCGCCCGCGTTCAGGCAGGAGGAGTCGAACCCGGGGCAGGAGTCGGCGCACAGACAAGACGAGGGGCCGCTGCAGGCCGCGGGTGCTGAGAGCGACCCCCTCTCCCCGGAGGAGCAGGAGCCTGGGTGGATGGGCACAACTTTCCCAAGTAGGGAGTTCGTTGTACAGAACACACTTCAGGTGGGACGCGCGGCTCAGGCGGGGCCGCGGGGGGCACAGAAGGGGAGCACCCGGAGAGCAGCGTCGGCAGAAACCGGAACCGAGTGCCCGGAGGTCACCGCGACAATCGGTACTGGGTTTCTCACCATCGGTGCCGCCCGGCACCCCGGTTTCCTCTCACTCCCCCCTGGCTTTTACCCCGGAGTCAGATCGAATCGAAAATGTTTTACTGAGAGTGTACGTCTTTGGGGAAAAAAAAAGTTTTCCTGAGGAATTTACGTCCTGCCTCTGTCACTTAAACTTTAAAAACTTGAACATCTTTCCGAGTGTCCCGGACATGTACGTACAAGGATATGTTTTATCGTAGAGACGGTGCGGTTTGCCTTTTGGTTGAACATTTGAAAGAATTTAGCCTTTAGTGTTTTGGGATTTAAACATTTTTCAACGTTGCTTAACGAAACTTTTGTGCATCGAGGTACTCTTTCCCTCCATTGTAGAATTTGTTTCTAAAAATTCACTGCTTGAAAATTTGGGATCCTTTCTAATATTAACCACAGCATTTGTACCTTATTGCTTTTTAAGATGTTTAAAACGTTTTTTTAAAAATCTCATTCTTCTGGGTATTATACCATTTCCCTCTTGCTCCTTTTTCATACCTGGAAGCTAGATGTGATAGCCGGAGCCTCAGCAACCATATTGGAAACTATTGGATAGAAGTCACAGCTGTGTCCCCAGCGAGTCTGTCATTCCCCACACCAGGGCCTTGGCTTATCTCTTCCCTTTGTCCGGAGAGTCTTCTCCACCCTTGACCTTGTTGAACCCTTCTCATCTTCCCCGTCTCAGCTCAAACCTCACTCCCCATTGAAACCGTCCACACCCTCCCCTCCAAAACGTGTCCACTGCGTTATTCTCTGTACTTGATGATGCTTATTATAGTTTGAGATATTGTTGCTGGCGAGATGACCTGATTAATGCTTGTCTCCCCTGTTAGATCATGAGCTCTGAGAGGCCGGGGCTGGCTCTTTTGTCTGTCACGTGGAGAAGCTTAGCTCGGGATGGGAGTCCGATGGGATTTCATTGGATTAATTGATGTGTGTGTGTGTGTGTGTGTGTGAGAGAGCGAGAGAGAGAGTAGGAAATGCCACGTAAACCATAATGAGGAACCTCCTTTCCAATGGCAGCAGTTGAAAAACCACTTCAAAGCCTGGCCAATCGACACCAGTGAGGTCGCAGAACCCTGGGCACTTCTGACCTCGCTGGTGCAAGAGTCAGTTGGTAATAATCGTTCAGAATAGCAAGCAGCCAATGTCTCGGAAACCTGAAGATTCAGACGCCCTGTGGCCAGCGTCTTCTCACCCCCCGGGTACCAGCTAGAGAAAGTTTTGCACATTTTCGTAAGGAGACACGTGTAGAAATAGCCACTGCTAGCGTGCTTGAAATGCAAGGGAAAAAAATCAAATCAAACTGAGTGTCCGTCACCAAGACGATGGATACATGACGTGCGGTCCTGATTCCACGAAAGCCCGGGGGGTAGGGAAGCGGAACCGGAACTCCGGAACCCCAGGGCCCAACACGGAGAGCTATCAAAACAACGTTGGGGAAAAAATCGTCTCCAGCTGCTGGAGACTACCAACAGCGTTATAATATTTTTTTAAGTTTAAAAGCAGATGGACAGATACAAATGTAGCGATGCTATCAGAGCACGATGGGAAACTTACCACCGTGCTTAGCACGGCGAGGAAGGAGGGAAGATAGCGTAAGGAAAGGACTTCGACTGTATTTGCGATGTTTCCGGTCGTAATGAGCCTTGGGTACCCCGGTTTTTATGAACGTGTTTTCTGTGGCCTTTTTTTTGGCCTGCCTGAAATATTTCAGCACACCGTAATGCTACAAGAAGAGGAGGGAGCGTCACTGTTTGAGCGTCTCTAAGAAATGTCCCCGGGTGAGGGGCGAGAGGTGACCGGACTGGCTGTCCGTGAACCTGGGAAAAGCGTCTCTCTCCGTGCTTGGCCAGAGGCGCCCTGCCATCTGCGGGCAGTCCTGCCGGCCGCCCAGCCACGTGGGGCAATGCCTGCAGGCCGTAAGTGCGGCAAACCTCCTGGGACGCCGCAACACTGTGTGCATTCCCCGGCAAGTCCCGTTCCCCCCAGGTGAGGGATGGGATCGCTCCATCTCTGTCACCTGCACAGAAAAGGAAGCGCTGTAGAGAGACAGATTAGATCATCTATTATCCGGTAGACGAAAGATAGACCGAGGGGGCACCTGCAGCTCGCCAGATGCTATATCCATCATCAGAGTCGGGGGAAGGGCGGGCCTCGCCCCCTCCTCCCTGTTCCCCCAGCCAGTCCGGCTCCTCCAGGGAAGTATTAGACGTGAGATTGACTCACAGACCTGTTCCCTCAAAGCTGGCTTGATGTTGGGGTGGGAGGGAGTGCTACAGGCAGGGGACACTGCTCCTGGGCTGTGAAAATAGCCAAGAAGAGACGGTGCTCTCGAAGGTTTGTGCCCTCGGGCCAGTGACAAAGCATGATGAATACATCCCGTAGAACTTAAAAAAAAAAGCCCAGTCAATACTATAGCTATTGTCACCATCAACACCACCATCGCCATCACCATCATCACTATCGCCATCATCATCATCATCACCATCACCATCATCACCATCATCACTATCATCATCCCCATCACCATCATCACCATCACCATCACCATCACCATCATCACCATCATCACTATCGCCATCATCATCATCATCACCATCACCATCATCACCATCATCACTATCATCATCCCCATCACCATCACCATCACCATCACCATCATCACCATCATCACTATCGCCATCATCATCATCATCACCATCACCATCATCACCATCATCACTATCATCATCCCCATCACCATCATCACCATCACCATCATCACCATCTTCACCATCACCATCATCACCGTCATCATCACTATCACCATCATCACCATCATCACCATCATCATCATCACTATCGCCATCATCATCATCATCACCATCATCACCATCATCACCATCATCATCATCACTATCGCCATCATCATCATCATCACCATCATCACCATCATCACCATCACCATCATCACTATCGTGACCATCATCACCATCATCACCATCACCATCACCATCACCATCACCATCATCATCACCATCATCATCACCATCACCATCACCATCACCATCACCATCACCATCATCATCATCATCATCATCACCATCACCATCACCATCATCACCATCACCATCATCACCATCATCACCATCACCATCACCATCACCATCACCATCACCATCACCATCATCATCATCATCATCATCACCATCACCATCACCATCACCACCATCACCATCATCACCATCATCACCATCACCATCACCACCATCATCACCATCACCATCATCACCATCACCATCACCATCACCATCACCATCACCATCATCACCATCACCATCACCATCACCATCATCACCATCACCATCATCACCATCACCATCATCACCATCATCACCATCACCATCATCACCATCACCATCACCATCATCATCACCATCACCGTCACCATCACCATCATCACCATCATCAATATCAAATGCTTACTGTAAGACAGGAAGTCTAAGAGTTTCACCTGCATTTTTTCATTTATCCTTGGCAACACCTTTACAAAAAAAGCACTATTAATGTCCCCGTGTCTCAGCGGAAGACACAGGGGCAGGGAGAGCTAAGTAACCAACCTGAGGTCTCCCCAGGTGGACTCCCACAAATAGGCCGTCGCCTTCCACCCAGGCATCGCTCCGCAGGGGAGAGGCGGGGGCTTCTGCTGCTTCCTTGTATTACCAGAGCACTCTGGGCAGGGACAGCCTCTCTCTGGCCAAGCAAGACCCTAGAACATGAGCCCTGGGGAGTTACACAACTTTCTCCAGAACACAAAAGGCTCTTCACAACCTTATGAATCTTTGGAGGTGAGCACGGCTGTCATAAGAAAGCAGAAGCCTGGAAAGACCTAACCCATTCCCATGGAAAGAACCCCAGTCCTTGCAGTCTTGGGGACGCCCCTCAGACACCAACTTCTTCTACCTGCCGGCCTTTGGGGCATGGGCAACAGAGAACGGTGAGCCCTACCGTCACCACTCTCTCTGTGCCTAATACCTCTAAAGGGGATCAGAATATCCCACCCCAAAACATGCGTCTTTGGCACATTGGTTATTTTAAGGTTGTTGGTGTTTTTAAAAACAGCAGACACAGAGGCACCTGGGTGGCTCAGTCAGTGAAGCGGCCGATGCCCGTGCAGATCGTGATCTCACGGTCTGTGAGTTCCAGCCGCTCGTTGGGCTCTGTGCTGACAGCTCTGTGCTGACAGCCTGTTTCGGATTCTCTGTCCCCTTCTCTCTCTGACTTTCCCTTGCTCATGTTCTGTCTCTCTCTGTCGCTCAAAAATAAATAAATGTTAAAAACGTTTTAATTAAACGTTTTTTAATTAAAAAAACGGCCAATGCAGGTGAAGCTCTGGAAACTGAGAAGTTACCCTCCATAAACGGCATTTACATTTATAAGAGCAATATCCATTTTAAGGGCATCTCCTTTGCTACATCAGGAGCGGGGGGGGGGGGGGGATGGTTCAATCTCTAAACACACTTACCGGTGGAGAAGGCTCGAACTGAAATCTGCATCAGAATTTGCCCTGTCGCCTGCCCTTTCCCTGTTGAGCTTCCCTGACTCCATCCACCGCCACCAGCTTCATTTATCACTGGCTAAAGATAGTCGTTAAGGTGATGGCTTGCACTGTTGGGGGGAGTGACTCGGTTTTCCCGGGTCTCTCCCACGTATACAGAAGATACGTACACATGCTCTTAGACTTTTGTTTGTTTTTCTCTTGTTAATCTATCTTATATCAATTCGATTATTAGATGATTATTATGAGATGAGCCTCAGAACCTCGAAGGGAAGAAGGAAGACTTCTCCACCCCCTTCTGCATTCAGAGCATTTTACCATCAGATCTGGAAACTTCTTTTTACACCTGCCGTTGCTCTGTTTCGGTGAGTCTGAACTCCCACTCTGTTTCAGTGGCAGCACCCAGGTAAGGACATTTACAAGGCAGCCGTGGGTCATATGATGCACATACAGATTTGGCACCCGCTGCCTTAGGCTATGGAAGGTTCTGTTAAAAAGGAGACTATAGACTCAAAATGGAGTCCCTTGTGCTAAACAGTGTGTGAAGTAAAAGACAGTTCCTAATGGCTCAGTTCCTAGTTTTCACTAGAAATTGAGCGTTTCTGTGGGTTAAAATTTTGAATATATGTAATTAAAACCACTAGAAATAAGGGAAAGAAATTTTCGGTGGGGTCAGACCAGCTAAGGTTAGAATGAATTTAATGAATTAAATGAGTTTTAATATAAAAAGCAAGTTGGTATAAAATTAGAATTTGGTTTTCTCTCTGTTAATAGGGCAAACTTTTCTTAAATTCCTGGTCTGCTTTTAATAAGAAATTTTGATTGAGGAGCCCGGGTGGCTCAGTCGGTTGAGCGTCTGACTCTTGATTTTGGCTCAGGTCATGATCTCACGGTTTGTGGCATAGAGTCCCATGTCGGGCTCTGCACTGAGCATGGAGCCTGCTTGAGATTCTCTCTCTCTCTCTCTCTCTCTGCCCCTTCCCTTCTTGCACACGAGCATGCTCTCTCTCTCTCTCTCTCTCTCAAAATAAATAAATGAATTTAAAAAAAATGAGAAATTTTGATAAAGTTTTTTTTTTTTCTTTACCTCTTAAGGAATCAGCCCGGAAAGCAAAGATTTTGTGTTTTGTCAAAAGAATTTCCTGTGTTGTTTTTATCAAGTCTTTGATTACTTAATAAAACTGAGTCTTCTGCATTAAAAGAGCTAAGTTTTACTTCAACTATTTAACTTTCTGTATTTGCTTGCAAAAATCTTTCATCGTCACTCTATTTAAATGAATAAATACGTATTGGTTCCGAGCGAAGTGTGATCCTATTTGACAGATGTTCTCCTTTCGGTATTTTTGCCAAATGTCACAAAATCAAACGCCGAATGAAATCTTTTTGACCTCAAATTAACTTTGAGACTCTCCGAGAGTCCTTGGAACATCTCAAGAGACTCGTTCTCTCTCCTTATACAAAAAGGGAGATTTTAAACTAATGAGGCCTATTTGATATGTTAAATTACACGGGAAGTATTGCCAGTAAGAATACTGAGTGTTCTTTCTACTGTATTTGTACATGGTATACATAGTCTAGAAATTATATGAGATTCCCAAAGTCTGATATGTCTCGGTATAAGGCTATCAGCCATAATTCCAGTTATCACCGTAGAATGATGTATGTTGCAGAAGTAACCAAATTTCCGTAGCAATTCCATTAAAATAAACTCTCATCGGATCTCCCACAATGGACTTTTTGAAAGTCTCTTGTCGTTTGCAGACAATTATTCTTTTCCTTTGATATTTTGCAAAAGTCTTTCTGGAAAAGTACTTCGTCTCCAAGAGGCTTCAAGGAAGGGACTTTGGACACGTACAAGTTTTCTGATAACTCTAAGCTCATAAAACTGAACTGGCTAAGAATTTCCAAAACTCGTGAAAAAACTAGTTTCAAGCAGAGCAAGAATTAATAACATGGTGCTAAAAAAATACTGAGGAGGAGGATTATAAACTTTTTATGTCTTTTTGTTTGTAACATTACCGGTTCTCTTATGTTGCCCTCTTTCCAAATTTAAGGAATTTTTTTTTCTCTTAAGCTATCCAGGACTTGTAACAGTTTGGTAAAGAATACCTTTGTAAGCAAAGATGATACATTTATTTTTTCTCTTTCCATTTATTTTTTCTCTTTACCTGGTCCCTCCAGATTTTAGAAACTCTTTTGAGTATTTTTTTTTTCATGGCAATACAGTGAGTTGCTTGCACAGGTTTAGTAAGAATCTGTTCTCCTTTTAAAAGGATGCGGTTGAACATACTGGCCATGTTATCAAGGCTTTGACGGGAACGTTATATTTGAGAGACTCAGATATGACCAGGCAGTTTCAAGGGACTCAGGTTGACTTTACAGAGCCAATAAAGGCTCTTGAAAAATTCAGCCGGGCCCTTTGCTTCCAAGGCTCCAGCAAAGCAGTCTTAAAAACAGCTTATGTGGTAGGTCGCTTTTCTTGGTGCACTTATGTAAATAATCAGCCGACGCCCATGAAAACAAATTTGTGTTACTGGGATTATTCCTGGGGAAAAATAGGCATGATTGTAAGAGAAAAATTATGTTTGCACCACTGTCTACATTCGATTCTAATCCTGTTAATTGTCTTTGATATTTGGTTATATACTTGGAACCTGGACGGAGTCCTGAATCCTTCTGGTTTCCTCGAGTGTCTGGCTACGACTCTTCCAAATTCACGTTTCCAATCTTCTCCTCCCCCGCCTCCCCGATTTAGAATCTATAAGAACAGAGACTGCCCTTGAAACTCCTTGACAGAGACTCCTCTGTCCTCCAGGTCCTCCTCACTACCCAGATGGCGGCCGAACCTCAGGTACTTGAAGCCCGGCTCTCCATCTCACAGCTGAAGAAGCCTCCATCTGACATCTAGCCCCGTGCAGACGCTGGAGGCCTCCACGTGAAACCGACCAGGAAGAGAAGCGGCCAACATCAAGGTCGTCCCCTTCTTCCCAAGATGGCAGATGGAAACTCTACACTCCCACTAAACACGGAATGCTCTTTTTCTTTCTCTTTCCTCTCCTCTGGTGCTGGCCTGGAAAGATAACACCATCACCCGTACGTCCCGGCTCACTGCTAAGGAGTTTAAAGCAACGTTTTACTTTAGGCTTGGAGAAGACCTAACGGACTCCTGGCTGGAACAGGCTGACTCCCGCAAACGAGTCCATTAAATGGCCCCTTAGCAGGAAGCGGTTTGTGCCCTGACGGCATTTGTCCTTGCTGAGCTGGTCTTCCCTCTCCGTGGGCCTGGGAATGTCTCGAGAGCTGGTTCGTGGCTAGGCAATCACTCTTAGGCTATGGAACTGTTTCCCAACTTTGCACAAATCAACTAAGAAACCTCATTGGTTGAGTCCCCTGGCACCAAATTCGAAAGACATTACCAGGAGGCACTCATGATTGAGGGTTTCTTCCTTCGGTAGGACTGTAGTTCCTGGATTAGGAATAAATATAAATGAGGATATGAGAAACCTCTCCTTAACTCTTAAAGATGTCGCAGAGTGCATTGCGGAGGCAAAAGCTGCCCAAGAAAACCTTCAGCTCTGCTGCTCACGTTCTCGATAACAGGAGAATCTTCGACTGTCTTTTGGCTGAGCAGGGAGGTGTGTGTGCTGTGGCCATGTCACCCGCTGCACCTGGATTCGCACCCCCAAGGCCGTTGAAACTCACTCACATAAGGTCATTCATTGAGCAAGCCACGTGGCCTAAAAATGTAACATCTTCAGAGGTCTCTCTTGGACTTTCTTGATTTGGGTTGGTTTGGGTCTCGGGGGACCATGCCTCCAAAGCTCACCGCAAACGTTGGGACTCATCCTGCCCCACAGTCATCATGATCTCCCTGGTGTGTCGTGTTTTCTCAAAAGCTTCACATGCATACTCGCAGCTGCTCACCACCAAGCAAATGGTTTTCCTAAGACTGAGACGTTAGAAAGGGAACAGAGAAAACAGCCGACTTAAAATGTATGAAGCCGAAGGGGCGCCTGGGTGGCTCAGTCGGTTGAGCGTCCGGCTTCAGCTCAGGTCACGATCTCGCAGTTCGTGAGTTCGAGCCCCGCGTCGGGCTCTGTGCGGACAGCTCGGAGCCTGGAGCCTGCTCCGGATTCTGTCTCCCTCTCTCTCTACTCCTCCCCCACTCATGCTGTGTCTCTCAAAAAATAAATAAACATTAAAAAAAATTTTAAATGTATGAAGCTGAAGCCTTGGCCTGTGACTATCACAGAGGTTTAAACAAAAAACATCACGACTCCTGAATGCCACATCAGGGATTAACAAAAGCTGTCAGAACTACAGGGCGGTAGCTCGGAGAGGCACTAACGCCGTAAATGTTGATCAGGTCTCTCAATTAAGTGGAGAGTCTGATCAAAAGAGGGGAATTGTTGGGGCGCCTGGGTGGCTCAGTCGGTTGGGCGGCCGACTTCAGCTCAGGTCATGATCTCGCGGTCTGTGAGTTCGAGCCCCGCGTCGGGCTCTGTGCTGACGGCTTGGGGCCTGGAGCCTGCTTCCGATTCTGTGTCTCCCTCTCTCTCTGCCCTTCCCCTGTTCACACTGTGCCTCTATGTCTCTCAAAAATAAAATAAACATTAAAAAAAAAAAAGAGGGGAATTGTTAAAAAGGAGACAGTAGTTCCAAAATGGAGTCGCTTGTGCCAAACCCCGAGTTGGCTAACCAAGACTTGGTATCTAACCTAATTGGAATATACCCCTCAGAAATAGAGCATTTAACCAGTTGACACGGAATTTACCAGTCAGCACTAGTGAGATAATCCACCCGGTAGGGCCTTCCGATCCTCTTAGAAGGAAAACCTTGCCCGAAATGATAGCTTCTTTGCTAATAATTTCCTTTTAATGCCCCGTTTCCACCTTTAAAAACCTTCCCTTTTCTATGGCTCAGTGGAGCTCCTTTCCACCTGCTGGAAGAGATGCTTTCCAGTACACAAGTTGTCCCATAAAGCCAATGAGAGCTTTCCATTTATTAAGTTAAGTTTTTTAAAATGTTAATTTATTTATTTTGAGAGAGAAAGTTAGCACAGGTGAGGGACATAGAGAGAGGAAGAGGGAAAATCCTAAGCAGACTCCTTGGTGTCAGTGCACAGCCCCAGGTGGGGCTCGATTCCACGAACCACGAGATCATGACCTTAGCTGAAATCGAGAGTCGCAGCTTAACCAACTGAGCCACCCAAGACCTCTATTAAGCTGAAGTTTTAAAACAGTCTTGGTAGGGGAATTAGCAGCATCCGATTCACAGAGAAGAAAGAGCAGATGGGGGAAAGGGAATGATCGTAGCTTTCCTGGCAGAGAACAGAACCATTCCATGGAGACACGACCCGCTCATATGTCCCCTCCTCCTCCCTTAGGGACACTAGTGAGCAATGGGGCCACACAGGGAGGAACTACTCTCCAGAACGTCACATGCTAAGGACTGACCTCGGGTCCACCCTAAGCTGGCCCAGACGCCCTTCCTCACTTTCCTGAAATCATTCCATCCGGAGTCGGGTTCTTTTTCAAAGTCAACTTCCATTGTCCTCACCACTGGATGCTCGGGCAAATCACACCTTCCCAGTCCACTGAGAAGTATACTAGTCTGCTTGGGCTGCCGTAACAAATACCACACACTGGGTAGCTTAACCCACAGAAATTTATTTCTGACGGTTCTGGAGGCTGGGAGGTCAGGGATCAAGGTGTCGGCAGGCTGGGTTCTGGTGAGGCCGCTCACAAGTCTTGTAGGTGGTGTCTTCTCCTGTGTCTTCAATGGCCTTCCTTCTGCGTGGGTCCTAATTTCCTCTTCTTGTGAGGACATCAGTCAGATTGGATTGCGTCACTCAAATGGCCTAATTTTAACTTGATTGTCTCTTTAATGTTTATTTATTTTTAAGAGAGAGAGAGAGAGAGAGAGAGAGCATGAGCAGGGGAGGGGCAGAGAGAGAGGGAGACACAGAATCCGAAGCAGGTTCCAGGCTCCGAGCTGTCAGCACCGAGCCTGACACAGGGGTCTGAACCTATGGACCACGAGATCATGACCTGAGGGAAGCCGGACGCTCAACCTACTGAACCACCCAGGTGCCCCAAACTTAATGATCTCTTTAAAGGCCCTGTCTCCAAATACGGTCAGATTCGGAGGCAGCGTGGGTTAGGGCTTCAACATATGAATTTGGGGAAGACACAGTTCACACCATAACAGGGGAGAAAACGCTTGCAGAGAAATGCAGTGAGTTTAAGGTCATCTGATGATTCTTTGGTCCATCGGGATCATCCTCTGACATTCCCCCTCTCAATCTTTTCCCTGCTCCCTCACACTCTTGAAATCTTGACCTATTTGAGACTTTCATGCTCACCAGTGATATTATGTTTTGTCTTTCAGGTCACAATTGGAGCAAAGTTAAAGCATCACCCTAAGTGCAGGAGCCCTGGAAAATATTGCAATCCCGTGTCTGCATATCCAATATCTGCATCCCGTGTCTTCCAAATTTGGCTCTGATTCATTAGCTCGCGAGTAGCAGTCATGAACCACTGGTAGACTCTTTTCAGAAACTTTTTATATGACTTTTTCGGAATAATCACTCAAGACCGGGCCGACGGGGATGCACAAAATATTTTGGAATTCCAGATGTCTCGAGGAGGCCCGGCCCGGTCTTACCCCCGTCAAACCAAACAACCTGGAATTTAGAAAGCCTGGGGTTAGGGCTGGAGTGGATACGGAGAAGCGAAGACGGAATGAGTTGAGGGAGCACAGCGGATCACAGCTGGGCAGACAAGAGCGGCCTGCCCCTCATCCCTCCCTGAACCCCGGGTCCATATCCTCCCGGGAGAGGCTGCCCAGAGGCCGTCTCCTCCATAACCCCGGGGGAAGAACGAGCCAAGAACACGCCCTCAGCGACCCCGCGATTTCAGCTACCAGTACGGCATTCGGAAGTAGCATTAGGGAATTGTTCGCATGACGGGAGCCATTTTAAAAAGCATTTGCCAAACTCCTGTGGACCATGGCCGAGATATATTTTTACTAGGGCCCTTGTAGCTTGGGTCGAAGCCTCTGCAGACACTGTGGACAGAGCCCACTAACCTGTAGTTGCCCTTGGGGACCTCAGAAAGCTCCCACTCTGGGAAACCATTGTCTCCACCCTACCCCCAGGATCACGGAGTCGGTGATCCTTGCAAAGAAAATGGAACCCACCCATCTGCTGGGGGATGCTGGCCCAAGCGAGGGTCTCAAGGACAGTCCGGTGCCTAGAAAGCACGGGACAGCAGCTATTACTGTGATTCACTGTAAGCTCCATGGGGGTGAGGATTGTGCCTCTCTGGTTCACCATTGCTTGACGCAGGGTACCCGCACAGTGAGAAGAAGCGGTGGGTCCCAGGCAGAGGAAACTACGGTATTCGTGGCAAGGACGAGGATCGTGCCTTCTAAGATAGGAGCTACTTATCCCACACTAGGCCCTCACGTCACACTTTACGACCTCAGAACAAGGAGATTATGTTCTGCATAAAAAGCAATCTTGCAAGGTTACACACTACGTTATTTCATGTATATAGCATTCTAGACATGACAAAATTATAGTTTCATGTACACCGAACGGTCACGTTTGTCACAATCACCTCCCCACCCAAATAGCAGTATCTGATTCCTTTTTCTCTAGGCGGTGGCTTAATCCAGTGTCTGGTCCCAGCGTAGGTGCCAAATACCAGCTTATTGAAGGAGCGAATGAATGAATGAACGAATGAATGACAGGGTAGGGTCCAGGCACGGAAAGCAGGCGGACAGCTAGAAATTGCAGGGACCCGGGCTAGAAATGTAGAGGGAAGCCCAACAACCCGTAAGGTGAATCCAAAAGAGAGGCTAGCCAATATCCCCACAGAGACTTCCGGCCGGGAATGGTGTGGTTCTAGAAGGCCAGGGATTTCCGGGTGCCATTGAAAACAAGGGAGTGGCTTCACCTGGCCGGAAGGCTAGAGGTTAAACCTTCAAACCGGGATCCAGGAATAGACCCGGTCGCCCAGCAGACTCTGTTCTTTGCGAAATAGCTGCTCCGGGTGGAGGGGGGTGAGGGGGTTGGAAGCCTGGGCTCCTTCCAGGTGCCCATCTCGAGGCAGCTGTGTCCCCGGTCTTTCCCCGTTCTCCCAGGCCCAGACGTGCTCCCTTTTCACCCGCCGTCGGTGCCTCCTGCCCTGGGAGTGATGTCTAACACGCTGAGACTGTGCGGCTCGCACGGTCCACGCTGCAGCTTCCGGGAGCTGGACACGCGCAGGGTCTTTGGAAACGGTTTGGAAACGGCTGAGCTGAGACCCGCCCGCCCCGCTCACAGGGAGCACGGGAGCGAGCAGGAGGTCTCATTAAGCTCGCTCCCCGGCCCCCCCCCGCCCCCCACCCCCCACCCCCCCTTCCTGGAGCCTGTCGTGCAGGGACCAGCGGTCGATAACTTGGCAGGGGGAATGAAATCTATGTTTTGAAGAAAACGGAGCTGAAAGCATTTAACCTCAAATCATAAACAGAAGCAATAAATTAGAGAGAGGCCAGGGAACAGGAAATCATAGGGGAAGAGGCCCGTTCCCAGCAAAGAGGAGATGCCGATCAGCAGCCCTTCGTGGAGATGCTGGCGAGCGGGCCGGGCTGGTGTGGCTGCCTGAACCCCCACCGGCGGACTCTGGCCCCGAGGGGATGTTCCGAGGCTGGCCTTCCCCACCTTCTCCATCCAGTCATCCCCAGAAGCCCAATCCTAGGCGAGAACCTTTTAAGACAGAGAAAGGGACAAAGGACTCAGTGGGAAACGGGCAGGCTTTTGCAACCCAGCAAGGAGTGTGTAATGTAGGCTCCTGGGGGGCCTTTTCGAAGAAAGGATATATGGCTAGAGCTCCTCCAGCTGCTAACTTGATTTGCAACTTGGGGCAATTTGCATCGACTCCCCGGCAATGCAACCCCGCAGCTGTTCGGAGGGCTCACTCCGGGGCCCCGGGAGGCAGAGCTCTAGGTCTCCGGAGCGGCCCGATGCCGCGGGGGAGAAGGCAGTACCACCCGCTCAGCACGGACGGCGAGCAAGGCGGCAGGCAACGAGGTGGCCCACGGGAAAGTGATGAAAAAGTCAGTCGGACCCAGGTCGCAAACCTAGCTTCGCCACACCCTGCTTGCCGGACCTTAGACACCTTCTTTCACCTCCCGGAGCCCCCGTTTCTTAGATCTAAGAAGCAGGGACCTCATCGTCTCTGGGAAAATGGCTTCGGCAAGGTCAAGTCCAGGGGAGTGAATCACACGGAAGGGAAGACTCGGAACGCTGTCCTGATGCGGTCTGGGGGTGATCGGGAGGCGTGGGCGTGGGCATCTAGAAGCCCTGCTGCGGTTTGGGTCATCCACGAGCTGGGATCTGAAGCAGTATCGGGCAGTGAAGCTGTTCCCGCCTTGGGCCCAGGGTCAGCACTAAACAAATGTTTGCTGAACGAATGAGAGAGAAAGCAAGAGAAGAAACGGAGTCAATCAGAGCGTGAATTCAGGACTGGTTTCCTTACCTCTGAGCAAGACCCGCAGCGGAACCCCTGAGAATAAAGATTTTATTTATTTGCTTGCTTCACAAACATATGGTATTTAATATGCATGAGGTGTCCTTTTCAGTGCCTGACCTAAAGAAGCTCATCCAGTAGTCACTACGACCCAGGGAGGTGGTGTCATTCTTAGTCCCATTTTACAGGTGACAAAACCTAAGCACAGGTTAAGAACCTTGCTCAGGGTCACAGAACTGAGAGAGTAGCACAGCCGGCTTTGAACCCAGGCATTTTGGCTTCGGGCAGCCATGCTGCTGCTCCAGTGAGGTCTCCTCCGTCTGCAGCCGTGGGCTCTGATGGGTAGCCCTGGAGAGGGTTTCCAGAGCCGAAGCCCTGCCTTCCTTCTCTGTTTTGAGTCAAAGTGCTCTGTGTAGGGCCCTCACCGTCAAGCCCCCTCAATATTACTAAGCCCTCTCTGAGCCTGAGCTCCAGGTCCTCCCAGAAAAAGCACTCTTACCCAACTCCTCACCAGGGCCTCAAGTAACAATGAATGACAAATAGGTCTGTCCTTGTGGCGAGTGCGGCTGATCAGTCGCGGTTACTCACAATACTAAGTGCAAAAGTAATTGGGGTCACGTCTAGACTCACCAGGAACGATACCCTGGTCATTGATGTCCCCATGGGCCTAGGACACAGGTTTGCTGTCACTGGCCTAGCATCACACTCAACCCCATGGCTGAGCCCATAGTCCTTTGCCTTCTTGACCAACCGGGCTGGACACTTTCCTCTGGTCACCCATGAGCTGAGAGGCCATGATGCCAGGCAGGACTCCTCTGGTTGCAAGTAACAGAAACCCAACTCTGTACTAACAAACACAGAAGAAGAAAGAACTGGTCCACATCACCGAACCATTCCAGGGAAGATTTCTCACCCTCTCTTTTGCTCCGTTTTCTTCTGTAGTATCTCATCTTCGTGTAGATTCTCTGGCTCAAGACGGCAAACATAAATGGCGGCCAACTGCACCAAACAAGTTCAGCAAAAGTTCCAGAATTGAGTCTCGTTGGCTTGAGTTGTGTCATGTGGCTCCCTTTGAAAAATATTTTTTTTAATGTTCATTTACTTTTGACAGAGAGACAGAGCATGAGCAGGAGAGGAGCAGAGAGAGAGGGAGATACAGAATCCGAAGCAGGCTCCAGGCCCTGAGCTGTCAGCACAGAGCCCGACGCGGGGCTCGAACTCACAGACCGCGAGATCATGACCTGGGCCAAAGTCGGTGCTCAACCGACTGACGTGCTCCCTTTGAACGAATTGCTCTGTCCAGGGGATGTTCTAGCACCATACCTGGGTCACAAGACTGCCCCTGAAACGTGATGGAGTTTTGGGATTGGAAGTCAATTCTACTAACATCCTATGAATCCGTAGTGGAGGAGGGCTGGATCCCCACAGGAAACATGGGGTGATTTTTCCCAAAAAGTGGGAATGGGTTCTAGGCTAGCAAACATCAGGTGTCCACCATGACTCCCAAGTATTTGCCCTCATTCAATGGGTATATTTAGTTCTCAGAGATCCCTCCTATTTTGGCCTGTTCTCTGGTGTGGCCAGTTTCTAGTAGAACTAGAAGGTCAATGTAGTTCCGAATGAGAAGGAAAAAGTTGCCCGTGCCTTTGAAGGGACTAGGTTCTGGTCCTATGTGTGCCTTTCCTCCTTTCCTCTGGGGTGACATCAACTGGCGATGCTAGAGCTTCCTTCTTCCCAAGTTACCAAAGGAAGAGAGGCCACAGGTCAAGGCCGCGCCGCTGGAGCCGATACCCCTGGACGAGGGGAAAGAACGCAGGGGTGGGGGCAGGGGAAGGGAAGTCCCGGAATCGGTCTCGGGGCCTCCCCTCCTGCGTCCACTTCTCCACCACCACCGCCCCCTGACTCTCCGGCCGGGTCTAGTGGGGGAAGGAGGAGAAGGCATGTGACAGTAGAACGAGGCACTGTTACGGCAGATCTCGAATACCACGAGAAGGAGTTGAGCCGAGAAGGCCTTGTTGGACGAAACAGTGTTTTCTACAGAACTTTCTGGGAGAAGTGTTTACGGGATGGCTTGGAGCAAGGAGTCCCACCATCTCGGCCAACTAGTCCATCTTGGCTTCTAGTCTCTGGGTTTTTCCCGAGAAAACTCTGCAGGGGAGATGGGTCCTCTGCTGGCCTTGCAGGCCACTCACAGCAGGAGGGAGTGTTGTTCCTTAAGGGTTTTTTGTTTAATGGTGGAAAGATTTCAGATGCAATCACCGGAGTAGAGAGAGAGACGAGTCTGATCATCCCCCCCACCCCGTGCCCATTCCTGGGTTTCGACGATTATTAACTCAGGGCTACTTTTGTTTCATGTGTCGGCCTGCCCGTCCCCACTCCACCCTGGATTACTTTGAAGCGAATCCAGACATCATATATCTTGAAGATGCTCAGATTGCAAGTGGCCCCCAGAAGATCTGGAGATTCCATTCTTCCCGAGAAGAAAGGAATCTGGTCTCTTATTACGACGTCACTCGGGAAAGGAGCGTGTGGCCCTTCCTCCTCCGCGAAATGGCCCGACTCTCCTTACTTGATATGATGCCTCTTGATGGGAGGAAAATTACGCTCCTGTCACGCTTGCCTGGACGTGCTCCGCGGGGTGATCGCGGGGCTGTCTCCCCGGGCCACCCCCATTGACTGCCCTCCTCTCGCCGTCTTGCCCACCCCCAGCCCTGCCCACTTTCTGGTTCCGTAGCCTTGTTTTCTGACATGCTCCCCACTCCCTCCCTCCTCAGGATTCCAAGACACACAGATGGCCCAGGGGACCCCGACAGCCTGAGAAACCCATTTCCCATTTCAGAATCCCGCCACACAACCGTCTTGCCCCCCGTGCACCAGGCCTGCCTGCAAACCGCCTCAGATGCGGGAATCAAAGAGAGAGTGGCCTTCTCACGTAAACACGGGCTGACCTTGTGCTTTCAAATTATACGATATCGCTGCCCCAGCCAGACTCCTCGAATAACTAATAAACGCAAAAGAAATTTGGGAGGGGAAAGAAAACCCAACGAAAATTATTATTATTACCTAAAGAGCTAGAGAAAGATAGCGAGGTCCTTCTAAAGTTACAACACCATCTTTAGCAGCTGCAGGGTACATTAAAGCGAGGGGCCGGGGGAGGGAAGATAGGGCATATTTCAAAGCTGACTGTTGCAGTTACAAACGCGAGGGGGGTGTTGTGTGGAAGACGCCAAGTGTTTGAAGTGGACAAGATTTCTAGCATGTTGCCTTGATGCCTGTACATACTTAATAACAGATGTTTGGTCTCTCTAGGCAGATAATTGTCCTGCTGTAAGGTTGACTTGACCTGCCTGAGCCGTCCGGCTCCGAACGCCACAGCGGTAACAAATGATGCCAGCTCCTCTCTGTTTTACTAGGGGAATGCTCAGCCACGCTTCCTTTTAAGCACATAATTACTCGGCGGCAACCGAAGCCCATACATCCCCCTCTCCTAATGGCCACGGAGCCATTCGGCCATAATTTATGGGGACAGGGTTCAAAGTTTTAATAATATTTGGATAATATCATTGCCCACACGTCAGTGGCGTCGTGATGAATAGAAGGGGAGCAGGCTTATTTCGATTCCATGCATGACAGTGTGAGCATTAACGACTGGGTGCCCGCCATGGCCTTTATGGAAACTGCCACCAGGCCATCAGCTCATGAATTATAGATCCGGGCATGAAGGATTATAAACAGCGGCGGGGATCACACAGGGATGCTTGTTCATGAGGAACTGTCCTGTTAGCACCTCTTCCTTATGCGGATAAATGAATCGCAGGGAACACCAAAACGGCCTAAATAAACTCTTAGTGGATAACGTATTAACACATCAACATAAAAAACCCAGGGCTGGGGCCTGCTAGGGAATATTTATGTTTATATTCTCTGCTCAAGTGGCTTCCTGGTTTTTTTGGCTTCTTCCTGCTCGCCTCATAATTCCTACATCCTAACGGCACCTCTGGGCACGGTTCTCGGGTGCTCGGCGGAGCCTGTCGGCCTTCGTACACCCGTCTGCTCAGAGAACCCCTTCTGGGCAGGCGGACGGGTAGAGAAAGGCTCACCCAACTCAAGACAGGCTTAGGATCGCCTCGGTGAAGTCACGACGGACCTTCGACACAGGAGCCACGTGCAGGCAAGGGCTCGCGGATAAAGAGTAAGTATCTATGTCCTTGACGAGCAGAAAGAAGAGAGATGGTCCCATCCATCAGCCAGGGAGGGAAGAGCCCTAAAGATGATCGAGCTCAACTCCCACTGCTGCCGACGAGCAGGTGGCAAAAGTGAGACTCAGAGACAGGAAGGAACTCCCCCCTCAACGATACGACTTGGTTGCCAAGCCAAGATCCCTGACTCCCAAGTGTTGCCCCGGGCTGCCTTATCTGCCCTGCGCGTTCTCGCCCCAAAATGTAAACATCCAACCCCATCCCAAACGATAGCGTGGAGACGAAAACCACGTCTGCCAACTTCCTCCGGTTCCCCACCCTGAACTCTGACAAGACTCACGTGCCATGAGTAATCGTTGGACTTGCTCGATATCCATTTAATCTGAAGGATTTATTTGGAAAGAACCGCAATTATAGCTGCACCTCGGAATAACCCGGGAAACAGCACACTTCCATCTCTTTAAATAGCTGACCGGAGTTCTGGATAGCTCCCCTGCGCCCGGGGTCTGGTCTTGAGCTCTCGCAGAGACCAGGAGCAGAGGGGAGCAGGTCTCAAACGTCCTGGCTTCCTGCTCCCCCCGAGGGGGCTCTGCGGACAATGCTTTCCGCTTCCCAGAACCTCCACGGACAGGCCAGCTTCTTGTGTATCTTGCCAGGGAAAAGGAGGCAGCAGAAAGACAACCACATTTATCGAGCCCCCGCGTTTTCTGAAATTATCGCACAAAAGTTCATTGTATTTTGGTGCCTAGTTTTATGAATGTATGAACGCGTGTATAGAGACAGCCCTGGAGCCACCACTGTAATCAGGATACAGAGCAGCTCAGCACCTCCAAATCTCCCTTCTGCTAGTTGTTTAAAAACTCGAACCCTCTCCCGGCCCCTCACCCCTAGCCCCCATCGACCACTGATCTGTTCTTCATCCTTATGGCTCTGTCTTTCAGGAATGCCGTATAAATGGCATGATACAGTATGTAACCTTTGGAAACTGGCTTCCTTCACACAGCGTTATTCCTTTGAGACCCATCCAAGTACTTGCCTGTATCTATAGTTGCTCCTTTTTTTTTTTTTTTCTTTTTTCTGAGTACTATTTGATTGCAAAGCCTCCGCTTCGAGTCAGGCGTGTGCCAGGCGCGTTACGGGATGATAATAACAGCTAACGGCTAGGGAGCTCTGGCCTGGCGTGCCTCCATATTCATTCATTTAACCTCTCGCCACCCCACTGGGGCGGCTACGAGCATCGTGTCCATTCTGCAGGTGGGGAAACGAGCCAGGGAGAGCTTACCAACCCCCCCACCAAGTAACACAGCAGGTAAGTTCAGGAACCACCTGTAAGGTGAGAGCATGGTCCAGCCTTGCGTTTCGTAATGGGAGACAATAATCATAAATGTCTCTGGCAGGGAGATGAAAAATTCAAACCCCCAGGGGAGTGCAGTGACAGATAGCATTCCCTTCCAGAGCCAGGCTGTGCTGGGGAGTGGGGACGACTGACATGCCCAGAAAAAAGCAAGGATAGGGGGCTGGGGGTGTCCCCTTCCCCGTTGTCACTAAGGACCACTCACAGAGTTTATACGCACTCACATGCACCCTAGGAGAGATTGATGCTTTATACGCATGTAACAACTAATAAATAGGAAACGCCCTAGCCTCCGCCCATCCTGCCTAGTCTCAGTGCTTGGGAAGGGGACCAGACCTGAGAATTGAGAATTCATTACCATGAATTCCAGGGCTGCTAACTCAGGCCTCCAGGAAGGTAGTCGTTACCACCTGTCTTGCCCAGCATCCTTCAAAGCCCTGGAGGTCGTCTCTCTCTGGTTTTTGTTTTTCTTCGGTTTGGTTTTTTTCGAACCATAACTGCCTCTAAGCATAGATGTGGATTCCAGGAGTCGTCTCACTCCGGAATTGTGTATGTGGGGAAACTGAGGCCCAGAAAGCAAATGGAATTGCCCAAAGACAGACCACAAATCCGTAGCATTTCCAGGACTATGGGTGCCTCCCTTCACTGACTCGTTCATCCACCCATCCATTCGACAACTCCCGGACTGACCTCGCACAAAGCCCTTTTCTAGATGCTGGAGACAAATGATGAATCAGATACACTATGCGTCCTCATGGGGTTATAATTTGGGTAGGAAAAAAAGACACGAAACAAAAGATCACCAACAAATAGATCAGTGGCAGCTGTAATAAAGACGAGAACATTGTCTTAAGACTCACAGACAGCATGTGTCCCTATAAGCCCCGCTGTTTCCATCTCCTAAAGGAATGAGGGTGAAGTTTCCTGTAGAAACAGACACCTCCATGAGCCCTCTACATAAACCCCTGCAAAACTATAGTTCCGTAGTCCGACGGCTTTTTCTTATAGATGTTGAATGCTGCCTTCCAAATATCGCTAACAACCTATCGATAGAGCAAAGCAAAGTCTATCGGTCTCCGCGGTGGAGAACACAGCCTTGACAGAGCTTGAATAGCATCTGAAAGAGAGACAAGCAAGGTGAGGTTTTTACCAAGATGCTGAACTCTGGCTTCAGGAGTTACCCAAGTGGCAGCAGGGGCGGTTGGTTAGAATTTGGTAACCACTATGTTGCAGTAATTTAGAACTGATGGAAACAGCAGGGTGAATTGAGGGGAGGGTTTTCAAGAGTCTTAGGGTATAAAACATTGTTGGATGTTTTCTATTGAAGAGTTTATGGGATGTTCCTGTAATGAACAATAAAGTGAACTGGGCAAAAGTAGTCATAGAACAGTAACATTATGCTAATGCAGACAATCGATGAGTCAAACCGTGTTATGTTACTGTAAGATACGAAGTCATGGGGGGTTCTCATAGAAGTAATGCCTCTTCTGGGGGCACCTGGGTGGCTCATTCATTTAAGCATCTGACTTCGGTTGATCGTTGAGGTCAGGATCTCACGATCTCACAGTTCGTAAGTTGGAGCCCGGCATCGGGCTCTCTGCTGTCAGCACACAGCCAGCTTTGGAACCTCTGTCTCCCTCTCTCCCTGCTCCTCCCCCACTCATGTACCCTCTCTCTCAAAAGTAAATAAACACTTTTAAAGGAAAGAAAAGAAAAAAGAAAAGACGTAATATCTGTTCATTCTAAGCCAGCCCGAAGATGTAATAATAATAATAATATCCCCCATTCTGTGCCAATCAGTGAGTGTTAAGAAGATGCAAGGAGACATATTTTATAGATGTTCAGCTCTGAAGTGGAGAGGGGCAAAGAAGCTCAACCGAAGCCTCTAGTTCAAGGCAAGAGAACCAGGATTCTATTCTTTCGCGACCCAGCTAAAAAGCAGAAGATGAAAATTTCATCCCATCACCCTGTCATCTCATCACCAATAACCAGTTGCAACCTTTTGGTGTTTGCCAGTTGAGTCTTCTTCTCTGTGCATCTGTAAACATCCATCATTTTAGTAATAGTTCAATTACTCTTACTCAACTCTCCAAGCTCTTTGCTCAAGTCATGTTTTTCTTTCTTGCTGGTCCAAATCTTGGTACTTTTTCTGGGAAGACACCGCAAACTTCCTTCGGAAACTACCCTGCCTCTTGCACGCTTAGCTATGCCATTCAAATGGAGTTCACCCCTTCACCCTGCCCTCAGAGTGACCATGTTACCCCAGTCTGGCCAGTCGACTTGGACTTGAGTTAAAGTGATTGGTTCTGGGAGTCATATTATGCAAGCCAGGCCCATGAGAGTCTTCCTGGAGATTCTTCTGAGACCACTGAGGAGGGCACACCCACTTTTCTCCAAAATTCCTAGGCATAAAGATTCAATAAGCTTAACGTTGCCAGTGGTCATCTCTGGGATCAACCAGGGCAAGTCTGTCTGAAAATGAAGCCATGAAGAAGAAAGTAAGACCAACATACAGTATTCTGATAAGTGCCTGAGCCTCTGGATCCAACTATGCCGGAAGCCTTTTGACTTCTTTTGAACTTTGCAGATGTAGAAGCCAGTACATGGCTTGTATGGTTTAAGCTAGTGTAAGTCAGATTCTAGCTCGCGCACTTAAAATTCACAGACTTTTTCCAATTGTTCTAAGTCCTCAGAACTCACACCTAAGCCTGGACAGCTGAAAGAGAGCTCTGGAATCCCCAGTAACTCAGAGTTCCAACATGGCCGCTCCTCACCAAAGGAGCCGCAGTTAATATTGTTCAAACCTTTGTATTTTGGGTAAGTTGCTCATTCTGCCCTGAATGTTCTTTCTCCCAAGTCCAACTGAAGTTTCCTTGAGACTCAAAAGCTCAACTTGAGGGCCTTCTCTGTGACGGCTGCTTGCTGCCCAGCCACCACCATATAAACCACCATCGTCATCACCACTGCCATCACCATCATCACCTCCACCATCACCACCTCCATCACCTCCACCACCACCACTGCCTCCATCACTATCACCTCCACCACCATTACCTCCGCCAGCACCACCTCTATCAGCACCGTCACTACCACCACCACCCCCACTATCTCCTCCATCAGCACCTGTACTGAGCTATTGTGCCATTTCAGAAAGGTTATCACGGCACTTTCCAGGGGCTTTGCAAGTTGCCTGTGCAGGTCGTTTGTATACTCACTAGATGGGGAGCTCCTTGAGGGCAGGGATCCTTTGACTTGAACCCTGGGCCCCCAGCAGCTTGCACATGGCCTTGCCCAGAGCAGGCAGGACACTTTCACTGAGTGGTGGGACAGGAGATTCTGATGAAACCCAGATTCCTGTGCCAGGGGCCGTGGTGAGGTTCTTGGCTCACTCCCAAGTACGATGTTGATGATGAGGAGGAGGAGGAGGAAGAGGAGGAGGAGGAGATCTGTCACCTCATACCAGTCATTGTGCAGGGGTCTGAGAACTGAAGGGGAGGCCCAGGCAGGGTTCCAACTCAGGGAGATCTCACTGGGTAGACTGGGAATTCTTTGGAGGCTTGCATTGGCCCCGATTTAATCAATGATCTGGCCCCTGAGTCTTACCAAACAGGAACCGGAAGTCAGCCAATATTTGCTAAACGAAATGAGTTTGATTTCCATTGATTTCCCCTTTAACCTTAGGACGAAGTCGCCTAGTAGAGTCCTTTCCGAATTTCAGGGACACGTCAGTAACCGCCTGGACGGCTTGCGACAAAACACCGGTGGTTGGAGCCACACCAGGAGACTCAGATTCGGCGAGTTGGGATGGGTCTGATTCTTTAATTTGCGACAAGTTCCCGCGTGGGCCTGATGCTGCGGGTCCCCGGGGAGAACCACCGGCCCTGGGGAACGTGCGTGAGAAGGCCCTGGGCTGGTGGACCGAGAAGCCAGGAAGGACCACACTTCTCTGCTCTGTCTTCTCCCATCTCCTTCCCCACCTCGAAGGGCCTTCCCGGGCCACCAGGGCAAAGGTCAGAGATTTCATCAGAGTCCAGCCTCGAAGCTGGGACAGGGGCCGGGGCGGAGCCTACCTGGGGAAGGAGCAGATCCCCGGGTCCGAGGGGCCTCCTGTTTAGCCAACAAACAGAAGAGGCTAAATCCCCAACTGGACCTGCTTTCTCAGTAAACACTGCGCGGGGCCGCCTGTGTAAACATGCATTGTCTACTGGAGGGTTAAGAGGACCAGGGCCTGGGTTTTGTTTTTTTTTTCCTTTCCTTCTTTCTTTCTTTTTTTTTTTTTTTTTTAAGCGCTGAGAAAAGCCATTAAGGGATTAACACCCCGATTTATGAAAATGGAGGATGATAAAGGAACAATGGGGTGACAGCATTGTGTAAACGACATTGATTCATTTCAGAGACAGGACTGTTAACTGGGAGAAATGGAGAAATAAATGGAACAATGAGAAGATGCTTTTACCAGCTTGTCATTAATTAGCCGAGAGTACAATTGTTTTATTGTCCTTTTTGAAAAATACAAAATTGGTAGGAAAATACAAGCAGTGAGCAAAGCGATTATTCTGTGTCACCGGCTGACATCTGCTTTTCCTTCTCTCCCGAAGCTCGCCTCCGGAAGTGGTTTCATAAGGTAGGAAAAGAAACACCCCCCCACCCCCCCCCGCCCCCCACTGAAGAAGGTTCTTGGGAGGGTTGGGAATCCAGTGACCCACCCCCGCCAAGGACTGCTCCAACTTCTTGGCAGTGGAGGGTGGGCTCGACCCGGGTTCTTTCTGGCCTTCACCAGTGAGGGAGTGGGTAGGAGGTGGCCTTCTGGGAGGTCTGGAAACTGCTGGGAAGGGACCAGAGGCTGGGGGAGGGGAGATGAGCTCCCAGGGGCAGGGAGGCCGGCCTGGTGGGCCCCCACGGGACCCCCATTTGGGCTTGGTGGCTGGGCCAGTGCAGCACTGCGGACTCAGGATAGGTTCCCTCTGCCACCCATTTCCTGTTGGGAGCAAAAGTTTGAAATACAACCATGTTGGGGGGCGCCTAGGTGGCTCACTTGGTTAAGTGTCCGACTTCGGCTCAGGTCATGATCTCACAGCCTATGAGTTCGAGCCCCGCGTCAGGCTCTGTGCGGACAGCTCAGAGCCTGGAGCCTGCTTCGGATTCTGTGTCTCCCTCTCTCTCCCTCTGACCCTCTCCCACTTGTGCTTTGTCTCTCCTGCTCTCAAAAATAAGTAAAAACATTAAAAAAAAAAAAAAAAGAATGAAATACAACCATGTTGGGACACGTGTAACGAACGGGCTTCTCCAGATCAGGAAAGTGGGTTCAAATCCTGACAGCAATGGCTCAATCCCGGCCTCGCTTCAGGGAAGAACCCATTTCTGGCTCATGAGTCTCCAGACAAGACCCCTCTGGGCCTAGGAGGCTTCCGTTCATCTGAGCCGAAGGGACAATGCCTGGCACGAGATTCGGGTCCTGAAGACGCACGAGGCTGACGCCCAGCCCGTCTGTGGGGACTCCTGATGGATTAAGCCGGCTGCGTGCTGTCTGGACTGTCCTCACCCAGCCGGCCCCGGGGAGACGTGCAGCGGGGCCAGGCTGCCTGGAGCCGGGTCCTGGTCGGCCCTCCGTTCGCAAGGGCCTCTCGGAAAACCGGAGCGCCCCGCGTGGAGATCCTAACGCATCCGGTCTAGAAAAGTTGGCCCCTTCTGGCTGTTTCTAGAAAGAGTCCGGCAATCACAGAAGGGTTAACAGCACTTAGAAAGAAGAGGGGCTCACAGAAGCAAACAGCGTGCCTGGCAAGGAAGCCGTAAACAGCTTTCCCATTGTTCCGGCCTTCTGTGACTGTTGCCCATTGTTTGGCCTTTAATCTGGAAACACTATGGATATAAATATAGCTATCTTTACAGCATTGTATCTTCGTGGGCCAAGATAAAACAATGCATCTTTGCATCCCGAAGCCTTATATTTACATAAAGCTATCTTTATTCAGGAAGGTTGTGTATGTATGTCTCACATAGAAGCTCTGAGCTGTCTTGGACTCTTAGCCATTGACACCACGCACTCCGTGTCCCCTGTGTGCCAGGCACTGCTCTAGCGCCGAACATAGAGCAGGGAACAAACAAGAAAACCCCCCCCACCCCCACCCCCTATAGAATTTACCTTGCTGGGTATGAAAACAAAATAAACATCGAATGATAGAAACAGGTCACATAACCACTAGCACTGCAGAGGACACCGGAGCCGGTCTAGGGAGTAGGGAGCAGGGAGGAAGTGTTATTTTCTATGAGGTGATTGAGAAAGGCCTTGGGTGACGGTTGGCAGCTTAGGTGATCCAGACAGAAGGCAGGGCCAGCGCCTGGAGGGTGGGACGCACACCAAGCGCCCGATTAGGTGGGAGGGACAAAAAAGGAGCAAAGTTCAAGACGAGGTGCCTTTCAAGCCATTGGTGTTTCCTCTAAGGGCCGTGGGGGTCACCGAAGGGCTGGGGATGCAAGGGGTGACCTAATCGGATGTCTGAGGTTAACAGGGTGACTCTGGCTGCCGTGCGTGGAACAGACCAAAGACTACGCGTGTAGCCAATATCCTCGGCTTGGCCGTACTTTCTAAGGCACTGAGCGGGAGGGACCAAGCAGGTGCTACAGGGAGTGAACAGTAGAAAATGGCGGCAAGTGTGGCAAACAGGAACCTGCCTGCTGCTCTGAAGAGGCAGCCACTAGTCAGTTCCGGCTGTTTCTCGACCCTGAGAGGTACCTTGTCATCTTCAAGCACTGTTGGATTCTTAACAGAATTCACCTGATTGTAAACCTTTTACAAGTAAACAAAGCAAACTTCAGGCCAAACAAGCCATCAGTTTATATTCTCCCTAAATCCCTCGCTGGGCAAGGAGAACTCATACAATACATCTTCTTACCCTTTGTTACCTGGCTTCCAGGGAGCTCAGGGGTAAGCCTAATTTTAAAGCATCGCTATACTGCAAATCATTGGCAAAAATCATCCTTTCTTCTTCCAGTCTTCATAGCTTAAGTATGATTTTCATAGGCACCTGAGCGGCTCAGTTGGTTAAGCGCCCAAATTCAGCTTGGGCCATGATCTCGCAATTCATGAGTTCAAGCCCTGCGTTGGGCTCTCTGCTGTCAGCACGGAGCCCGCTTCAGATCCTCGGTCCCCCTCTCTCTCTGCCTCCCCCTACTCGCTCGCACGCTCTCTCTCTCTCTCTAAAGTAAATATTTAAAAAAAATATGATCTCAAATATCCAGTTATGGAAGGCGTGCTTTTTATTATAAGCAACCTCAAATTCTGTTAAAAGAGGAATAACTTCTAGAATAACTTCTAACTTCTAGCAACACTCCAGGAGAATAGCCACGCTCTGTTGCAACCGCGCACTGTAGGTGCTCGGCGGGGAAAGAAAAGCATGGTGATAACGATGCTTTATGAGATGTCTGTGTTGTGTGTGAGGTTCGTGCTCTCGTGACTGGCGGTGTCCCCGGACGGAGCTTCTCTGCATCTGTGCCCCCCTCACTCCCCGGCTTACAGAGTACGTTGCTGCTGTTCCTCCCCTTCCTAATTTTTCCTGTTCTGCCCACTCTGAATGGAAACAGGCCCTGCCTTCGACATTCACACTCCCGATGCCAGCGCAGTCTGCCTGCCGCTTCGATTCCCAGAAAGGCACCTCCGGTCCTGCCAGTTGGAACCCACGGGAGGGGAAATCGTTTGCGTCTCGGGTGCCAATTCTGGTCAGTTGGAAGTGGCTATCAAAAGCACATGTGTTAAGAAGGAATCCGAGGTCATGCTTAGGTTAAGTAGGAAAATGCAGGCTGGTAGATTAGGGCTGTCTGCTGTCATTAGCAATTAGGCCCCTGGCCGTGGCGGGAGGAGGGGCAGGGCACGACTTATCCCATCCCGCTCCGGCAGAATCACATACAGTGGGGCTCAGGTGAACCCAGAGGCCCCCCGAACGCAGGCTGCCCCCCTTTTGTTTGGCTCACGGCTCTCGCCCTTCAGCGGTAAGAGCCCCGGATTCAAACTCCGTCTGTCACAGAGACGACTTTGCTAAACCTTTGTCAAGTCCCTTAACCTCTCTGAGCCTCAGTTTCCTCATCTGTAACATGCTGATAAAGGCTGTATCCTATTTCATAGGACGAAGCGGGGGGCGATTTGATGCGAAGACCTTAACTTGGTTTATTGTTAAGTATAAGTGGTCATTCAGTATTATCTATTCTGGCCATTAGTATCAGGATTTATTGCAGAGTCATCGCTGGTCTGCCTGTTCATCGCTCTGTCAACTTTTCCTCGCTCCGTGTGTCCCACCATGCCCTGTACCCAATGCCCTACCCTCCCGTCTCACCGGTCACTGTCTCGGGGAGGCCACTGCCTTTCCTGGTGTTGGGCTGCTGCTAAGGCTCAGCTCCCCTTCAGCTGCCCTCAAGCCCGCTACGGGTCTGTTCCCCGGGTTCCTTCCAGCCGACTCTCGTCCCAGGACTGGAAACCCAATGAGTTCACAAGACCCTCTGCCATCTTGATTCAATCATGGCCGCTCCGCCATTGTGGGCGGGAAGACTCAAGTATACCTAAGTCAGGCGTGGCAGACAGAGACCCTCAGAGGCAGGGGCCCCCGGTGTCACCCGCAGCACCTCCCCAGAGATTCCTTGTTGGAAAGCTTCTAAGAGGCTGACTGACCGGTCGGTGAGGTATCAGCCCGTGGCCTTGACCGTGTCCCACAACAGACTGTGAAGAGCCTGGGGGAATGGACGCATCGCAGTGACCCTGTGCCCCCCGGCACCAGAGGGCACTCCGGAAAGGTTTGGCAGGTGAAGGAAGGCCACATCTAGATTCCAGTCCGGATTCTTCCAGTAAAGAGTTAAGATAGCAGGGCCGGACCCCTTTAACTCTGCAGGCCTATCCTTTTAAGTCCGGGCAAAGGGGTAAAGTTGCTGTTATTTCACTGAGTTCTTGCAAAAGCATAGGATTTGCTTATGAAAAAAGGGGAAATAGGGCACACTTATGATTAGCCCTCCTTCAAGATGTTTCCAAACCTTGCATGAGTCAGTCACTACGTAAGTATGTTAGTCAGCACCCTTCTTCAAGGGACAGAAGCCCAACGTCCACTGCCTTTGGCCCAAGAATAAGAATAACAATAAGGAATTTACTGCCTGGCACAGATGAGAAGTGTCAGAGCCAAAATCTTGGCTCCCCTGGCATCCGGGACTTTTGATCTGACCCTGGAACCGGGCGTGGTAAGTTCAAAGCCCGGCTCGGTCACCTTACGGCCACAGGATCTTGGGTGAGTCGCTCACCCGTCTGGACCCTGGTTACCTCCTCCGTTGATCCGGGGTGCTAATAATAGGGCCGACCTTACAGAACCCTCTGAGGATCAGGCGACGGGGTTTACGAGCTACCACACCACCTGACACACAGTAAGCTTCCAGAGCCGTGATTTCTTTAGCGCCTATTTTTGAATAGTTATTCTTTTGATCAACCAACTCATCAACTTTCTTCTTATTTGGGGGGGACATTTGTCACTTTCTGAGTCGTGGGAGGAGCAGAGCCCGCCTCTCTCAGGCAAAGGATTTAAAACACACAGATACCCGACCTCCCAAGATCCCTTGCAGCCAAAGAGGAGGCATGTGACCGTGCTCCACCAATCAGAAACGTCGGCCGGTGATTCGCTTCTTCCCTGAGACACAAAAAGGCCGGGGGCCTGGGAAGCACGCGCTGGGCAGCGGCGCCCGCACAGCAAGGCGGGGGCCCCGGGCACCGCTGTTGTAGGGTCACCCCGCAGGTCCACGGGGCCTCTCCAGTGCACTGGAGCGGTGGCGCCCGTGCCCTCGCCAGACCTTTCTGTTGGATGGTGAGGGCGTCCGCCCGCTGCCGGGCCTCTGAGCCCGGTCCCCCGGCTCTCCCCGCGCTGGTGGTGAGTCACCCGTGTCCCTGCGCCCATTTCTTTCCTGCTCAAGTCAGCCCGAGTCGGCTTCTTTTCCTAAATACCCTTCCTGATTCAGTAATGCAGCGCTGAGACTTTTCTCAAAGCTCTGGAAGGATCTCAGCTGATTAACCTCGTCAAGATGCCCCTTCCCAGGGTGCCCGGGTGGCTCACTCGGTTAGGCGTCAGACTTTGGCTCGGGTCATGATCTCGCGTCTGTGAGTTCGAGCCCCGCGTCGGGCTCTGTGCTGACAGCTCAGAGCCTGGAGCCTGCTTCAGATTCTGTATCTCCCCCTCTCTCTGCCCCTCTCATGCTTGTGCTCTGTCTCTCTGTCTCTCAATAATAAATAAACGTTTAAAAAAAAAAAAAAAAAAGATGCCTCTTCCCATGACCAAGCCAGAGTGGCTGCCTAGGTGTCAGGGCTCTGCAGCTGGTATTGATGGACACCCCGGCCCCGCCAAGATGTCAAGAGCTTGTACACAGCCAAGGCCGGCACCCAGAGCGCTGGAACCTGTGCTCCGCCCACCACTCACCACCCCAGGTGCCGCGGGCACTCCTCAGGGAAGAGGGGACGGAGAGGAAGTCGTGGAGGAGGGCGGACGGCGGAGAAGTTCGTGGCAGCTATGCGCTTACGGTGCTAGAATCAAATACGAAGACGGCTAGCACGCAGAAACACGTGGCCGGTGTAGCCTGGCCTCAGCCCGGGGACAGCTCCCTGGAGAGGACAGCAGCCCCGGTTTCAGGAGGCTTTGAAGGTATTGGCAAATGAAAATCAAGCAGCCTCATGTCTTCCGCGGTGCACAGCTTCTGAGCCACAACCTGCCATGGCTAGTGACCGTCCTTCCCTTGGAGCTGGCCAAACCGCTGTGGGGAACGAGTCCTGGTGAGGGGTGGGGGAAATTGGGTTTATTCGTGGACTCAGGGCCAACAGCAACCAGTGGAATGACCCGGAAGGCCTGTTCAAATGCGGACTGCAGGGGCCACTGGGGTGGCTCAGTCCATCGAACACCCACCTCTTGATTTCGGCTCAGGTCATGGTCCCAGGTCATGGGATGGAGCCCCATGCCGGGCGCCATGTTGAGCATGGAGCCTGCTTAAGAATTCTCTCTCTCTCTCTCTCTCTCTCTCTCTCTCTCCCTTCACCCCTCTCCCCAACTCACTCCTCTCTAAAATAAAATTTCAAAACTGCAGATTGCAGGGCCCCACTTCGGAGTTGCCGATTTGGAAGGTCTCAGGGGAGGCCTGAGAATTTGCATTCTAGCAAATTCCCAGGTGACGCTCATACTTTGAGAACTATTGATTTAGGCTGAGTGACTTACAGTTTCTTCGTCTATAAAATGGGCGAGGTGACCACCTCACCAGACGGTCCGAGGGGTCGATTACGTTCATGGATGTGAACGGCGTGGTCCGAGTTGTTCAGAATAATGCTACCGGACGTTACCAGAGTCAAGTCTAAGAAACATGCTCGTTGAACCCCCGTCATTCGCCCGCACCACTCAGAGTAGTGAAAGTGTGAAAAGGATCTCTACCACCCCAGCAGCAGCCCGACCCACGAGACTCCTCATGTAACACTCAAAACCCTTTGGTTTAGTATCTTTATTTCCCAGGAGGAAAAGGTAGCTCCAAAACGAGAAGAGACTTCCCAGAGGCCACTGGGAGTGGGCACTTTTCGAGGTGCCTGGGTCTCTCCCAACCCGCCCTGCCTCTTCTTCTGACTTCCCACCCTCAGGGGTGGATTGGATGTCATCTTCGTGCTTTGTGACCCTGACATTCTGGCCAGAGTTGTTGGATCAAAGGTTGACCCTTGAAAGCATCGGAGACAAGATCCAGAGTGTGCAAGAGCTTCTGAGTTCCTGTTTCCGGTAACTTCCTGGGACCCCGCTACCTCCCTGACTCTGGATTCCGTGTTAGAGCATAGTAGAGAGTAAAGGTTTTATTTTTTAAATTGTTGTTGTAAGTAAAAGAAAACTTACATCAAATAACCTTATCTAATAAAGATATTACTGAATGTCACTCATGTAACTAAAAAGCCCAGAGGTAGTTCTGGCTTTAGTTGGGGCAGTTTGGCAGCTAGTATTATACGAGCGAAGACCCAGTTTCTCTCTCTCTTCTGCCTTTTGTGATGAGGAATTATTCTTAGGAACACAGTGTCCTTTGAGGTTCTAGGCTTTTCTTTGGTGGTAACAAAATGGCCGCAGCAGTTCCGGACCTCACACCGTAACCCAAACTATTTAAAGGAAGAGGGAATCTCTTCCAGTTGGCTGTGGACAAATCCTCGGATTCACTGTCATTGCCAAAACTAGGGTCACGTGCCCATCTCAGAAGCAATTAAACGGGGAGATGAGATATGCTGTTTAGATTGAATTAGGCAGGATTCTCCCTTGGAGCCAGGAGTAGGGCCTAACCTTCCCACACAACATTAATGAAGATGGAAAAAGAGTTCCCCAAAAGACAAGCGAGCATTTTTGGTGGAAATAGGAGGCAAGGGAGAGAAGTTACAAAAATAACCAACACATTCCCACTATATCCTGTAACCTTAATAAGTGCTTTTTAAAAAAAAAAAATATTTCTTGAGTTAATTTCTAACTTTTAACCAAGGAGTCCTAGCTAACAAGGTATATGTGATCTTCATGCTTTACTTTAACTAATTTATTCTAAATCATTCCTGGGAGCCTCCACGTTACTCTTGCCCAGTTTATGCAAGAAGAAAAAGAAATCCGATCTCACTCATCAGGGAGACAAAGTCAGATTTTTTTTAAAAAGTTTTTAACATTTATTTATTTTTATTTTTTTAAATATTTATTTATTTTTGAGAGAGAAAGACAGAGTGCAAGCAGGGGAGGGACAGAGAGAGACACACACACACAGAATCCGAAGCAGGCTCCAGGCTCTGAGCTGTCAGCACAGAGCCCAACGTGGGACTTGAACTCACGAACTGTGAGCTCATGACCTGAGCCAAAGTCGGACGCTTAACTCACTGAGCCACCCAGGGGCCCCAAGAAAGTCAGATTTGATCGAGTTCCCTGTCTCTACAAAAATGTAACAGAAATGTAGTCATCGTGACCAATAATAAGATATAAACAAGATCTAAAAGAATGATTCTAAGTAAAATTATTAGGGTCAATTGAAAATATCTTAAATGCAAATCCTACATATTTCATAATGGTTCATTAACTTACAATAATCCATTTCAATCAAGATTTTGTTGCTTGACTGCTACCGAACAAATCTTAGTTTGAGTCATTGTGATTTTTTTAAAAGACTTGTTTTACCAGATGTCTTATATTCCTATACTATTCATATAAATATTTCGCAGAGAGGAAAACTTGCAAAATCTTACTCAATGAGAATAGCACATAAAGTTTCAGAACGAGCACAAACACTGAAGCCATAAATAATGCTATATAATTTGCAGGATGGGTGTAATTGCCCAGGGAGAAAATGCCAGAAACAATAGCCATGCGCCCTTTTAGGAAATGCTGAATCACCAATGTGCACGGTGGCCGAGGACAAAGTTGTGTGAGTAACACACTGAAATCTCAGAGTCAAGGAGCAAATTCAAAGCGTTGGACTTTTAGCGTGACGACGTTTTCGCAGTGCCTTAGCACCGGGCATCGTCTGTGCTCAAGAGGAATATGGGACTCAAATTGGGTTTAAACGTGTACAAAAGCACGTTCGCTTCTCTTAATTTCAAAATTCCGACGACAAAACATTGCGTGACATCTGCTTGAAGGCATGTTTTCCTCGGCGGTATGTGAAAACGGTCCCTTAACTGCGCCCTGGTTTTATCGGTCTCCTAACCCCAAAGTTCACCTGATCGTGCTTCCACGTTACTATTTTTCCAGTTGCACTCACCTGTGGCCCCTAGTGTCCGTTCCCCAATACCCGCCCACTACTTTCTTTCTCCCCCCATAGACGTGCGTCACAACCGAAGTAGACCGAACCTTCGTGGCCAGCCCCAGTTCGCGGGTAAGGATGTTATTTGTGGTTCTACGCAAAAGGATACGTTACCTTTTACAAATAATTTCACAGGAGTACAAATGCAATTATCTTCAAACTTTCCCTGTGGTTGAACACCCCATTTCCTCCGTGAAGCTAAGACCTGGAATACGAAACATAGTAACCGCGTTCCAACACACTACCGCTTACAGACAGGCACTGATGACTCGCATGCAAATGGAGGATGGTTCAAAGAAACAATGCTTAGAGTTGTCCAAGGAATGGTAAACAAGATCCGAATACATGAGTGGGCACGTTCACTTCCTGCTCAGGCTTCGGGGCCGTATTGGTTGGTCTTCTGCAGCATCTTCGAATGCCTCCCTCCGGATGGGATCCGTCAACCAAGTCGCCTTCTGTCTCTGTGTCTAGGAAATTCAGGCTCGCGTTAATGCTAGAGCCATGTGAAAGCCGGATCATGCCTCTTGGCAAATCTTTCTTCTCGTTCACGGCGGATCGTTCCATTACGTCATAATTATCATACAGCTATAGCGTAAATACATAGTTATTTCCATCTCTCCATCCAGATGGTCGGTTACACGATAATTACAGTATGTTTGTACTTACTGGGTTTAATTACCAGATAATCAGGAAGAACATGCAAATTGCTAGGTTGTTGTTACACAGTACATTGAACCGAGTAAAACCTGTGTATTGCATAAAAGTAAACAAACTCCTACATGGGACGGTGCCCTGTAACCTGTGACGGCAAGAAGGCCTGAGATTTGTTACGGGTCCATTGTGTGGGTTCGCATTACATTCGCTGAGCTTGGATTAATGTCCGGATTATAATGAAACGTCGTAACAGGAGAGACACTCGCGCTGCCACGCCCGCCGCGGGAACAATGGGGGACCGGCCACGGGAGTGGCCGAATGAGGTGCCAGTTCTTGGCTCTGGAGTCCTACTCTGTTCTAACCAAGTGCATTCTGGAGTCACGTGCACACACCTGTTCCCAGCCCAGCCGTGAACCTGTTGGCAGAGAGAGACCACACACCATCGACCAAGGAAACCTCTCGCGGGAACAAAATGTCGCTCCGGGTAGAAGCCACCTTAGAGTTTCCTGGTGTGTCCTTTTTTCTGCCACTAGTACCATAGCTGAGAGTCTCCCCAGGCCGCACCAAGGGGAGCTGCCTTGGTCAGGGTCTTCTGATTCCTATGATCAGATCGCTGTCACGTATTCTGTGATTGGGTCACTGGCACGTGTTTCTACCTTCCCTTTTGACTTCCACTTGAAATTCCATGTTGTTCTAAAGAAGCCAACTTCATCTCCTGCTCTCGGGAGTGAAACCCGTGACCTTGGCAGTCATGATCTGCCCTCACCCTGCCTGCGGTGATTGGTTTACAGTTGAACATACGCCTCAAGCCACTTAATCCACTGTTGGAATAGAACACTTTCCGATTCCAGAAACAAGGCGTTCTCTCTTCCCTCCTGTGTATGACCGAATCTGAAGCCATGGCAGGGCGTCTTGCCGTCGTAACGGAGAAAGTGGTCCTTAAATGACATCACCGAGCCACAGGATCAAGCTCTACCTGAAACCTAATCTATATTTTCCAGTTACATGAGTGAGTAAACTCTCTTTATTGTCTGTGCCACCAAAGTTCGGATTTTAATTATTTACGATGAGAAGTCTAATGACTCGTATAATACTAATAACGTTGCCACAGCTTATCTGCCCGGCTTGCCACAGAAAATCTCATAAATTTTTTCAGGAATCTTCTGCCTCCCTGCCCGGTCATGAGCAGGCTTCGTGTTCTGTTCTATCACTTTTCCCGCAGTTTAATGAGATATAATTGAAATATAACCTATAGTTTTCGGTGTGCATATAATTTGATACAGGTACATATTGCGAAATGATGACATGGTTACAAATCTTTTTTCTTGCGACGAGAACTTTTAACGTCTACCGTTTTCGCAACTTTCAGGTATACAGTGTTATTTATAGTCAGCATACTGTACATAATAACCCCAGCACTCATTTATCTTAAAACTGGAAGTTTCTACATTTTGATGGCCTTCGCCTCCCCGCCTCCCATCCCCCACCTCTTGCCACCACTCATCTGTTCTCTGAATCTATGAGGTTTTTTTTAGATATCACACATACGCCAGATAATGTCTTATTTCTCTTTCTCTGTCTTATTTCACTGAGCCCTGAAGGTGCATCCTTGTTGCTGCAAGGGGTAAGAGTTCCTTCTTTTCAAGGTTGAATTATATTCCATTTTTCACATATGCCCTGTTTTCTCTATGCATTCATCTGTCAATGGACACTTATGTTCTTTCCGTATCTCAGCTATTGTAAATAACGATGCAATGAACACGGGGATGCAAATATCTTTTTGAGACCCTGATGTCATTTCCTTGGGAAATATAGCCAGAAGTGGGGCGGCTGGATCATGGGGTAGTTCTATTTTTAATTTTTCCCGGAATCTCCGTACTGTTCGGATAGTTGCTGCCTCAGTTTGCATGTCCAACAATAGTGCACAGGGGTTCTATTCTCTTGACATCCTCCCTGATGCTTGTTATCTTTTGTCTTGTCTTTTTGATGATAGCCACGCTAACCAGCGTGAGGTCACATCTCGGCGTGCTTTTGATCGGCACTTCCCTGATGAGGAGCGACGTTGAGCACATTTTCGTGTCCCTGTCGGCCATCTGTGTGGCTTTGGAAAAATGTCTATTCGGTTCCTCTGGGCATTTTTAAACCTGCTCATGTATTTTTTTTAATTGTTGAGAAGTATGGGTTCTTTATAGATTTTGGATTTTAACTCCTTATCAGATAGATTGTTTGCAGTTCTTGGCTCCCACCCCAAAGGTTGTCTGATACATCATTTCTAAAGCTTACGCATTGATCGCTTTTCCTGCTGACTCGACATGGCCTTCTGGTCTACCATTTCCCATTCCTGGGAAAAGAGAAGCCGAGAGAGCTTTCTTCACCCGTGGGTGGGGGTGGAGGGGAGGCACATGCCCCAGGTTCTGCTCTGCTTCCCGTGGAGAAGTCTGGTAGGAGGACCTGCAGGCAAGCCGGGTGGAATATTACAGGTGGTGACTCAGAGTTACAAGCCATGACGGACAGAAACCAGAGACACTGTGAGCAAGAGTACGGAGACTCCCGACTTCTGGAACCAGAGAGCAAAAGAAAGACACACTGGCAGAAATGGGGAGGGGCCTTGGGTCAGGTGTGCGGGGTGGCCCCATGCCTAGGGGTGAATGACATGCACTGGGTCGCTCCTGAATGAGGGGCTTTTATCTGCCTCTGAGTCAAGACTTGAAGCAGCCATATCAGTCTGGACATTGATTTATCCCCCAAACACTCATTACCTGTCAAGGTATTGAGGGACAGAACTGTCCCAGACATTGGGTCAAAGATACACAGACCCTATGCGGCCCTTGTGCTAATCCGTCTAGCATCCTCCAAGTGAGGCAAACAATTGAACAAGCAGTGGCAACACAACACAGCAGTCGCCAGTCTAGAAGAAGGATGGATGTTGTGGGTGGGCGCAAGGACACAAACCAGCCAAATTCAGGTTCTGGGACAACTTGCTGCAGGAAATGACATTTGCACTGACCCCAGAGGGATGAGCAGGAGGGGACGTGCTCCAAGCAGAGGTGAGAGCCTTTGGCAGAGAGGAAGAGACAGACTTCTGGGCACGGGAGGGGCCCGTGGAGCCGGAGACGAGCCGCAGGAGGGGCGTAAGGGGAGGCACAGCCCCCGCTCGGCAGGGAGTTCACGGTTTATCTCAAGGGCAGTCGCCAACAGGCGGAATGACATGGTCAGATCCGCCTTTCAGGAGACCCTCGCTCACCTTTTGTCTGGAATGTATCTCTAAACTTCTTTTCCCAGGTCTTCTTGGGGGGCATAAAGGGAAAGGGGACAGCTCCAGTAAAGCCCCAAACATGCGTTCCTTATAAAATCCACGTGCGGCAGAAGGGAAGGCCGACCCGCGGCTCTCAGCTGCACGTGCGCTTCAGCCGCCAGCCCCCTCTGCACAGCTGGGCGATGTTCAGGATGTCGCTGGAGCGCTTTCAATAAATCTTTTAGACTCTGTTTTTCCTCGAAGTAGGAAGCCTTGTCATCGGCATGTGATTAGCCTGCGAAGCAGCATTTTCCAGGCTCTATTCATGACGCTCGAGGGAGCTCCCCGCCCCGCCAAATGCCCGGCTCTATCCCGGCCACGATGGCTGTGGCCCACGAGGATGCCTCGGTCACCTCTTTCTTCCTCTTCTGACATTAAAGCTTTGAGAGGGACATTAACCCAGGGTGCTGTCGGAATCAGAAAAGAAGGCTTGTACGTGAGGGCACCTGGGCGGCTCAGTCGGTTAAGCGTCCGACTCTTGGTTTCGGCTCAGGTCGCAATCTCACGGTTCGTGAGTTCGAGCCCCGCATTGGGCTCGCATTGGGTCAGCGCGGAGCCTGCTTGGGATTCTCTGTCTCTCTCTCTGCCTCTCCCCTGCTCATTCTCTCTCTCTCTCTCTCAAAAATAAACAAAACATATTAAAAGAAGAAGAAGAAGAAGAAGAAGGAGAAGTAGAAGAAGACCGCACCTTGAGTGTGGTGGCCAAAATGGTGCATTCAGCCCGGGTCTTCTGGACCAAGACCGATGACGACGAAGAGCAGGAAGTGGACTTTCATTCCCATGAGTTGGCTTCCGTGACATGTCTATTTGTTAAATATGAGGAGCCATCGTCCTCAGAGCTGGAGGAGGAGATTATTAGCAAAAATAACGCTCTATCGCCTTGTTTGACAATAATGGCTATCGGTCAACCGGTTCACAAGGGGCCAGGTCCAGAGCTAAGGATCTTGCATAAATTATCTTACCTTATCCTCGCGATAACCATGTGAGGTAGCTAATATCATTGTTCCTATTTTACGGACGTGAAAACTGAGGCCCAAAGAGACGAACAGCAGCTGATACTGTTAGGAGGGTTTGAACTCAGCCGTCTCACTGGAATGTCCACGGTATGCTTGGCCCAGGGGAGATCCATGCCTTACGAACCAGTAGGAAGTCGGCCCCAAGCCCCTTTGGGCCCTAGCTTCTGCGCTGCCCATCACAGGACAGAAATCTGCCTGCTTCCCCCAGCATTTCTCCCTGGCGAACTCCCCTGTTAGAGCTGCAGTGCCGAGCCAAGAGAGGTCCAGTCACCTGGGCCAAGTTTTCATTAAAATGTGTGCGTGTGGTGGGGGGGCTTAATGATTATTTTCAGTGCCGGTTCCTGCTTATTTGGTTTGGGTTTTGCACGATTAATTAGGAGCCTAAATTAATGAGAAGGGAAACACGTGTCCAGCTGGTCTTCCCAGATGTTCCTGGAAACAGACTCTCCAATGCGCACAGCGCGACAGTGTAAACATGACTTGGGGATCTCGCGCTGAGCTGGTTCAGTACCCAGCACTCCTGGTGGTGAGGAGCTGGTCTTGCCTGGAGCGGGTGCCTTCCCGGGTCTGAAATTAGGTCTCCCCTGTGCTGGCTGAGGCAGTACTCCGTGGTTGGGCAATAGTGCGGCCACGGTCGTACTTCCTCGCCTGAGTCCTGGGGAAGAAAGAAGTCCCCGCTCGGAGCAAGAGAATGGGAACGAAGGAAATGAGGAGTGAAAAAAGCCACTCCTGATAAAGAGAGAGGACAGAAATTCTCCAAATTTCAGGGGCGGGAACAGGAGTCCAGTTTTCCTTTCCATCCTATCCCTGTCTCCCACCTTGATTCCAGTTATATCTGGTTTGGGGTGGTGACCGAATGAAACTAAATCCCAAACCATTAGGATCTTTCGGTATATGGCGTGAAATGCCATTGGGGGCCCCTCCCCATCTGTGGCCTCCACTTACAGGAAAAATGGCACCAATATTGAAGTGGACAATGCTTGGAAGTCCACGGAAGGTCAGGGAGCTGTACCCTGTCTCTCTTTCAAGGCATTGGGCACCTATTCTGCGCAGGTGTGAGGCCCCGGGGCTGCGCGGCGAATAAGGTAAGCATGATGGCCATTCTCAAAGAGCTTATGGCCCGGCTGTGACTCCTTCATCACTCACAGACCTGAGCAAAGACACCGAGACACACCAGAAGCTCCCTTGGGTAGACGCGTAACCTGAATATTATTCAGCTTTACAAATTCATTTGGGAAAGGCAAATTGCAATCACAAGGACATGGTCTTGGTGCCCGTAAGAATGAGAGGCCTAAAAAGTAAGGCTTTACCTACAATGTAAATTCCCTTTACTTAAATGAGGCATGAAATCCCGATGCATCCTACGACATAGACGAGGCTTGACGACATGGTGCTAAATGAAAGGAGCCAGGCTCAAAAGGACAAATATCGCATGAAGCACCTACAGTAGTCAAATTCATAGAGACAGAAAATAGTCATTACCAGGCCCAGGAGGGAGAGGGGCCTGGGGAGTCGGTGTTTATTGGGAACAGAGCGCTAATCTGGGAAGATAAAAAAAGTTCCGGAGATGGATAATGGTGACGGCGGCACGACATTGTGGGTGTACTCGATGGCGCTGAACTGTACGCTTAAAATGGCAAAAATGATCATTTTTTCGGGGCTTGACCACAATAAGAGAAGAAGGAAGATCTGTTAGGTCTCGCTGGACACAGTGCCTGGATGGATGGGCAGGTTGCGATCGTCCTCTATAAACAATGTCCCACTCCACGTGCCTGCTGCACGCCTCTTATTCAAGTCAGCCTTCAACACACAGGAAGGACACGTTCCCGACACGGCTGGAGGCGCTGGGAATGCGGAGGTAATCACAGAGAAGGTCCCGCCCTCCCTCAGAGGCTTACGTTCTGGTGGAAGCCAGCCAATGAGCAAGCAGATTGCAAACCCCGCCCCCAACATGCTCCGCCCTGGCCCTACTTATGCTTAACTTTTTAAGCACATATATCACTTTTTTGTCTTGTTTTAACTTAACTTTGATCGCGTCTCACATAATATCTGTGTTCCTAATGTAGCCAGTATGCCTCTATCTGTCCACTAGAATATAAGCCCTATTATAATGATTCTGTTGGGATAACCCCGAGCCTAGATAGAGTAGTACCTACCCCATAGTAAATCATCAGTATATGTATAAAATAAATAAAAGTAAACAAAAATATTCAAGAGACAATTTTTGATTGTCAAAAATACTTTATTATTATTTTTCAATCTTTTTTAAAGATGTTATTTTTAAGTAATCTCTACACTCAGCGTGGGGCTCAAACCCACAACCTAAAGGCCTAGGGTTGTACTTGCTTTACCCACTGAGCCAACCCCAGGCAGTCCCATCAAAAATACTTTCAAGGAAAGAAACCGTGTTCAGTGAAGACATGTCACTTATAGAGAAAAAACGGTAAAAAGCTTGGGGTGTATTTTGAATTAGATGATGAAGGATTTTTTTAAATAACTTTGCACCGGTGCTGGAGGGTAAGAAAGAGATCTCCAGGGGAACCCGCGAATGCGGAGTGTCTGGTGTCAGGAAAACTTCCACGTGTTGGGGGAATCGGAAAAAAACCAATATGGCTGCAGTGTAGTGATGGAAGGGGAGAGTGATACCAGGTGAGGTCACAGTGAGCAGGGGTCAAGGTCCTGGGACACCTCACGGGCCATGGAAGGAAATTAGATTTTCTTCTAAGTGTGACAGAAAGCCACTTTTTTGGGTATGACAGTTTTTTTAAATAGATATTTTTTTAAGTTGATTTATTTTGAGAGAGAGAGAGAGAGAGAGAGCATGAGTGGGAGAGGGCAGAGAGAGGGAGGGAGAGAGAGAATCCCTAGCAGTCTCTGCGCTGTCCACACAGAGCCCAATGCCAGGCTCGATCTCATGAACCATGAGATCATGATCTGAGCCGAAATCAAGAGTCCAATGCTCAACCGACTGAGCCACCCCAGGGCCCCTCAAATATTTTTTAATTAATTTATTTGAGAGAGAAAGAAAGAACGAGTGGGAGAGGGGCAGGTAAGATAGTTATTTTTTAGTTAGGTTCAAACATACATCAAACTCAGCATTTTAGTCATTCTGAAGCATAGATTTCAGTAGCATTAAATACGTTCGCCCTGTTGTACCGCCATCACCACCGCCATCTCCAGAACTTTTCCATCGTCCCAAACCCAAACCGGGAATGTGTCAGATTATAACCGCCCATCACCCCTCTCCCCTCAGCTCTTAGTAACCGCCGTTCGAGGTTCTACCTCTATGAAATCGACTACTCTAGGTACCTCGGATAAAAGGCATCATGCAATGTTTGTCTTTTTTCGTGTAGCATAATGTCTTCAAGTTTCCATCGATACAGTGGTGTGTATCAGGGTTTCCTTCCCTGGCGAAGAATATTCTATAGAACATAGATACCATATTTTGCTTATCTCTTTGTCTGTCAATGAATATTTTGGGTTGTTTCCACCTTTCGCCCATTGTGAGTAATGCCGATATGAACGTAAGTGTACAAATATCTCTTTGAGGCCCTGCTTTCAATTCTTTTGGGCGTATGCCCAGAGGTGGAATTGCTGGATTTTATGGCAATTCTGTTTAATTTTGAGGAAGTGCCCTAATGCTCCCCACAACGGCTAGACCATTTTGCCCCACCACTGGTAGTGCACTAGGGTTCCAATTTCTCGACGTCATCACTAACACTCGTCACTTTCTGCTTTTTCAAAAATAGCCTTCCTAATGAGTGTGGGGTGAGACCTCATTGTGGTTTCGATTTGCATTCGCATAATAATTAAAGACGTGGAGCTTCTTTCCATGAACTTCTCAGCCATTTGTATATCTTCTTTGGAGAAACTTCCATTCGAGTCCTTTGCCTGTTTTCAGACTTGGTTTTGTGGTGTTTGTTGTTGAATTGTAGGAATTCTTTATATATGCTGGGTATGACTCCCTTCTCAAATATATGCTTTGCAATTTTTTTCTCTGATTTTGTTCCTTGCCTTGTCACTCTGTCGATAGTATCGTCTGATGCACAAAACTTTCTATTTTTGATCAAACCCAATTTACCTATCTTTTCTTTTGCCACTTGTGCTTTCGATATCATTTCGAAGAAATCATTGCCAAATCCCATGTGTCCTTATGCTTTTCCTCTATGCTTTCTTCTAAGAGTTTTGTACTTTTGGCTCTTATATTGAAGTCTTTGATCAATTTTGGACTGATTTTTGTATAAGGTCTAAAGGAAGTGTCCCACTGCATTCTTTTGCAGGTGGGTATCCAGTTTTCCCAGCCCCGTTTGTTGAAACAACAGCCTCGTTCCCATTGAATGGTTTTGTCACCCTTACAGAAAATCCTTTGACCATGCATTTGAGGGTTTTTCTGGAATCTCTATTCTTTTCCATTGGTCTCTATGTCTGTCTTCACATCAGGGCTGCACCGTTTTGTTTCCTATAGCTTCATAGGAAGTTCTGAAATGAGAAAGTTAATACCTCCAACTTTGTTCTTTTTCAAGATATTTTGGCTATTCAGAGTCCCTCGATATTCCATATGAATTTTAGGATGGATTTTTCTGTTTCTGCAAGAGCATAGTTGGAATTTTGGCACCAGTTTAATCAAATCTGTAGATTGCTCTGGGTAGTGTTAATATCTTAACAAGATTGAGTCTTCCTGTCCACAAACACTGGATGCCTTCTTTGGATTGATTGATTGATTTTTTAATTTTTTTTTTGGCGGGAGGGAGAGAGAGCACAACCAGGGGAGTGACAGAAAGGAGAACAGAGGATCTGAAGCGGGCTCAGACGCTTAACTGACTGAGCCACCCATGGGCCCCACTTCTCTTGATTTATGCCCCTAATTCTTTCAACAGTGTTTTATAGTTTTCAGTGTACACATCTTTTATCTCCTTGGTCAAATTTATTTAAGTATTTTCTTATTATTGATGTATTATCAATGGAATTGTTTTCACGATTTCCTTTTCAGATTTTTCATTGTTGGCATGCTGAAAAGAAACTGAATTTTGTGTGTTGGTCTTGTATCCTACAACTTTGCTGATTTAATTAATCAGTTCTAACAAGCTATTTATGGGACCTTTTTGGTTTTCTATATATCAGATCAGGGTATCTGTGAGCTGAGATTATTTTATTTCTTTCTTTTCAATTTGGTTACCTTTTATTTCCTTTTCTTGCCTAATTGCTCTGGCTAGAACTTTCAGTACTATGTTGAAAAGAAGTGGCAAAAGAGGGCATCCCTCTTTTGTTCCTGATTTAGAGGAAGAGCTAAGTGGAAACACCATTTAGTATGAAGTTCGTTGTGATTTTTTCATATATGACCTTTATTGTATTGAGGTAGTTTCCTTCTGTTCCTAATTTGTTGAGTGTTTCTTGTCGTGAATGAGTGCTGAGTTGTGTCAAATGCTTTTTCTGCATTGGTTGAGATGATCATGGGGTTTTTTTCCTGTATTCTGGTAATGTGGTGTATTACAATGATTGATATGTCAATGATAATCATCTGTTGAACTATACTTGCCTTCCAGGAAAAAATCACACTTGGTCATGGTGTATAATCCTTTCGATACACTGCTAAATTCCATTTGTTAGTATTTTTTTTTGAAAACTTCTGCATCATTATTCATAAGGAATATTAATCTGAAGTGTTCTTTGCTTGTCATGTCTTTGTCTTTGATATAAGGTTAATGCTGGCCTCACTGAACGAATTAGAAAGTGTTCACTCCTCTTTGTAATTTTTGCAAGAGTTTAAGAAGGACTGGTGTTAATTCATTTTTTAGTGTTGGATAGAAAAAAACCCACCGAGTTACTTGGTCCAGGGATTTCCTTTGTTGGGATATTTCTAATTACTGACTCAACCTCCTCATTAGTTATAGATCTATCCATGCTTTGTATTTCTTTACAATTCAGGCTTGCAATATTGTATGTTTTTAGGAATTTGTGCATTTCGTGTGGGTTATCTAATTTGTTGGCTTACAATTCATCATCCTTTCTTAACGGTCTTGTTTCCTCCATAAAATCAGTAGTAAGATGCCCACTTTCATTTCTTGTTTTAGTAATTTGAGTCTTTCCCCTTTTTACATAGTCAAGCTAGCAAGAAGCTTCTCAATTTTGTTTTCGAAAACAAACTTTTGGTTTCACCGATAGTCTCTATTTTCTGATATTTGTATAACCACCTACTCCACTTTTGGTTATTGTTTGCATGGAATATTTTTCCGATCATGTCACCGTATCCTAGGTATATCTTTCAATCTAAAATGAGTCTTTCGTAGACAGCTTCTAGTTATACCACGTTTTTGCATCCATTCTGCCCACCTATGCCTTTTGATCAGGAGGATTAATCCATTTACATTTAAAATAATTACTGGGGCACCTGGGTGGCTCAGTTGGTTGGGCATCTGACTCTTGATTTCAGCTCAGGTCATGACCGCAGCCAGGGTCATGGGATCAAGCCCCACATCAGGCTTTGTGCTAATGCTTGAGCTTCTCCCTCTTTCTCTTTCTCTCACCCTCTGTCCCACTCCCCCACTTGTGCTCTCTCTCTCTCTCAAAATAAAAAATAAAAATAAAGTAATTACTGATAAAAAAGACTTACTTTTATCATTTTTATTTGCTTTCTGTGTCTTATTAGCTTTTTTGTTCATTTCCTTTGTTACTGTCTTCGTTGTGTTTCGTTGACTTTTTGTAGTGACACATTTTGATTCTTTTTTAATTTTCTTTTATGTATATTTTATAGATAATTTCTTTGTGGTTATCATGGAGATTACATATCACATCCTAAAGTTATAACAATCTGTTTTATGTTAATACCAACTTAATTTCAATAGCATACAAAAACTCTACTCCTTCGCAGCTCCCTCCCTGCTTCATTTTATATTACTGATGTCACTCACAAATTACATTGTTATGTATTGTGTATCCATTAACATAGATTTTTATGCTTTTGTCTTTTAAATCCTATAAAAAATAAAAAGTCGAATTACAAACCATAATTACAATAATACTGGTTTTATATTTGCCCGTGTATTTACTTTTCCCAGAGATCTTCATATCATCATATGGTATGGCTTTGAGGCTAGCATCCTTTTATTTCAACTGGAAGGACTCCCATTAGAATATCTTTTGATGCAGGTCTATTGACAATGACCGCTTTGGGTTTTGTTGACCTGGGAATGTCTTAATCTCTCCTTCATTTTTGAAGAACAATTTTACCAAATACAGAAGTGTTTGTTACCAGGTTTTTGTTTTTGTTTTTCCAATCAGCACCTTCAATATAACATCCCACTGCCTTCTGCTGAGTACTTGACTGATAATCTTTGGAGGATTCCTTATACATGATGAGTCCTTTTTGTCTTGTTTCCAAGACTCACTCTTTATCTTTTTCTTTCAACAGTTTGATTATGTGTCTAGATATGCATCTCTTTGGGTTTATGTCACTTGGAGTTCATTGAAGTTTTTCAACTTGTTTTCTGTGTATTTCCTTAAACTTGGGAACTTTTCAGCTACTATTTCTTCTTTATCTCTATCTTCACCTTCTGGGACTCCCATAATGCACACATTGGTCCAGTTCATAAGCTCATAGGCTCTATTCACTTCTTTTCATTCTTTTTTTCTTTCTGTTCCTCAAACTCAATAATTTCAAATGTTTTATTTTCAAGTTTGCTTATGCTTTCTGCTTCCTGCTTGAGCATGCTATTCAACCCTTTTGTAAATTTTTCAATTCAGCTATTATAATTTTCAGCTCCAAAATTTCCATTTGGTTCGTTTTTATGATTTGCTCTTTTTATTCATATCCTAACTTTATTCATACATCATTTTCCTAATTTTCTTTAACATTGTCTGTGTTTTCCTTTAGCTCTTTGAGAATATTGAAGATAGTTCAATAAACCTGATGTCTTTGGGGTCTCATTTTACTACACTACTACCTTTGAATGGACCATGTTTTCCTTTCCTTTGTGTGCCTCGTGATTTTGTTGTCATTGTTGAAAATTTGCTATTTAAAAAAATATTTATTTATTATTTTTGAGAGAGAGTGTGAGCAGGGGGAGGGGCAGAGAGAGGAGGACAGAGGATCTGAAGTGGGCTCTATGCTGACAGCAGCGAGCCTGATGTGGGGTTCGAACTCACAAACCATGAGATCATGACCTGAGCCAAAGTTGGATGCTCATTCAACTGAGCCACCCAACCCCCCCACCAAAATTGGCCATTTTTAAAAGAAGCCTTCTCTCCCTGTCTTTGCAGACTAGGTATGACAGGGAAGTCTTTCACTAATTAGCTAGGCATTTTCTGAGCTTAAGGAGAAAGTTTAAGGTCTTCTCAGGTCTTTTCTGAGCATAAGTCTTTCCTGAAACTGTGTGCCTATTTTGAGTCCTCCATACACAGACCTGCCTTTAAATGTTTTAATTTCCCATAGAGTCTTTCCCCAACTTCTCCTGGGGGTCTTAGATGGTCTATTGTGTGTCTCTACGCCTGATTTCTTGCTCCAAATGTCCACAGTCTTAGTTTTCCTCCAGCTTTCCCAAGTAGCATCCATTGCTTCTTCCCACCTGAGATTCATGTTAGGTGAAACAAAGTCGTTTAGGCAGGTGAGAATGTTGCCAATGAGGACTGGTCTGCTCTCTCCAATTTGAGGGAAGGAATTGGGAAATGGGCTGCTGATTTCTCCAAACCAACGCCACGCTGCTCTGGGGGAGGGGGTAGAACAGTGGGAAGCGAAAATGCCACAAACCTTTCTAAATGTTTCGTATGTGTCTTTTTTCCTAATTGGGTACTACTTTGATTGCTGGGAACTTTGACTCTTTTCCAGAGTTCCTACAAGGTTACTTTAGCAAGTTTGTGGCTGTGTTTTTGTTTTCATTTTTGTTTTTAATGGGGAACAGGGGTTCGGAGCTTCCTGGTCTGCTTTTTTGCCTACACCAGCTTCACTAGAAAACTCTGGTGAATCAGTATTTGCTCAAAAAAATCACGGACATCTCAGGAAAACACAGCATAGAAAGACTAGCCTGCATGAGTTTATTTGAACTGGGGCCGCAATAAAGACGTCTTTTAAAGTGAATGTTAGCACCAAAATTAAAGCAAAGAGGAGCAGGGGTAAGACTCAGGAGGGACTGGTTTGTCCCAGGGAACTGTTGGTTCCATGGACCACTGAAGCATTATTAAAATAGTTCTTTTGGGGCACCTGGGTGGCTCAGTTGGTTAAGCGTCCAACTTCGGCTCAGGCCATGATCTCACGGTTCATGAGTTCGAGCCCTGCATTGGGCTCTGGGCTGACAGCTCAGAGCCTGGAGCCTGCTTCACATTCTGTGTCTCCCTCTTTCTCTCTGCCCCTCCCCTGCTCGCACTCTGTCTCTCTCCCTCTCAAAATTAGTAAACATTTAAAAAATTTTTTAAATAGTTTTATTGAGGTATAATTGACTTACCATAAATCGCACAACCTAAGTGTACTATCTGATAATTCTGACTCTTGTTTATACCTATGAAAGCAACACCATAATCAAGAAAACAAACATCCTTACATACTAAAATTTCCTCTTGGTCCTTTGGAATTCCTTCTCTCTTTTTTCCCTACCTCCCAGTCCCCACCATCCCCAGGCAACCAAGGATCTGCTTTCTCTCACAAGAGATTCACTTACATTTTCCAGAATGTCATGTCAAAGAATCATACAGTTTGTATTCTTTCTATCTTCCTTCACTCAGCACAATCATTTTGAGATTCCTCTGTGTTGCTTTGAGATTCCTCTGTGTTGCAGCAGTTATCAATAACCAGCCCTCTTTCTTGCTGAGTACTATTCCATTACACAAAGATGCACCATTTTTTATCTATGTATTTGCTGATAGAGAGTTGGGTGGTACCTGGTTTTGACCTGTTGTTACGAATAGAGCTGTAATGAACATCTTGGTATGAGTTTTTGTGGAGATAGAACCTTTCATTTCTCTTGGGCAAATAGGAGTGGACTCACCAGGCCATATAATGGGTATTCATTTAACTTTTTAAGAAACGGCCAAATTGTTTTACAAAGTACTTATACCATTTTATATTCCCACCAATACTGAAAGGGAGTTGATTTAATTCCTCTAAATCCTCAGTCACCTTTTATATGTTCAATCTTTTCCATTTTAGCCATTTCGGTAGGTGTGTAGTGGCATCTCATTGTGCTTTTTTTAAAAATTTTTAAAAATTTTTTTTTATTGAGAGACAGACAGAGACAGAGCCTGAGTAGGGGAGAGGCAGAGAGAGAGGGAGACACAGAATCCGAAGCAGGCTCCAGGCTCTGAGCCGTCAGCACAGAGCCCGACGCGGGGCTCAAACTCACAGACCATGAGATCATGACCTGAGCTGAAGTCGGCCGCTTAACCGACTGAGCCACCCAGGTGCCCCTTGTTGTGCTTTTAATTTGCATTCCCAGAGAGATATGGTCTCATGTGCTCCTTTGCCTTCCATGTAATCTTCTTTGTTCGTGTCCACTCAAATCTTTAAGCCATTATTACTGGCTTCTGTCTTCGGAAGAGAAAAAATTTTAAATTAGAGGAAATCTTGTTTGCTATTTTATGACAATATTTTTGGTGTCATATCTAAGCCCTTTTTGACTAACTTAAAGTCAAAAGATTTAACCTACTTTTTCTAGATGTTTTAGAGTTTTACATTTTACATATAGATCTAAATACATTTTTGAGTTAAATTTTTTAGAGAATTTCTTTTTCAAATGTTTATTTTTTGAGAGAGGGAGAGAGAGAATGCAAGCAGGGGAGCACCAGAGAGAGGGGGAAACAGAGGATACAAAGCAGGCTCTGTGCTGACAGCAGAGAGCCTGATGTGGGGCTTGAACTTATGAACCATGAGATCATGACCTAAGCCAAAGTCAGACACTTAACCAACTGAGCCCCCAGGCGCCCCTTAGTTTCAAATTTTTAATAGGTTGTAAAGAATGGATTACAGTTCTTTTCTCTCTCTTTTTTTTCTTTGCATGTGGTGGTTCAATTGTTCAATCACCATTTGTTAAAAAGACTATGCTCTCTCAACTGGATTGCCTCTGCACCTTTGTCCACATGTGTGGATCTACGTTTGCACTCTCTAATCTGTTGCATTCACTTATTTGTCTATCTCCTGATAGACCAAAACTGCTTCTCTTGATGATTTTGCTTTAAAAAAAAAAAGAGTTTATTTTGAGAGAGAAATAGCACAAACAGGGGAGGGGCAGAGAGAAAGAATCTTAAGCAGGCTCCATACTGTCAGCATACAGCCCAACGCAGGGCTCAAACCAACAAACTGAGATCATGACCTGAGCTGAAATCAAGAGTCAGATGCTCAACAGACTGAACTATCCAGGTGCCCCCTTGATTATCATAGCTTTTTAAAGAAGTCTTGCAATCAGGGAGTGTCAATCCTATGTTCTTTTGCATAGTTGTTTTGGCTGTAGCAGGTCCTTTGCCTTTCCATATGAATTTGAAAATTACCTTATCAGGTTTTTTTGTTTTGTTTTGCTTTTTTACAAAGTGAAAATTTGACTGACACTGCATAAAACCTTTATCTATAGATCTATAAATCAACTTGAAAGATATTGAGACTTCTGACCCATGAACATGGTATACCTCTCCACTTATTTAGATCTTGTAAATTTCTGACAGCAATGCTTTATAGTTTTCAGCGTACAAGTCTTTTATCACACTGAAGTATTTGAAGCAGAGGATTGGTGTGGTCTATTTTAATTTCTAATGCAGGAATAAAGGGTTGGAAGAAGGTGAGAGCGGGAACATGGAGACCAGTTGGAGACTACAGCAGAGTTCTAGGCAGGTGATGATGGTGGCCTGAACCGGATGGTAGCAGTGGTGATGGACAAAAGAGCTAATATGAAATTAAGCAGGTCGACATATGGAATTACCACTTTTTGTAGATCAGAGAAGCTATAATATCGGCAACGCCCTAGGTTCAACCTAATATTCTGGAGATTAGTCAGGACTCAGGACTTGCTGGCCAATTAGATGCAGAGAACCAATGTAAGGGAAGAACCAAGAGTGGGACTCGGGTGCTGAACTCCAGCAAATGAGTGGACGCCGCCGCCATGTCCTCAAAGTGTAAAGACTACGGGGTTGGGGGGCAACGGTGCAGCCCCGTTGTCTCTGACTCTCTTTTTATTCCCAGGTCTTTTCTCCTTCTCTCCATCATCTTTAGCTCTTGGGGAACACGATGATCACAGGGCTCCATGTTTACTTTTAAACATGTGTTTTTTCCCACCCTACTCCCTGTCTGACATTTTAATGACTTCTGCTGGCTTAGCTTTCCACGGGCACGGCATACAAAGAGAATGCATTTTCTGTGCGCGGTTTGAGATTCATGCATACTCCCTTGATTTTAATGCCATAGCAACGTGCCCCTAACTTTTTATTTCTCTGAGCCCGGCCCTCATCTGGAAGGGTTCTGGGCCACATTTTCAAGCAATTTGGTGCTGATCATGGTGAGGCTTCTGCGTTTATGAAGGGAAGGCTCAGAACGCATGCTTGAGTTTATACTCAAATTACTATCCTAAATGACTCCATGGGGGGTTTCTTTTAGGGGTCACTGAGAGCCAGAGTGGAATGTTTTTCCTTCTTCACTTTATCCCAGGCCTTGGGGCACAAGGACCATAAATGCAGGTAATGTGTTTTATAGCCAGATTCTCTCGGTTCATTTTTCCACCTCTCCCTCCTCCCCCCGCGATAGCCGTGCAACTCCACACGGCGAGCTGGAGACTTCCTTTGTCCGACCCTGTTTCTACAAAGGCTGAGATTTGGGTGGCTGGGTAACGGAGCAGGGCGGATGCGAGGAGCATGGCACCTCCTGTCCGTGGTTCCGCCCAGACCTATGTGATCACCCTCAAGACCACTAGAAAGGTCCATATGGGGGGGAATAGCGCATGTCAGATAGTAAGCTCCCCATCACTGGAGGTGTTCAAGAAGCGCACAGACACCTGCTAGACAAAGGTGTTGTAACTGGCCATTTAGGCATCTGACAATTTGAACTATAAACCTTTAAGCGTCCTTACAACACAGCCTTTTTTTAGACTAAGGTATCCCTTCATTATTTCAACAGATATTTTATTGAACACCTACTGCGGGGTTGGGAATCGTACCCTGAGAATGCAGCCTGTGAACAGGGTGGGTGCGGGCCCTGCCCCTAAGGGGCTTGCAGTCTAACGGGAGTGACTGTAAATAATTTACCATGAGGCGATGAAAAGAACCGGCTGCCAAATAGGAGGCCAGGTGATCCTTGTTGTCCTTTTAAAGGGTTATCTCAGAGATGCTTCCTGACCCCAGAAGGCCAAACTCCACTGTACAAATTATGAAATGCAGGCTCAGAAAGGTTGCATAAACCCTAACTTACACAGCTGTCACCTGCTGAAGCCGGAACAGCAGCCCAGACCTCTCCGTCTCCAGGGTCTACGCACTTAACTAAACCTCTGGTTAAGACTCTTACAAGACCAAGTGAGGTCTCAGGTCCTGATGGCCCAGGTCTCCGTGCACCCTCCCCCCACTCTCACCTCGAGAAAGGTAAACAGTACAGGTCCGCTCGCGCTCTCTCTGCTCGCTCAACATACTAGCCCTCCGAGGCTTTCAAATAAAAACCATCTCTAGGCATTACGCAATTAAGTTGGCCGGTTCCAAAAAAAAAAAAAATTATAATAACATGTCTTACTTGAAACTTGAGGCCTGATACTTGCCAGAACTCTCACCGTCATGTTGAAGGTGAAGAGCAGAAAAGGGAGGGCAAGACGCTCTGTGAAGGCCCTACTGTGTGCACAGCCCTGGAAGGGGGTGAGGGCTGGGCAGCTGGAGTTGGTACACAACTAAAATAAAAGATGTGCTTCTGCCCCTCGTTGGCTTAAAATATCATTGTGGAAGGGGCGCCTGGGCGGCTCAGTCGGTTGAGCGTCTGACTCTTGATTTCACTCAGGTCCTGATCCCAGAATTGTGGGATCCAGCCCCGTTATCAGCATGGAGCCTGCTTAAGATTCTCTCTCTCTCTCTCTCTCTCTCTCTCTCTCTTCCTTTACCCCCTCCCCCCCTCTAAAATAATAATGAAAAACATTTCATTGCAGAGACACAGAGGAGGTGAGCCAAGGGTAGGCAACAAAGGCCCAAGGAAAAGACTGAGACATGGCATCGCAATAGTTTTCAAATCCTGGGTCTTGCTGCGTGTCTTCGGACAAGTTCTTTTGTCTCTCTGAATTTCGAATCTTCCTCTATAACAGCGCCGTCCAAAAGAACCTCCTGCAATGAGGAAAATGTTCTCCATCTTCAGGGTCCAACAGAGCGGGCATGAGCCGCTCGTGCCTTGGAGGAAGCATGCTTAGTGTGACTAAGGACTAAATATTTTTTAATGTATTTTTTAATTATTTTGTTTTTATTTTTTTAAATTTTTAATTATTTTAAATATACGTAGCTAACATGAGGCGAGTGGCTGCCATACTGGGCAGCATAGATTTAGAGAGTTAGGAGTTAAGAGTCTCCATCTATCCCATGTAATACGTGAAGATAGATTTTCAGAAATGTGCATATTGCCTCTCGATGAAAAGTATTGGTGAAATGCTTGGGTTCTGGGGCCAGGGTCCTACACCCCAGTTTTCACATATCTGGTTGTGAGGCTCCGGACAAGTCCCTTAGCCCCTGGGTGCCTCGTGTCCTCCTCTGTAAAGTGGAGCTAATTAGAGACCCTCATTCACTGGGTTGGTATGAGAATTAAATAAGGTGATAGATGGGATTTTCTCAGAAGAGCCTGATACTTGGTAAGTGCTCAAAATATGAAGCTGTTTTTTGTTTTGTTTTGTTTTGTTTTTAATTTGTTATTTGTCCTTATTATTAGTGGCACCCGGCATTATTCAGCTGTCCCCATAGCAACTCACTCCTCATCAGGGAGGCATCAAGAATAGCCATATTCTTTCGAGAAAGAGAGAGAGGGCACGAGGGAGTGAGGGGCAGAGAGAGAGAGGGAGAGAAAGAATCCCATGCGGGCTCTGCATTGTCAGCGCCGAGGCTGACACGGGGCTTGAACTTGCGAACCGTGAGATCATGACCTGAGCCGAAGTCGGACGCTCAACCGACTGAGCCACCCAGGCGCCCCAGGAGTAGCCTCATTCTTGCTCTCAGTTGCCGAAGCTGAAGGATGAAGTCCGAGTCCAAAGTCTAAGGCACCCTCTCTAAATTTTTTGTATATTTCTCATTTTAACAAATACGGAGAGTCTCTTCCGGTACCGCACCTGAGAAGACACGAAGAGACTTTAATATCTTTACGGCATCAGCGTCCTGGAGACTTGTGTCAAAGGGATTCAGAGTGTTTTGGGGTTTCTGGATTAAAAGTTAACTGCAAACGAACAAGATAATATTTAAGAGGAGACATTCGGATATGTTTAACTGGAAGATTGCTTTTTAAGGTTGTGAACAAAATTCACGTGGACCTGACACCTGACAAAGAACACAGAATTTCCTTTTCCCTTTCTTTACTCATTTCCAATGCATTTGAGGGGGGAAAAAAAAAAAACTTCCAGTATGGAAATCTGTTCTTAAATTGGTTTGGATTCAATTAAATTTAATGGTTACCATGGGATTTCTGTGTTTGGGCAGCTCCCCGTGGAGCCTCACTGATGTCACCAACTCAGTGTGTGACCGTGGGCGAGTATTCTCTTCTTTGGGCTTCAGTTTCCCCGTGAATTCAACAGGGATTTGGGCTGGATTGGAGAGTGGTTCTTTAAAGACCTTTTCAGCCCTGAGAGTCTAAGATTCAATGATACTCTTTCTTTTCAAATTGACAATATGACAGGGCCATAAAGGATTCATCATTCAACGGCGTTTCCACTCTCCGGGCCCAGAAATGCACGGATCAGGAATCAAAAACCTCAAATGCCTCCAGGAGCCAAGCGGGTCACAGAAAGGAGTGAAGTGGGGCTCAATAAGAACTAAAAGGAACTGGCGAGCCCACACCCCGTCCCAGGGACGCTGCTCCTCTGTGTCTCTAGCCGAGGTGACCACAGGGAACATTTTTGGACAGATCTTCAATTTTTCCAAGCAACACCAGAAATCTGGATTTTTAAGTCGAACACCGGATTTTAAATGTTGGCTCAAAAAGAAAGAAAGAAAGAAAAAAAAACCTTTCGTGAGCCAAGTTGAGAATGTGTGGAGGGTGAAACATTATGCGAATACGTTCTCACCTCTGCCTCTCCAACACCAACTGGAGATGGCCGAACCAAAAGGGCCTGACTCCAGAACAGGAGTTTCCTTTTTTTAAAAAAGAAATTGAGATATCAGGCGACATCAGCACGGTGACCTTTGGCCAAAATCAGTAAAGTCCAACCTGCACTGAAAACCTACAGCAAACATGAGTCCTGCAGATTTCAAGGGAGTTGGTTCTCCTGCGTCAAGAGTTGGCTTTCAGAGCTCTGTATTGCAGTCCATCAAATGTCCAGGTAAGAGGACCCAAAATTTCGCGGGGTCATCTTGAATTCCTGGGCAGCAAAGCCATCAAGAAATCCCCACTGCTGAGTCATAGAATCACGGTCCCAGAATTGTTGGGAAGCAAACACCCAAAAGGGTAACCAGTTGCCATCAAAATCATTCTGGAGGTGGGTGAGTGTCGGGCCACCTCTCATTCCCTACCAGGGCAGCCTGCCTGTGTCCTTTCCATCACACGTCGCTATCTGCGTTTTCGAAAATATTTTTGTTTTTTGGTTTATGGGCCATGTCCTCCACCTCACTAAAATGGAGGCTCCGGGACAGCAGGGCCCCTGTCTCTGTGGTTCACAGCTGTCTCCTAGCTCCTCTAACAGAGCTGCAGCAGCGAGGTTCCAAATATACACTGTTAAATAATAAACTAATGAATGACCATCAAGGTTATATTTTACTGTCTCTGGGAACAGGGAGCTATTACGTCCCCACAGCAGGTCATTATTTCTCTGGACACTCTTGCCGAAGAGAAACCTTTTCTAGGGGCGCCTGGGTGGCTCAGTGGGTTAAGGGACCGACTCTTGATCTTGGCTCGGGTCATGCATGACCTCACGCTTCATGAGTTGGGCGCCAAGTCAGGCTCTGCACTGATGGTGTGGGGGGCCTGCTTGAGATTCCCTCTCTCCCTCTCCCTCTGTCCCTCCCCTGCCTGTGATCTCTCTCTCTCTCAAAACTAAATAAATAAACTTAAAAAAAACTTTCTAAAACAGGTCCAAATTTACACGATGATCCCGTTAGCCCCCGTTTTATCTCTGGGGTCACGCACAAACTAAGCTTATATCGTCTTCCAGCTCACGGGTTCCTAGATGTCTAAGGACCGGTGTCATTTCTCTTTGAGCCTTGTTTTCAATCCAGGCAAAACTTGCACCTTCGTGCATTTTGATCCTTTAAGGGGGAGAACAATGGTTGGAGTCAGGGAAGAGGTGGGAAGAGGGGAAGGAGGTCAATGTATATTTTAAAGCCAGCCGATCACATTTTTTTAACTGTGCATCTCTCATGGGGCAGCTGAGTGGCTCAGTCGGTGGGGCATCGGACTTTGGCTCAGGGCATCATCCTACCGTTCGTGAGTTCGAGTCCCGAACCATGCTCCCTGCTGTCGGCATGGAGCCCGCTTTGGATCCCCCGTCTCCCTCTCTCTTTGCCTCTCCCCCCACTCATGCACGTGCTCTCTCTCTTTCTCAAAAATAAACAAACACATAAAAATAAATAAATAAATAAAAAGACACATTTCTCAGCCCCGTTTGGATATATACGTTGAAAAATCAGCCTGCGTCCTTGGGCCCAGTCATATTTCCATGTGAACATAACAGAAGGATCCATGAGTCACGCTCTGAAAGGAAAGTCTTGGGCCCTGCCGGCCTTGAGATTCTAGAATGCCGTGAAGAACACCAACCACTGGGCCCAAGAATGGCGGGTGCTGGCCTTGAATGGGCCACACCCTTTCCGTGTCCAGAGGAAAATTCGCCTCTCTGGAAAACAAGGCCATGCTTCTAGTAGCTGACCAGGCTTGCTAGTTATCGGACAGGGCCTGGACGGGAAGCAGGTTGGGAGGCCCGGCCAAGCCCTCCCGAGATGAGGACATCAAGCTACACGCCCAGCCAGAACCCAGAGAAGACTTGGCACTCACACTGCCCAGGGCCCTGGCAGGGGCAGCTTTAAAACACTGGAAAGCCAGAGAAGAAGGAGGAGGAGGAGCTCGGGCTCCCTGTGTCATCCACGGAACCTCTTTATGAAGGAGAAGGAACACAACAGGCTGTCCAGCTGGAGACTGTATATGCCTGAATCTGAGGCAAAGCCATTTTTCTCTAAAATCATTTATTGATAAGAGAGGGTTGGATTATATGGAAATCTGCTCGGAGTCTCCCGTGCTGTAAAAGGCTCTCTCAAATATTTTATTTTGAACAAACAGTCCTATTTCAGGAAAACAAATTAGCCTGAAATAACCTCAGCCAGCTGGTTTGGGATGCCTGAGAGAGGTCACCTGACAGAATCAATAAAGAAAGAGGGCGAAGACATTTGAAACAGATTTAGTCATTCTTCCTGAGGGTATGACTTTACAAGAACAAGTTTTGAATGCGGTTGTACACAAGCCTTTGAACGATTGGTTCAAAAAGCAATATAGTGAGTTATTAGTACCAGGAGATCAGGAACAGTTCTCGTGCATCGGGATAAAATTTCCAATGACAGCATCGCTCAAAGATTCAAAGAGCGGAGTATCTAGACACCAAGAAAGACAGTTTATAATGTTAAAAGGGCCAGTCCAACAAAACACAAAACCATAAACATGCACGCATCTGAAAACAGAGCCCCAAAATAGAACTGAAGGAAAAAGAGATATTTCAGTAATAATAGCTGAAGATTTAAATACCCGACTTTACACAATTGATGGAACAATTAGAAGCCGAAGGAAATGGAAGACTTGAAGGGCACGACGAACCACTAGACCCCCCCCAGATATCTCTAGCACATTCCGCCCCAAAACAACAGAGTAACGTGCATTCCTCTCAAGTGCCCTTGGAACGTTCTCCAGGATAGGCCGTATGTTTTAGGCCATAAAACGAGTCTCTGGGAATTTAAGTGGATGGAAATCATACAAAGTATATTCTCTACCGTGATGAAATAAAATTAGCAATCAGTAATCAAAGGAAATTTGAAACATTTGCAAATATGTGGAAATTAAACAACACTCTCCTAACCAAACAAAGGGTCAACAAATAAAGCACGAGAGAAACCGAAAAGTACTTTGAGGTGAAGAAAAATGAAAGCACACCACACCAAAGCTTAGGAAATGGATGCGGCAAAAGCAGTGTTCAGAGGGAGATTTATAGCTGTAAATGCCTACATTTAAAGAAAAAACAAAGGAAGATTTCACATCAATAGCTTAAACTTTCACCTTTCAATAGCTTAAACTTTCCAGACACTGAAAAGAGAAGAGCAAACACAAAAACAAGCAGAAAGATGGAAATGATAAAGACTTGAGTGGAAATAAACTAAAAAGGGAATTAAAAAATCAGTAGAAAAAAATCAGTAAAAGCGAAGATTGGTTATTTGAAAAGATCAACAAAATTAACCAACCTTTACTGAGAATGACCAAGAAAAAAAGGGAGATTTGAGTTACTGAAACCAAAAATAAAACAGGGGACGTTATTACGTACCTTATAGAAAAAAGTGCCTTTGTAGGTTTTGACAAACTGGTTCTAAAATATATATGAAAAGGCAAAGGAATTCAAAGAGCCAAAATAATTTTCAAAAAGAACCAAGTTGGAAGACTCACGCTCCCTGCCCTCCGAGGTTCAGGACAGGTATCAGATTTCCTGTGCGGCCATCTTGGATTCCCTCCCATCAGACCCCTCTGCGTTCCCAAGGGAAACTGCAAACTTTCAGCAAGGCACTCGTTGCACTATATTGTGTGATGCACTTCTTGAGGACACAGATGGCACCTTTCGTTCTTATACCCCCAGGATCTAAAAAAAGATCAAAACAGAAAAGATAGTTAATAAATGTTATTTGAAATGAATGGAGGAAGGATGGATGGATGGATGGATGGATGGATGGATGGATGAATGGATGGACGGATAGATGGATGGATGGACGGATGAATGGATGGATGGATGGAGACTGGTTGGATGGGTGATGGTTTTGGAATCCTTTATCTGTGTACAAATAAATGAGTCAACGTTCTTTCTTAGATGGTTACCACAGAAGGAACACTAAACTGGGGAACCAGGATCTCCAGCTCTGTCATGAACACGCTGTGTGACTTGAATTGAACTACTTCCTCTTTCTGATCCTCAGTTCCACCTGGAAAATGTGTGAGTTTTATAGATGATCCCTAACCATCACCCAGATTTAGGTTCTATTACGCTAGGACTACACAGATTCTTCGGGCCACGCCTGGTACATTTGGCATTTTATGGAACTGGCCTTTTAAAAGCTAAATTGAAGGGGCGCGCTCATTAAATGTCTCCACGTGGTCGCACCGGCTGAGTACCTACAATAATCTATCTCTCTCAAAACATTTCGCACGACTTGAACTCAATACCCTTTGAGCTCCTCTGATGGAAAATGTACATGGCATTCCACCAGCCAACACGGCAGATGCTCAGCATAGATAATTTGTCGGCCACAACAATGTCTGTCACTCTATAAACTAGCCCTAAATTCCATTTTCTGTTGCTTATGGAAAAAGCTACATAATAGGCTTTATGGGGTGCCTGGGGCTTGACAGACAGTCACATAGGTGAAAGAAAAGGGCAGAGGCATTCCCCTTGGGTATTTAAAAAGCATGGGTCCCTCTGTAAAACCTGGGGGTTGTTTTCAATGTGCCATAGCAACGGAAAGAACCGCTCAGTCTTTTTTTTTTTCTTTTTTGCCTCTCAGTTTTAATGACAATCTAATTCAAAATCGTATCATTTCTCAGATTTTATTTTTTTTAATGTTTATGTATTTTGAGAGAGAGAAAGAAAGCATGTGCAGGAGAGGGGCAGAGAGAGTGGGAGAGGGAGAGAGTCCCAAGCAGGCTCTCTGCTGTCAGCGCAGAGCCCAACTAGGAGCTCGATCTCACAAACCGTGAGATCGCGACCTGAGCCGAAACCAAGACGCGGACGCTTAACTGACGGAGCCACGCAAGCGCCCCTCCTCTCAGAGATTTTCTTAACACAGAAAAAAAAAAAAAAAAAGGCTTGGTCTAGTTCAGAATTGGAGCACATTCTACATCTTGGCCAAGACATCTGCTCTGCTTCTCGTTCTGACTCCAACCACGAGAGATTCGAGCAGGACTAATTTTTCACCATCCTTGTCCGGGCCAACATGGTGATTTAAATCTAATATTTGGACACGGGCTCTTGAAATTACTTAATTTATCCCTCCTTTGCAGTAATATTAGTCGCTTTTGCACCCGAACGTTTTCCAGGGGTGCTGAGGGCTACAAATGCTCCTAAAAGAAACGCCTAACCCTTGTGAGTGAAAAAAAAAAAAGTCACCCTTTCACTTAAGGAGTTGGCCATTTTTCCACTGGTTTCCTAGAACTCATTGTTCTTCTTCTAGAAATGTTCTAGTTAAGAACGTCTAGAACGAGAATCTTCTTCTTATGCCGCACCGCTTTAGAGTGATTTCGCCAAGTGTTTTTGTCTTTTGGTCACTATAAGAAATGCAGAAACATCACTAAAAACGCCTACAATTTTTACGCAGAGTGATTTTGGCTTATCATGTCTGTAACTGGATTTCTCACAGAGAAAGACAAAACTGGACACAAGGCTAACATGGGGGGAAAAGGTCTTTCTCTGACTTTCAAGGGAGCTCTCCAAGAGGCTATTAGAAACCGATGGGCACGCACTCATTCAAGGATACAGACCCGTTAAAGAACGCCTCCGTATCGGTTTGGCCGGTGACCTTGAGACATGTTTTCAGACTTTCAGCCTCACCATACATCCCGTACCAGAGGGCTGAGAATTTAGCCGGGGAGCGCGGCGAGCTCCCCAGTGCCTTCACACACCAACGGTCTCACTGACCCACTGCGTGCCTGTGTACACATTTAAGGAAGGGATTTGAATATCTGGCTTTTTAGGAAATAAAAGATCAGAGGGTTCATTAGAACCATCAAACCTTGATCATCCAGATCCATGGGAAGGAGCAGTGGCCCGGAACTCCAGGCCACATTGGCATTCCCTCTGCAGCAACTCGGAGGATTTCCCCTGCCCCAGTTTTTCTTCCATGATCTTTCTTCTATCAGCCTCCTCCTCTGAGAGGAGATAGTTCGTGGACCCTGAGAACCGATCCAAGGAAGAATGTTCTTTGTTTTGAGGAGCCACCTAACAAATTCTGGGTACACCCTTAGCACGTTGACATGAATGAATCGAAAAAATAAAACAAGTGGGACATGGTCTCAGCACAGATATGGGAGGGGGAGGGGAGGAGGAATGGGTAGTTAGCCATAGGCTTAACACTTCGACCCCTGGGCAGTCATCTCAAGTCCCGTTCCCCCGCCACCCCCAACAAAGACATCCTTCTAGACTTCCCAGTCAGGCAAAGGACACGGTGACAGCGCCCCTCACATTTATGCCACTGCGTCCCATACAAGGTTCCATAACGTCTCACCGTCAGAGCCCAAGCATCATCCCACCCCCATGATAGAAAAGATACTCCCAGGGGCACCTGGGTGGCTTGGTCCGTTTAATGACTGACTCTTGATTTCTGCTCATGTCGTGATCTCACGGTCGTGGCGTCGAGCCCCACGTTGGGCTCTGGGCTGACAGTGCAGGGCCTGCTTGGGATTCTCTCTCTCTCTCTTTCTCTCTCTCTCTCAAAATAAGTAAACTTTAAAAAAGAAAAAATAATCCCAGCAGGTAGGCAGATTTTATTAAAAAAATAGTTTATTAGATAGATGACAAATAGACAGGCAGATAGATAGACAGATGGATAGGTGGGTGAGTGGGTAGTTGAGTGGATAGATCGATAATGGATAGATAGATAAGACAGATGAATAGATAGATGGATTGGTGGACAGATAGATGAATGGATAGACAGATGAAAGGTAGATAGATAGATAAATAGATAGAAATACATAATGAAAAGAAGGAAGAAAGGAAAACATTAATATAAAGAGTTGAAGAGTATGGTTTCCTGACATTGCCCATTGGGATTACAGAACATAAACGTTCTCTTATCCGAAGATGCCAAACCTCATCCCTGGAAAATTCCGGAAGAACACATCCCTTTCACAAACATTTAGTATACACCACTATTTGTTGAGTGAAATACCTCATAGGCTATATTCTGGCTTAATCATTAGGAGAGCCCTTCAAAAATACTCATTCCAACACCCTTCCCCAAAGAGCCTGACTCTATAGATCAAGGGAGAGACTCAAGAAGACTCGCCTTCCTCCCCGGGTAATTTTACTGGTTGCTTGAGAACTTCTGCTACAGGGCATGGAAAAGAAAGCCAAGCCCTAGGGACTTCTGTCCCAAAGAAATGTAAACATGATCCAATCCCTGTTCTAACCCAAGTGCATCTGAGGGAATGCTGGGAAAAGACTGGATTGGAAGCCAGCGCTGAACCTAAGCTCAGCTACCTACTCACACGGACATCTTGGCCAAGCCACTTGAACCGAGCTTTCTCAAGTCTCAAATCGAGGCTACTCTTAGCCGCTATTCCACGGGGTAGTTGAACGGGTGGAATAAAACACCACAGAATAAAGCACTTGGCACAGGACCTGGGACAAATAATGAGAGTTTTTCAAAATTGGACTATATTGTTGGTATTCTTTTCACAGCCAACTTAGAGGGTCAGGCCCTATTCCAGTGCTGTCAAAGACAACAGAGAGAAGATGAGTCTAGAAACTGATACTAGTCAAGGAAAATATAATAGTCACCATAATCCTAATCATAACCATAATAACAATCAGGTGCTACTCACTGCGTACCAGGCTCCGCGCTTGAGAGATTTTGGAGAAACACTGCCACCAGTCCCAAACAGTAAGGTCTTCTTTCCGATTCTTCCGTGGTGACCTTTCTTTAGTTATCATAACTGGGGGCCAAACCAAGCTCTACCCATGCTGAAGACAGTGCTTACAAGCTAAGTAGGGACTTAGGCAAAACTGCGACCCTGGGCTTAGTTTATCCCTGCTTCCTCTGTTGGTCCTCTTGGCCTGACTCCAGAAACAACAATTTCTTCTTTTTCTCCTTCTTCTTCTTCTTCTTCTTCTTCTTCTTCTTCTTCTTCTTCTTCTTCTTCTTCTTCTTCTTCTTCTTCTTCTTCTTCCTCTGATTTCATTTAATGTTTATTCATTTTTAAGAGCGAGAGAGAGAGAGATAGAGCATGAGTGGGGGAGCAGAGAGAGACACACACAAAGAATCCGAAGCAGCCTCCAGGCTCTGAGCCGTCACCACAGAGTTCAACGCGGGGCTTGAACCCATGAAAGGCGAGATCATGACCTGAGCTGAAGTCAATTAACTGACTAAGCCACCCAGGCGCCTCCAGACACTTCTCCTTCTTAACCACACGTGGGTCTTGCACTCCTTTCCAGGAAAGGACTAATAAACTCAGATCTGGGGTGCTATAAATGGCACGTGGCCCCAAGAGACCCACCCCCCACCCCCCATGGCCACTTGGAAATGTACACACTTTCTGAGAACTAGAAACGTTCAACCAAGGGGATTGTCTCTGATTGTAGAACTGGGGATATTCGCAGATAAGATGGGAAGGTGTCCTTAGGGAGTCAGGGGCCCTGCGTCTCACGGCAGATGTTAGCCCGCCCTCAGGAAGCGAGCACTGGGGTACAGCACCTCCCGGGGAGGCTTCTCATCAGTGTCTCTTGGCCATTTTAGGATAGAGACAAGGACGATGAAGCCAGTGGCTGGAGCCCAGATGGCCCTCAAGGGTCATGGCGTCCGGAATTCGCGAAGCACGGGATGCATATCCACGTATCCCCCACTCTCCGAAAGTTCGCGTTACACCACTTCGGTTTTACAAAAGGGCTGGATCAGTAGCGGCTTTCAGTAACCAAAAGAATCTGAAAAGGAGTTTTGCTTTAAAAAAAAAAAAGAAGAAGAAGAAGAAGCAAGAAGCAAAAAATAGCCTTCAGTGTTTGTTTGTTTTACAACAAGTATTGTAGAGGCCGTGAGCACCCCGTGCTGCCAGAAGTCCCAGGCCAAGCTCCTTCCTGGGAGCTACACTCAGCAACTCTGCATCAAGCCTCCGGACCTTGGAACTGGGTCTCTGAGCCTCTGGGCTTTATCCCGGTGAATTGTGTGTATCCATCAGCAAGCCGTGTCCTAAGGTTGCAGAAGAGCCTAAAGAGAGGTTATTTGTTGGGTTTGGAAATAGTCAAAAAATTTCCCATAGAAATTGATAGCAATTGCTTCTTTGCTTTATTCCATTCTGGGTTTTGGTTGTTGTTGTTTTTTTTATGCATATTTATTTATTTTTGAGAGAGAGAGAGAGAGCACAAGCAGGGGAGGGATGGAGAGAGAGAAGGAGACACAGAATCCAAAGCCGGCTCCAGGCTCCAAGCTGTCTGTGCAGAGCCTGATGCAGGGCTTGAACCCGTGAACTAAGCACCCACGAACGGTGAGATCATGACCTGAGCTGAAGTCGGACGCTTAACTGACTGAGCCACCCAGGCCCGCCTATTCCGTTTTGGCTTGGGAATATTTTCACAGGAGCACTCTGCTCTCAGATGTTGGGGGAGACCTGTGGTCCACGAGCCACGGTGAGGGGCTGCACCCGCACATCAAGGCTTCACAAGACTCCCTTTCAGCCCTCATCCCGTCTCTCTGATTAGCTGTTGAGAAAAAAATAAGCCTCCATGGGTCTTAGTGTGTCTTCCCTCCTTCTCTAACACTAGCCCGTCTCTCTTTTCAAGAATGACAGGTGGGCCTGTGGCTCAGAACACTCAGCAAGCCACCGCGTTTCATTAGAATTTAATAACTGCCTTTTTGTTTTATTTGCGTTATTATTTTTAAGTACTTTTTTAAGTTTATTTATTTATTTTGCGAGAGAGACAGAGAGAGAGAGAGAGAGAGAGAGAGAGAGAGAGCGAGTGCCTGCATGAATGGGAGAGAGAGGGAGAGAGAGAAGGCAGGCAGAGTCTGATGCGGGGCTCGATCCCACAAACTGTGAGATCAGGACCTGAGCTGAAATCAAGAGTTGGACACTTAATTGACCGAGTCACCCAGGCGCCCTGCAATATGCTTATTTCTTCTATTACCTTCTATGTACGCCAACCGATTTTCCTTCTGTGAAAGTGAATAAAGATTTCTTTTCAAAAACACATTACTGGGTAAATTTCGTGAGTCAATTAAAAGAAAAATATTAACAGTATGAATAAGAGTACATGTTCACACACCTGACCAAACTTGGAAAAAAATTATATATACACATACTTTGATTCTAGAAACCTCCCACCGACCCAACCCATCACTCTACTAACGGAGAGCCAAGGCTAAATCCAAGGTCATTTGCTTGCTGGTAGAGGAATTCATCCAGGGTTCATGCCAAACACGCGGCCAAGTCTAAAACACGAGCGACGGAAGAACTATGTCTGGCTCACATTGAGCAAGATGACGGGTAGAGGAAACAGGAGGTAAAGGCCGCAGAGAGTCTACCATCTGAGCAGCGGTGAAGTTGTGGTAGGAATCTGGCTGCAGGATTAATTCTGCTTCAGGGCGGCCAAGTTCGGGGCAGGAGCTCAGCTAAGCCCTAGGGCCCAGGGTGTTTTCCTTCTGCGGGGAATCTCTCTGCGGCTCACCTGGAAACATCTCAGGCCCAATCTCCTTGGCTCAGTTGTTGGATTTTAGGGAATAACATCTGAATATGTGAATGTGAAGCAAAAAGGCATCATTTTGTACCAGCAGAGATCCTCACCAGAAGGAACAGTTACCAGACTGTGCTGGACTAATCTTCAACAGTGGCTCCACGTGGCAGAGATGAGCAACAGCAGTATTATATCGATGACCTTATCCTTTCTCTTTGCTTGGTGTTTGGGCTAGAGCTGACCCCCTGGGATTAAAGCATGGCTTCTCAATGTTGGCACAATGGACACTTGAGGCCAGATAATTCTTTATTGTAGGAGGCTGTCATGAGCACTATAGGATGTATGAGGAATTCTAGCCTCTTCCCGGTAGATGCCAAGAGCAGCCCACCTCCCAGCCCCAGTCATGACCAAAAGTGTCTCTAGACATTGGTCAATCACCTGAGGGGAGAGAGGGACAGTGTTGGCCCTGGTTGAAAACCACTGAACTAAAGTAATCCCAAGAGGTTCTTGGACAATATAAAGAAAGCATACAGGAAGTCTCAAGAGCGAAATATTATCCACCTTGATTCTGAGGGATGCAGGAGCTCAAGAGACGTATTAGAAAAACAAGAGCTTATATCACAGGACCCTCTGGATATAAAGATAAGGAGTCTGGCGTAGAGTCAAGTGCTCAATATTTTACTTTTCCTTGCATCGATGGGGGCCCTTTGCATGTCTATTTCTTCCATACGCTTTAAAAATTCATCGTGAACATGTATATGTTCATTTCAAACTTAGCAAAGGAAATCGAGGCGGAAGATCAGAGGGAGAAAATCTTACACACCTGGGACTGTGGTGGGCATCATGGCTTCTCTGCCTTTGTCAGTTTCGTATTCCCTCCCTTCTTCATCTCCGTAGAGTGTTCACTTTGAGGAAGTGACAGCTTAAGACACCTCACTTCCGTCTTGGCCGCGAAGTGAGAATAGAATGACCAAAGTCCGTCAAAGAGTCTTTCCTGGGAGCTTGGCTCTCCAGTAGCGGTGCACAGGGGCAGGTGTTTGGAATTTGGCCACGTGAGGGTTGCCCTTGAGAAAGACAGGTCATAACTGAGATCGCTAGACGTCTTCTCCATCTGGTCAGCGGCCCTCCCACAGTTCTCTTTCTTGCTCCTTTTTCGTAAAGCACAGTCCATTATTTGCAATCAGAGGATGCATAATAAAGTCTTTAAAACTCGAAGAGTGACGCAGATTGCACCAACTTCCTACGACAGGAGTTTTTGAAAATTAAATTCTATTCGACCAATCAGAAACATGTTACAGTCAATGACATATACGGTGGAAGTAAATTTATTGCTCCTCAAGGGAATTGGATGTGTGTGTGCGTGGAGGGGGGGCGGGTAGTATAAATGCAAAAGAAGGAAAAATTAAATCGATATGGCCAGCCCTGGACAGCTATAGCAAACATTCTACACCAAGAATCGTGAGCGTGGAACTCTACCTTGGCTGGGTACAGATCGCTTCTTGTGTTAGGGAGGAGAGTTTGTAAATTTATATAGAATTTGTCAGATCGTACAAGAACTGACATTGCTCAAAGTCAGCTAAGGAAGCTTGGGAAAGAGAGAGAAGGAGAAAGACAAAGAGAAATGGAAATAGGACAGGATGCCCCAGAAGTAGTGTGGAGTGGGATTCATGAATCAGCCGGTCAGCCCCTCCGCCGGCCTCGGAGTTTTCCTGCTACCCACCGTATACCTTTACATTCTTCAAACGCAGCCCCTAAACTACCATACCTACCGCTTAGTTGACAAGAGTGTGCTGTCTTCCAACGCCGGAGGAAATTCTAAGGAGGTTGGATTTACGGAGAAAAGGTTAGAGCAGCTGACATGTGTTGCTTTGACACCATTTGTTGTTGTTTTCTTGGTTTCAGGTTTTTGGGGGGTTTTTTAGATTTTATGGTCAGAATCCATGTCGGTTATTACTTACTTGTCCTGGTGGAATGGTCGGAATTGGTTTGCGCTCACATCTTGTTACCACGCAACTCTGCAAGCTGGCGGCTACTTGAAAGAAGAGCCGATTCTCTGCGGTGGGCTGTTTTGCTGGCCTTGGACGTGGGGCGTGGTGGACCACCAGCCACCCAGAAGCAACCCTCAACTAATAGCAGACAGGGTGGAAGAACACAGCTTCCTCACCTTCCAGAAGCTTTAACTCTGCATTGAGTGTTCTGCTCTGGCTCTCCGAGTTCTCAGTGGGAGGGAGTCCCATTTCCCTGTAGTGACGACTCCGCGTTTATTCGACTGCCTTTCCTTCCCTGTCTCACTTCTAATAACCACGCGCTCTCAAATTCTTACCTTGGGGTCTGCTTCTAGAAGAACCCAACCCGAGACTCATGGCGATTTTAACATCTATTATTGTCACCTCACTGCTGTGTTCCAAAAAAGGAGAGCTTGGTAGTTTCTGAAGGCCAACATCCACCCAGCACTGCCTACCAAGCCATTTTCTCAGATAGAAACCGTAGACGTGTTTACAGCCCGGGAGCTTTCCGAGGGCCTGCAAAATGTTCCAGACCCAAAACAAAAGGCACTGGCTCCAAACTATCAAGAGAAATCCGCAAACCCAAACGCGATGTGTGCTTGACTCAACGTCTACCGGAAGCAGAATGAGGGCATAGGTCATCTCTAACAGATTCATGTGCAGTTCTATGTGAATTATAATTTGGGGGGGGGATGCGTGTTTTTGAGCACATGGTAAGAAGTAGGGCCAGAGCAGGAAAAGCTCACTGCCGGGCAAGGAATGTTCCCTCCCGTCCAGTCCTGGGGTTGAGACTGAAATCTACAACATCCAGAATGATACTCGGCCTCTTCAAAACAGAGGCAAAGGTGTCTTTCTGCTCCCCCCGCCTCCCCTAGAGTTATAGATTACCATCTGCAGACAGAAATCTTTTCTGGGGAGAAGGCGTCACAGCGTTCAGAAACCAATACTTGCCCTGGCTTTGTTCTGCCTTCGCAGGAATCCATACTTCGAAGCCGTTCTGAGTGCGTCGCCATCTTCCGAGCCGGCTTCCGACACTCCTGGCCCCTCCCCCACATTAGCCGGATCCCCAAATGTGACTCAGGAGCTGGCCAGGCTCCAGGGGATCCACGACAGCTCCAATCAAAGCCACCCAGACAGGCAGCGCGCTGACCGCTCCTTGATATAAAAGGTGTTTTATTTCTCATCCCTTTATTTTTGTCACTGAAAGAATGCTTCCCGTGTGTGGATTAATTAAAGTGTAAACATTAAATATTGATTGATGCATTATCAGCGTGGACCAGTGGCCTCCCGTCGGATTGATTCCTGCAGTGATTTATTGTCATATTTGGGGAGTCATTTCGCTTGATAACCAAGAGGGAAGGCTCGCCTCCCCCGCCACGCTGGTTCCACTCCCCCCTTTTTTCCCTGGTACCTCCTCTTATTCTTCTAGGTGACATCTGAGTTTCAATAACTAAAACATCTTCATCTTACTGTCGAGAGAAAAGTGCGTGGCCTGACATTTGTTTTGCGTATGTGTATGTGTGTGTGTCTCCCAGGGCAATTATCAAATCAATTAACAACTTAGCACCGAAAATAACAAATCTACTGGCTTTCTATGGGATATTTCTGATTAGCAGAGCCTGTCCCTACAGAGCGCTGTGAAATATAATTATGGGCAAGGAGGGGGGAAGAATATAAAATGAAACAAAGAGAGAGAGAGAGGAAAAAAAAAAAAAAGACCATAGTTGGGTCCTGTCGTTTCTCCTGTTTCTCCGAGGTGTGCTTCGCCGTGGAATCAGGAAGCAAGGAGGGAATAAAGTAAGAATTCCTACTTATAATTGGCTGTGAGTCCCTATAGATGGGAATTAATCTACCACACTTCATCAGATTGACCCACACAGAATTATTATTTGTACGGGGCAAAAGCGATCTAATGTAGACAATTTCATATGGCTCAACTATATATATATATATATATATTTTTTTTTTTAAGTTTATTCGCGCCTGGTGGTTCAGTCAGTTAAGCATCCGACTTCAGTTCAGGTCATGCTCTCACAATCTGTGAGTTCAAGCCCCGCGTCGGGCTCTGTGCTGACAGCTCAGAGCCTGGAGCCTGTTTCAGATTCTGTGTCTCCCTCTCTCTCTGCTCCTTCCCCAGTCGTGTTCTGTCTCTCTTTCTCTTTCTCTCTCAAAAAAATAAATAAATAAATAAAAAGATTACAGTTTATTCATTTATCTTGAGAGAGAGTGGGGAAGGGCAGAGAGAAAGGGGAGAGACGGAATCCCAGGCAGGCTCCACGCTGTCAGCGCAGAGCCTGACTCCGGGCTCAAGCTCACGAACTGTGAGATCATGACCTGAGCCCGGATCAAGAGTCGGAGGCTTCACCGACTGAGCCCCCCAGGCGCCCCTCAACCTTATATATTTAAACTCCCTTCTGAAGTAGGATATGACAGTGATTGTTTGCCCCCTTTTGTTTCCCAAGGAGAAAATTGGCACAAAAGGGCTCAGTCGCTGTTTAGTTTGAGTTTGGGCAGAAACCAGGCATTAACCTAAATGCTTTATATGATTTCCTCATGGAAAACTTACTACAGCCTGTGAGGCAGCACCATGGTCTCAATGTCTGGGTCGCCTCCAAATTTATACGTTGAAATCCTAACCCCCAAGGTGATGGTATTGGGGCCTGGAGCCTTCGGGAAGTGATTAGGTTGTGAGGGTTGAGTCCTCATGAATGAGATTTAGCGCCCTTATAAAACAGGCGCCAGAGAAATCCTCTCTGCCAGCCCCCTTCCGGCGTGTGGGGTCCCAAGGAGAAGCAAGCAGCCCAATAGAGGGCCGTCGTCCAACCACACGGGCGCCCTGGTCTTGGACTTTGCACCTCCAGAACTGCGGGAGAAAAGCGTATGCTGTGTCGAAGCCGCCCGGTTTATGGCGGTTTGTTCCAGCGGCCCGAACAGAGCGACTGGTAGGCGGTGCCACTGTACCCATTTTTCAGATCAAAAGCACAAGCAATGGAACTACCGTGCGATCCAACGACTGCACTACCGGGTTTTTACCCCAAGAATACAAAAATGCTAATTCGAAGGGGTATATGCACCCTTGTATTTATTGCAGTGTTAATTACAACAGCCAAATTATGGAAGTGCCATTGATAGATGAGTGAATAAAGAAGATATGTGTGTATATATACACACACACACACACACACGCACACACACGCACACACATATATATAATGGAATATTATTTGGCTGAAAAAAAGAATGGAATCTTGCCATTTCCAAGATCCGTGGATGGATCTAGAAAGCACGATGCCAAGCAAAATAAACCAATCAGAGAAAGACAAATACCATACAATTTCCTTCTTATGCGGGATTTAAGAAACAAATCAACGAGAGGGGGAAAAAAAAGAGACAAACCAAAAAACAGACTCTTAACTGTAGAGAACAGACAGAGGTTACCAGAGGGGAGGTGGGAGGGGGAGGGGTGGAATAGGTAATGGGGATTGAAAGCACACTTACCCCGATGAGCACCGAGTCATCTATGGAACTGTCCAATCGCTATATTGTACACCTGAAATTAATATAACACTGTATGTTAACTACACTGGAATTAAAAAAAAAGAAAGATTAAAAAGAACTCCAACAAACAACACTGCAAAACAAAACAGGGCTTCGAGAGGTTAAGTAAGTCAGTGCAGGCCCCGTTGGGTCCCCAAGTCTAAAGACACCAGCACCTCTACAGCGTGTCTGGTTCCAGGCACCCGCCAGTTCAGGGGAGACTCCCAGTGACCCCGGGGCCCTGACCCCACTCAGTGGTGTGCAGAGGCCAGCAGCCCCATGCGTGGGTTGAAGACTTAGGCTTGGAAAGCTTTCTGGCTCTTGGTCCCTTCCTCTTGGCAGGAGAGAAAGCGTTGGCACTTTCTGCTGCAGACCGGTGTGGAAAGAACAGAGAAGGAAGGTCTTTGGCCCAATTCTCTAAGTTGCCGTTCTGAGGGACAGTCCAGAGTCAGGTGTTGTTTAAAGAAACAGGTGTTTGAGGTCTTCTTTGCTCCAGTCCAGATAGCATTTTCTAGTGGTCTTCTATCTGGATGACATCCTCAGAGAGGTAGGAGCCTGGTTTCCTGTTAGTCGCCAGATTAATTACCAAATGGAACTAACTAGAAAAGGAAGCCAGCACACGGTTCCCCCTCTACCTCCTTCTGCTCCCCTGGAAATTTCGGCTGGTGGCTAAGGGGTCCTCTCTCTCCCCACAGATCCCTGCACGTTGAACTCTGGTGTCTAGGTGCTCCTCGATGCCGTTACCACGTTGTACAAGTTGCATCACCTAGCAAGATGCCTCTTGACATGACCCAAGTTCTGCTCCCCACAATCCCCTCCACCTTCCCTGATTGGTGCTTTTCCAAGGATGATGTAGATAAAACATGACTGACTATTACAGAATGGCTATGTCCTCTAGAAAGCTTCGTCGTCTGCATGGGGCTCTATATAATTACAAGTTATTGATTAATGGAAAATATATCAGTCGGTGGCCACTTTCAGAAAATCTCCTGCTATAAGTGCTGATGCATTGGGGGCACAGGGACCCCAATGTTTATAGCAGCACTGTCAACAACAGCCAAATCATGAAAGAGCCCAAATGTCCATCAACTGACGAATGGATAAAGAAGATGTGGTTCATATATACAATGGAATCCCACTTGGCAATGAGAAAGAATGAAATCCTGCCATTTGCAACAACGTGGATGGAACTGGAGGGTATTATGCTAAGGGAAGTAAGTCAGTCAGAGAAAGACAGATAGCACGTGTTTTCAGTCAGATGTGGAACTTGAGAAACTTAATGGAGGACCATGGGGGAAGGGGAGGGGAAAAATAGTTTCAAACAGAGAGAGAGAGGCCAACCATAAGAGACTCTTGAAGGCAAAGAACAAACTGAGGGTTGATGGGGGAGGGAGATGGGGGGGATGGGTGAAGGGCAGTGAGGAGGGCACTTGTTGGGATGAGCCCTGTGCGTTGCATGTAAGCAACGAATCACAGGAATCTACCCCCAACGCCAAGAGCACACCGTATATACACTGTTTGTTATCCAACTTGACAATAAGTTATAATAAATAAATAAATAAATAAATAAATAAGTAAAATAAGAAAGGAAAAAATCTCCTCATAGAAATATACCCCACTATCTTAAAACTTTTCCATGAAGAAAATTCCGTTGGAAACTCTTCTCTTCCTTTGTGTGGGCCTGTGTATGTGTTGGTATTGGTGGTGGTGTTTGTTTTCCCATTTCTCGAGTTGAATATTCAGTTCATGTGTTTTCTTTTTTTTTTTAATGTTTATTTTATCTTTGACAGAGAGAGAGCACAAGTGGGGGAGGTGCACAGAGAGAAGGAGACACAGAATCTGAAGCAGCCTCTAAGCTCTGCCTTGTCAGCACAGAGCCTGACATGGGGTTTGAACCCACGAACCGTGAGATCGTGACCTGAGCCGACGTTGGACACTTAGCCAACTGAGCTACACAGGCACCCCATTAGTTCATGTTTTGATAAACCTTGTGTTTTGATAAATCCCTTTAAGGCTATAAATTGTTCTCTGAATACTGCTTTAGCTGCATCCTTTGGGTTCTGACACGTGGTGCCATTAATTCCTAAATAGTGCAGCTACTTCAGTTTTGATTTCTTAACCGAAGAGTTTATTTGGAAAGGTGTTTTTACATTTCTAAGAGGGAAAGTTTGCAGCACATTTTCTGGAAATGTTATCCACTGTAAACTCTAGAACCAGCTCAATTTCCTTCAGTTATTCTTTTCAAATCAATTTCATAGCTCTTAAAATTCAAAGATCCGGTAAGAGTCAAGTGGCATTACCCAACCCTGTAAGGTAGAGCTGGTGTCACTGGCACGCTAGATGGATGAAGTCCATAGAACACGGGTAGTTTTTCCAAAGCACAGAGCAGAGAAAGGACACATTTTAAGACCTCTCGACACATAGTAGAGTGCTTGTCCCTGCCACATTCATTCAGTCCTGGCTCTTGGTAAAGGTTATTTTCTCAACGATATTTATTGAATGTCTAGGATGTGCTAGGTACACACACACTGTATTCTAGGCATTGGGAGTCCAATGATGAAGAGTATAGACTAGAATCTCTGCCCTCCCTGCATTTGCTTGGGGAGTTTACTTTCAAGATAACATGGCCACAGGTGTGAAAATAGGACATGGAAATAGCAGAGGACCCTGGAATATGGAGGAAACACCCCCACAAAGTCAGAGGAACAAGTCCTTGTCTACTGGGGTCCCAGGAGTTCTTGAAAGTTCCCTTCCCCCACTTCCTTGCTGGAGCTCAAGGTGGTGGCACTGCCGTGCATTGCTTTTTTCCAGAGTCCCCGAGACCTGCCTTCCTCCTGCCCTCAGATGTATGCTGGGCGCCTACCACTCCAGGCATGGTGCTGGGAACATGTACGTAGGATCTCTGTCGAATTCTGACATTTCCACCAATTTTCCAGATGAGCACACCGAGGTTTAGACAAGGGAACTCACCCAAAGTTGGTATCTGACTCCAAGGTTTTCTGACTCCAAGGCCAATGCTTATTTCAGGACCCCCAAGGTTTTGGGTTTTTGGTTTTTTAGGGTTTTTTTTTTCTTATGAGAAGGAGCCTGTGGGGAAGAATTTGTGGAATCCGGCCTGTTACCAGCGTGCATGAATCTGGTTCTCTCTACCGTGTTGCTGACCTCACTGCCATCATGTCAACAGTGGGATAACCATCTTTGTTGCTACCATTGCATGAGCACCCAGGGCTGTGCTAAGCGAAGGATGGGGGCTAAACACGGGGACTCTGGAATGGAGGTCCTGGGTTCAAATGCTGGCCCTACATCTTATCACCTGGGGAGCGTGGCCTCGGGCTTAATCTCATACCCACTCTTGCACGAGAAGTAAATGGCAGTCTGGACTAAACCCAGGTCTGTTGAGCTACAAAACTCATGTTATCCTGCCTCCCAGAGGCTGGTCATGGCCTTCAGAGTCCTTGAGGAAAGAATTCTGACATCGCCAGGGTTACACAGGGTTCCGTAACCCTTTGGGCCCATAGATGACACTAAACACACCTGAAAAGTCCAAAGTAGTCTTGGGAACACATTTTGCACCAATAGGCAAAGAGGAAGAGAGGAGACATGCAGACACGTTGGGACTCCGGGTGGACCCGGGAAAGCAGAGGCCAAGTTTTCTCGCCGGGCAGAGCGTTCCTGCCTAGAGGTCAAAGGACTTAGGGAAGGTTTCCTGGGAGCACCACCTGAGGCAGGAGTTTGAATGCCTGGGATTTGTTGGGGGTGTGCTCGAGGGAGGGAAAGAAGCAAGCTGGAGAAACGAAAGGGCTGAGCAAGACTGTGGTCCGGAGCAAAGTCTACAGGTAGCCATGGAGGTGAGGACTCTGAATGGTGAACTGTCCCTTACGGCTGTCTTCCTTTTTTTTTTTTTTAATTTTTTAATGTTTATTTATTTTTGAGAGACAGAGCGTGAGCAAGGGAAGGGAAGAGAGAGAGGCAGACACAGAATCGGAAGCAGGCTCCAGGCTCTGAGCCATCAGTACAGAGCCCGATGCGGGGCTCGAACTCACAGACCGTGAGATCATGACCTGAGCTGAAGTCGGTCGCCTAACCAACTGAGCCACCCAGGCACCCCCTTAAGGTTGTCTTCCTGATGGCGCTGGCCGCCCACTGGCCGCGGGCTGCTCGTGGAAGGGTGTGTAGAACTCTCCAGGAAAGGCGAAAAGGTGGCATTGGCCATCGAAGCTCTCAGTGCCTGGGGAGTGGCTGCCCTGATCCAGAAATGGGGATCAGGACCAACACCCAGCTCCATATGGACACAGAGCTGCTGTGCTTGTGTGACTACCTTACCCCCTGGGCCGTACACAGATGCTTTATCACCGATACTAGAATTGCTGGTTTCCAGGGAATAAGAAAAAGGAGGCCATTTTGAGTCAGTGTTCATTTTCAAATTCCCTGCAGTCAATGCCCCCCCGGACCGCACGCACACCACCGTTGGTGCACAGCTGCACACCAGGGCTCCCCGGGCAGAGGAGAAGCTAGGGAGTCCTCTGCAGAAAAGACCAGAAGGGGCCCCAGGGTGTGTCATGCGGCTCAGGCCTTTGTTTTTCCCACCACCCGGAAGGACCTGTCCTGGGAACCCATGAGGGCTGTCTGAGGGCTTGTCCTAAAAGCTTTCCACATCCTCACCTCCGCCCTCTCCTCTAATAAGAAAACAAGATTTCTCTCCTCAGGAAGAATAATCCAAGTCCCACCTTTCTTGCAAAAAAGTGCTTTGCTCTCCCTGATGAAAGCCATTAAATCAGAGACCCCCATTCCTGACCGCTGAAGAAATGGCGGTTGAGAGAGTGTCATTTGATCTTGGCACTGAAACGGTTCACAAAGAATGTGCAAGTGGCTCAGGGATGGAAGGTTCCATCAGAAGACATAGAAACCTGGAAGGTGTGTTCTTACAGACCTCCCCCTGGGATAGACGCTTCTGCCATCTCAGGAAGGAAGAGTCTGACCTCCCAGGGGCGTCTCATCCCCTATTGGCCCCTTTTCAGACAAACTTACTGCAAACTGTGGCTGTATTTAGTTTTAAAAGGATCCCTGGGGACGAGAGGGCGTGAGGGCTGCCTCCTCACACTGCGTGACAATGTCCCTCTAACACTGGCATTAATTCAGAGACAAAGGGACACCAGAAAGTCTCCCCTGTGTGGCCGAGGGGGCCCAGAGTTGTCACAGACCAGGAACCAGATAAGGAATGCAGGACCAATATGTTCGCGAGGTGGGTAGGGCTTTCCGGAAACAGACTTTAGGAAAAAGGCTCGAGAATCTCCTTTCGCACAAACGCTGTATCTGTAACAAATTGCCGGTCTCTTGTTCACCGTCCAGGAGAAATGATTCCCCGAAAGAAAAAGCATCCAAGATTTTACCTAGTTCTCCTCCCCACCCCCGACGTGACACAAAAGCCATCCTTATCACCCAAGTTCCATAATTCTACTTGGACTTGGACCCTCTTATCCTGCAAGCTTACCTCGTGTTCCAAAAACGAGGATCTAGAAGAGAAAACGGCATCCTTTCTTCTTGCAGAAATGGCTTTCCCATTTTTTAATCAACAAGCAGAAGTCGTCTTCTAATGTCCATGTGCTATTTCCTGAAATTGTATATAATGGGTTTAGGGAAGGTTAGGGGTGAGGGGGAAAGAGTTTTGAAGTTTGCTAAATGCCCACCGTCTCCATAACCACTCAAATCAGGCTATTTTTTTGGTCGTGCCTTTCAATTAAATATCTTTGATAATAAATGCAAATCAGGGAACAATAAATTATAACTTCGAGGCTGACCGGTGACTAATTACATATATTATAATTAACTCCAGTTTCCACACAAGGTCTTTATCTTAATAATCAGCCCATATACATTAGCATATCTTAAAGGGATTTGAAAAACCTGCTTTTGCGTCCGAAGAGCCGTCTGAACTTCCTCCCCTGGACTATGAGAGGGTGCACACTCAAAAGAGATGAAATTACTTTAAAAAGAAGTCTGGGCTAAATATAAGTTAAGAAACTCAGATTACAGGCATAAAACCCTGACTTAAAAATATTTATCCTAAATACACCCTCGGAGCGTCACTAAAGAGCCTTCAGACTCTAAGAATCTACAATTTCCACGAATCCTGGTCAACAGATCTTTAACCCTGCAAGCCTCTTGAAATGCCACCGTCGAAGTTTTGGGTTAAGATCCGGCCTTTCTCAGAGGAGACAGATTTTTCAGCAGCCCCTGACCGTCTTCTTCGAAAACCTGCAAGGAGAACCCACTTTTGGTGGGGGCGGGACAAGACGGCTGCCACAGATTTCATTCCCGTGCCTGCCTTCCATTCATTCTAGAAACTTAATTAGTTTCGGACCTGAAGTCAGCTGAGCTCTTGGGATTGTAAACAAGGCAAGGAGGACCCGCGTGGGCTCTCGGAAGCCCAGTCACGACAAAAAGTCGTGCCGACTTTGTGTAATATTCGAGTTTTGCTTTCCAGATCTGCTATGGGGTTTCGGGGTTCGCGCGAAGTGCGCAGGAGAAAAGGGGTCCGAGGTGCTCCCCCTGTCTGCCTGCAGCCTGCCTTTCTGCAAGACGATGCGAGCCTCCTCCCAGGCCTTTTTCTCTGGTGCTCAGGAGTCTCTGGGGTGAGCAGTTAAGCCTTTTGATACAGCTGGTAATCCCAGCTCTGGCCATTATCTGTGCATTTTCTAACTGTCCCTGGGTAATTGTCCAAGCGACTTAGACAAGTCGGACCAGCCAAAGGCACCGCGAAGGTCAAACCGCAATAGAGCATGCCCTGATTTTATCCAGGAGATTGATGCGCAAATCACCTTGATTTCGATTTGGCACCGGGGTTATAAAACGCACTTGCAATCACCGATAACATGTAAGATCAGGCCCGAGCGTGGGACACTGTATTTTATACCCTCCGTGGAGTTTTCCCTAATGCAACCATAAATCAGTCCGCAAAGCAGGGCGTTTGGTCCATGCTAATAGAGACGACAGCAAGGAGCCCAGGGTGTGTGGGGGATGGTGACATTTTTGGAACTTGGGTTGAGCTTGAAATCCTGAGCTGGTAGCAGGGAGGTACCCGGATGTAAATTTCAAGGGGGCCGGGGGACAGCAGGGGCTTCAGGAGAAGCCACGGGGTCACCCAGTGAGACCTGCGAGCACATGCCCCCGGGCGTGCCTAAATGTGTATCTCCAAGCACTTGGAGCCGAGGTGCAAAATCTTGAGGGAGGAGAGAAAAAGCACGAAATAGAAGGCAAAAATCTTTCTCATACAGGCCTTCGAGTGTGGAAAGGAGAATGAAGTATTGTAAGGAGAAACAATGAGCCGCCCAAAGCAGAAAACCACACCGATTGTAATAACTTTCAGCAAGAACGACGAAGTCATGCCTCTGGTATCTTTCCTGCCCGCCTCCACGAAAGGCTAGTGTGAAATTAATTAAAAAAAAAAAAAAAAAAGCACAGATTCTGCCTCTTAAAAGCTCACCAGCACCGGTCACCGTGGTTTATATGACCATAGTATAAAGCGTCCCGAATGGGAGACGTCACTCACTGGTCAGGAGATGTCGAGGTCCATCTGCCCCTTGGCATCGTGGCCAAAGTTCGGCCCCCAGATCTGCTTATGGAGCTCGCTCTGCTCCCCCAATCTTCCCCCCCCTGCCGCCGAGCCCCCCCTCCCCCATTCACCTGTAGGAGTCCAGGCCAGCAGTCATCTGGCCTTCCTCTGTGCAGGGGGAGGGCGGGCGCAAGGTCCACCACGCCTGCTGGGGAGCTTTCTAGAAAGAAAGAAAAATCCAGGTTGGAAAAAAGACACAGTGATGTAAATCCTTGCATAATTTTTTTTTTCTGACATTTTTATTCTTCTAGAGCTTCCAGACCTCTCCCTCCGTGTACAGCGAGTTAAGAATACCTTTGATGAAAATGGTTCCTCTGCTTAGGGTTGCACGGTTAGGTCTTTCCCCCAAGTGAGACAAAAAGTGGCAGACCGAATTTGCCGGGGAAATGGACCCCACTCGACACAACTAAAACTCCCTTCAATTCCAAGACATTTTCCTTCCGAACCTACACGTATTTAAGCCTTTCGTAAAGTTCCACATTCGTGTTCCTGAGTCCGGTTTAAGAGCGAACACGATTAGGGGTGGAAATTAAAGATACTAGAGAAACCCAGAGCCTTTGTAAACTTGCAAATAACCCAGAGGGTGGCCTTGGCCGAGCAGGAAGCCTATTTCTCAGCAGACTATCATTCCAGGTTTTACTTTTTCTTTTAATTAAAGTGGAAGACACACACACACACACACACACACACACACACATACACACACAGGCAGGCATACACGCTGTTTCTTTTTCATCCATCCTTTCTCTAATGATAGCCTCTCAAAGTAGGAAAATAAGTTACCAGATGAAAAATTTGCTTCCAGGTTAGAAAAGGGAAGGACCCTCCCAATTTTTAAAACTCCTAGGCTTGAAGGTGCTTTCTGTGCGCGATATCTGGCTTCATTGTATCCAAATGAAACGCTCTCGGTTCAGATTAAACCAAGTGCAAAGCAAAACAAAAAGATAAGAATGGAAAAGGAAGCCCCCTGCTGCACTTTGCCCGAGGTCACCAGGTCAACCCGAAATAGCCAAAAAAGAAAGAGAGAGAGAGAGAGAGAGAGAAAAAGAGAGGAAGGGAAGAAGAGAGGAAGGAAGAAAGAGAAGGAAGGAAAGAAAGAAAGAAGGAAAGAAAGAAAGAAGGAAAGGAAAAAAGAAAGAAAAGAAATGAAATTAAGAGGGAGAGAGAAAGAAAGAGAAAGAAAGAAGGAAAGGAAAGAAAAAAGAAAAAGAAAAGAAAGAAAGAAGAAAGAAAGGAAAAAAGAAAGAAAGAAAGAAAGAAAGAAAGAAAGAAAGAAAGAAAGAAAGAAAGAAAGAAGTTAAGAGGGAGGCAGGGAAAAAGAAAGAAGGAAAGAGGGAGAGAGAAAGAAAGAGAAGGAAGGAAGGAAGGAAGGAAGGAAGGAAGGAAGGACGGAAGGAAGGACCGAAGGAAGGAAAGGGCTCATATTCTCCTTCCAGGAGGCGGAGGCTTGTGCTGAGTGATTAGAGAAAAATCCAAACCCCTTTCCTGCACCCGGACTCTTGGTTCTCCCCGCCACTCTCCTGCACGAGGGGAACAATTTAGGGACATCTGCCCACCTGTGGACAGACCGAACCACCCCAGACCCACAGTCTTCTTCCCGAGGGGCCCCTCCCTGCCCCAGCCAGGTGGGCGCACAAAAAGTTCTTCCTTCGGCTTCCAGACAGCAGGGATCTTTCTGGATGGCTCCGCCCAGAGAGTACAGACAGAATGCCGAGGTGCCCAGAGAGTACAGACAGAACGCCGAGGTGCCAGCACAGGGGGAGAAGGCCACTGGCCCCGCGCTCCTGCCCGTGGCCCCCTGGGAACCTGGCTGAGGGCTAGGAGGCTGACCTGCTCGTCAGACGTGTCAGCTTGGAGCTGGAGAAGGTGACAGGGAGGGCGGGGCGTGCATCCTTCGAGGTGGCGGGCCGTGGGTATGAGGCAGGTTTGGGCGGGGGCGCGGGGGGGGGGGGTGAGGAAGATCCTGGAGCCCCCTAAGGCTGGATGGGACTTCCTGTGTGACCTTCATCGTCTCCTCATCGTCTCCTCGGGGGCACAGGGGGCCTGATCTAGCCTAGTCTGGCCGGCTTATGGTGAGCCATGAGGCCTTGGGAGTTAACCTGCCAGGGCCTCAGTTTCCTTGCTGGGACTAAGGGGGTGTTGATCCTATATTTAACGGTGCAATGCCAATGACCTGCCCGGACGTCCCGGAGACCCGGCCACCTGCGAGTTCTGCGACAGGGAGGTGCCCGCTCCGTCCGGCCCCTCCACCCACAGACGGGGGAACAAACAGGTCCTTCTGGTACCACTGAGGCCAGGCCGGCCGACCGAGAGTCTGCTAGCGGAACACTTAGCGGGCGCCTGGCACGCAACCGAGCCCAAGTCGAACAGGCCGGCTCGCACGTGTGTTTGCTTTCAAAAGTATTCTCCCTAAGGACAGGCGGGCAGGGAGTCGACCTATCGGACGGTCACCAATACGTCCCTCCCGTGAGGGTCCCGCTGCTACGGTCAGGAGACTCATCAGCCCCGAAGGAACTTCGTCCATGACAGTTGCGGGCTCGCAAAGGGGGCCAGAGCCGAGTGGGGGCAGGCAGGTGCCGCGCCGAGAAAACACACACGGACTCGTGAGACCAGGTCTCAACCCGGGGGGCCTGGGGGGGTCAGAGAAAAGGCAACTTTTGAGGAGGGCTTCGAAGCCGAGTGACGCAGAGCGGCCAGCAGGTCCCGGTGGCTGGCCTTCAACGCCCGGCGACAGAGCCGCACGCGGATTCCAGAAGTTCTACATGAGAGACCGCAGGGACAGGAGGGCCCCGGAAGGAGCAGGCCCTCCAGAGGCGGCGGAGCCCCCTGGCGATGTCGTCGAGGGGCGGCCCTAACTCCATCCGCGACGATGCATACCGTTGGACTGTCTGGGCCGGGCAGACCGGGGGCGCTAGAAACTTCCGCCCTCCCACCAAGGAGGGATACGGTATCTTCACAGGTATTATCCGGAGGCTCTTGGATCTTTATTAGTAATTCAAAGGCCAGCGAGGACTGGAGGGATTTAGGGAGAGGCCTACGGTGTCCCCCCTGGATAGACACACGGGTGTCGGGGCCGCACAGAACAGGCGAGCAGCTCTGACTCTCGCCGCCTCCGCGAAGGCAGGCCGGCCCGGGGCCAGAGGCTTCCAGCTCTCCGTGCGGGCACCAGCTTGCTCCCGCACCCGCGGCCTTGGCATCCATCAGGGTGTGCCTGTGTCCTTCCCTCGGCATCTTCCCGCCCCTCCTGTGGCTCTCTCTGTCCCCGGGACGCCCCACCTCCCGCAGACGCCGTTCCCGATAATTATAGTTTATTGATTCTCCCGGTGTTTGCTGCCCCTGGCGTCGCGTTCTTCGTGCCGGCCGGGCCACCTCCTCGTCCATCAACGGCCTGTGTCACTCGGGAGGCAAAGTGCTCGGGGTTCCAGTCCGGAGAGAGAGAGAAAGAGAGAGAGTTGCTGCAATGACCGGGGTTGGGGGACCTCTGGGAGGCGGGCCTGAGGACCTCCCCAGCCCTCCGCTCCCCTGCCCAGGCCCTGCGGGCTGAGTCAAGGGGGAGGGGCGACGAAATCAGAATCTTAGCGGTAAACATGGATGGATACTTACCCCATGCCCGGCGGGTCACTGTCCACGGGGGCAGTCTCCACCTCCTCCCAGACCCCTCCTATTTGTCACTAACGTATGACGCTGGCCCAGAGAGGTTCCGGGCTTGCCCAAAGTCACACAGCCGCTAAGCGGCACAGCTGGGGCATGCCCCCCGAGCCTGTGCCCACAGATCCCCAGCCATCCCCCCAAAAGCAGCAGGACCAATAAGGTGGGTGAGGCAGATGGCGTGAGGGGAAGGAAATACATCCCAAGATGCCAGTAAATTAAAAAAAAATGCCCCAGACTAGCGTGACGGGCAGACTCCCCGCCTATTGCCACCCAGACAGAGAAGGTCCGAGGCAGCTTGAGCCAGCGCCCCAGCTGCCGTCAGAGACAACCTGGCTCCCGAGCTGTTTACTTCTCGGCCATAAACAGGAAGGCCATAAAAGGGGCCCCTTTTGGTCAACCACTCGGGGGCTCCTCCCCCTCCGCCCCTTCCTTTTCCTCCTCCCCAGTGCATGTCCCCGGGCGGAGGGAGTGTTTCCTTTAGAATGCTGCTACCTCCCCAGGCCTTGAAGTGCCTCCCCTGGGCTGGACATTCCATCTGTGACGGTCATTCCCGAGTGGAGAGTCGGGGGAGCCGGCAGGGCGAGCGCGGAGCGCCCAAGGACAGGCGGTTCAGTGCCAGACATGCCGGGGTCTCCCCCCATCTCCACTGGTCCCCACTGATCTTTTAAACTAACGGATACCTAGGAACGACCCATTTCCTGGAAAGAGGAAACTGCATTTCTTAAAGAAACCCGAGAGAAAGAGGCAAGGATATGCAGAGGTGAGGAGAGAAATTAGACAGCGGGTCTCGAAGAATGTTCTCTAGGACCTGCTTTTCCAAGAGTTTCTGAAAAAAAAAAAGAAAAGAAAAGAAAAAAATAGATTCCATGCTAACGTAGGGTGCGTGTTGCCCTCGGAGATGCCCAGTGCTCCTGGGATATTAAAGATGAGAAGTCCTGGGGGTGCTTGGGGGGCTCAGTCGGTTAAGCGGCCGACTTCGGCTCAGGTCATGATCTCACAGTCTGTGAGTTCGAGCCCCACATCGGGCTCTGTGCTGACGGCTCGGAGCCTGGAGCCTGCTTCGGATTCTGTGTCTCCCTCTCTCTCTGCCCTTCCCCTGCTCATACTCTGTCTCTATGTCTCTCAAAAATAAAATAAAAACACTAAAAAATAAAATAAAATAAATAAAAAGATGAGAAATCCTGCAGCGAGGAGGTTTGGCTTCATTGCACTACTTAATTTTCCGACTGCCGTTGCTTACGAGATTCTATTTCCACAGGTGGCCCTTTTATTCTTTTTTTTTTTTTTTTTAAAGTAATCTCTATGCCCAACGCGGGGCTCGAATTCACAACCCCAGGGTCAAGTTCCCATGCTCTGCCCCCTGAACCAGCCCGGCGCCCCCAGCCTATTTAATGTCAGGGCATTTCACGTTCCCTTCCATGCTTTCGGAACCTCTGGGTTAACGTAGGAGGTCAGACGCTCTCGGACGCACTCGAGTCTCCTCTGACCATGACTTTCCTTGTCAGGGCCCTAGTGTTAGGAGTTACGGGTACAGAACCTTCCTAATTCTTCATCGTCCCGCTCCCCAGGAACCGGCAGAGCCCCACAAAGAGGCAAAGAGGAGGCAAGTCCAAGGTCTATACCTCGGCCTCCTCGGGGAGCGGCTAATTTGGGGTCCCAGCCCATCTCCGGTTTCTGGGAAGACTCGCTCCGTGATAGCCCCTGGTCTCTTTGGCCGAGTGACAACCCGCCACGTCCTGCTCCACCCCCCATGTTCACGGTGACACTCAAGCTTCCAGATCGGCCTCACACGGATCAGTTAGCGTTTCCTCAAGGAGTATTCGCACGTGAGGACGGCAGCCTCCTAGGAAAATTCGAGGAACTCTAATGAAACGTTTTCTGTGCGATGGAATCGCTGAAAATGTATGTTACTCTCTCTACACCAGGAACACCTTTAACCCCCGTCATCTTGCTGCACGAGACCTCTCCTCTCCAGGCCCTGGGCACCTGACTGCAAGCGTTCAGGCCGAGTGCTCCGCGGCCTTGAAGCCCTCCGGGACTGCTGCGTCTGTTACAGCCCTGCCGCCTAGGGCATACCTGCTACCGGTGTGAATTTCCAGTCGTCTTTGTTTGTTTCTTAATGAGAGGCTGGAGGCCGTAAGATCTCAAACCCGAGAGCCAAATAAAGGTCACCGATGCTTTGACCTCATGGTGTTAAAAAAAAAAAAAAAAAAAAAGGACTTCAGTCAGCTGCCTGTCTGTGATAATTAGGATTTCACATGGAAATGCTGGGTTTATGGCCTTTCTTTTAAGAGATCTGGCAAGGGGGCCCCTGAGTGGCTCAGTGGGTTGAGTGTCTGACGCTTGGTTTCGGCTCAGGACACGATCTTACGGTTTGTGAGACCGAGCTCCGTATGGGGCTCTGTGCTGGCAGTGCGGAGCCTGCTGGGGATTCTCTCTCTCTGCTCCTCCCTCACTAGTGCATGCTCCCTCTCTCTCTCTCTCTCTCAAAATAAATAAATAGGGGCGCCTGGGTGGCTTAGTCGGTTAAGCATCCCACTTCGGCTCAGGTCATGATCTTGTGGTTTATGAGTTCGAGCCCTGCGTTGCGTTCTGTGCTGACAGCTCAGAGCCTGGAGCCTGCTTAGGATTCTGTGTCTCCCCCTCTCTCTCTGCCCCTCCCATGCTCATGCTCTGTCTCTCTCTGTCTCTCACTAATAAATAAAAACGTTAAAAAAAAAAAAAAAGATGTACATTGCCCAATTAGATTGAGCTCTAGTACCCTTTTCTAGAGAATACCTGTTATTCCTCATACCCAGGTTGGGATCCCGTTATCAAATTTTTAAAAGGAATTTTAGCTGTTTGTTTACCCAAGGATTCAGGTTGATAGATAGGGAATTGCCCGTTACCTTTATACATCAGTCTTTGGGGACCAGTGACCTGAGAGTTCCCGGGTGTCTCATTATCTTTAGGCGCCCTCCCAGACACGGTTCCGGGTGGCCGGTTACCAAAGGGAGTTAATTAGGTGCGGTCGTCCCCGGGACCTCCCCATCCCTTCCTCCAAGAGTGAGGTCCACGGAACTGGGTACCTCAGTCACCCTCACTGCCTCAGAAGCATTGCCCCTGAATTCTGCTTGCTCTGGGTTAAATGCAGAAAGTGGGAGCGAGGGCCACACTTACGAAGACCAGAGGGAGGAGAAATGGAGGGCGGCAATCCACTGAAACCAGGCATCTGTCTGTCCACTGCCCTTCCCAGCTGGGCTTCTCCCGAAGCAGACAGGAATGCCCCCTCTTGGAAGGCAGACGACCCCAGCAAGTAGCCTTGCTCCCTGCCGCCCGCTGTCCAATTTTGTATCATGTCCCCTGGCGTCAGCTCCAAAATAATTTTGGTTCTCAACCCATTCATCGGCGACTATATGCCTGACTTCAAATTGTGGTGTATTTTCCCGCTAAGGATCCCCAGGCCGCCTTTCGGGTGCTCAGCGAGTATGTTCCAGGCCCTCTAAGAAATCACAACTTCAGACGGAAGGTCGCTCTTGCTGGTGGCAAGTGATTCAGCATTTTACCAGGGCGGCGAACTTATCAACAGACTCGCCGAGACCCAGCTTGTGTTTCGGGGTATTTTACTACCTGGGGTCAAATGTCTGTCACAGATTTTCGGAGCCCAAATTTGACTTGGAACAACCTCAGACGGTCTCTGTAACGCACACTGCATCGCGCCCTATAAACGGCCAAGGCTTCCGCCGGCACACGCCCACCTTCTAGCTCCATATCACCATGGCGCCTAAAAGGTTTTTAATATAGATATTAAATATATCCATATCATCGCTTCAGCGAGAGCACGAGTGGGGCTTTTTCCTCTGGGGTCTTCCGGGCTATTTGCTGCTGACATCCACTATTAAAAATAAACCTACCCCGAGGAACTAGTCATTTTACACGGTATTAGGACTAATGTTATCATTTAAGTAGCTGTGGAGATTTGCCAACTACAGAGGCCCCGGATAACGATGGAGACATGATCGTGCGAGATAATCTTCTGGCGGAAATGACTTCCATCATCTGTAATATGTCGTTGAGACGCTTATTTAAGACTTAGACTATTGAACAAATATTGATGCGTTCCACAGAATAAGAAGCATCGATGTCACGGTCAGATAAAGCAACAGATTCACTTCTGGGGCCTGGGGCTGGACTGGGTGTGAGATGTCCCGGAATCTGGGCAGCGAGGAGGGGAAGGAGGGGGGAGGAGAGTGGAGGGAGGAGGGAAACCCACTCCAGGCCAGCCGCCTCCCTTTTAGGCACACGCCGGGCACTGATGCGGGCGAGTTTAAGGAACCTCCACCGTGGCCTTAGAAAGAAGGTAGTATTTTTACCCCCATTTGATAGTTGAGGCAAAGTGAAGGGCAGCAAGCCGCCGCTAGGATGTGGCAGAACCGAGATCCGAACGTGGTTCTGACCCAGAAGGCCGCGCTCCCGCGCCAGACGAGGGTTGTCCTGGCCATCGGCGGAGGGGCCGAGACTCCGACGGCTTTCTCTCGGCCCCCCGTGGGGCGGAGAAGTGAGTTGACGATGTAGTTCGGCAACCAATAAATTTTTTGTTTTGAGCATCCGCGATGAACTAAGCACTGTGTTGGGCGCAGAGCATACAGAAGCGAAAAAGACCTAAGCCCCGACCCCAACACAACTGCCGGACGTCCCCGTGGAGAGCCTCAAAGTTTGGGAGAAGTCGGATGCCCACGTCGAATGCCTGCGAGGCGTGGTTAAGGTCCGCGCCCGGGCTCTAGGCCTGCGCTGCTTTGTAGAGAGACTTGGATAGACCAGAGGGACCCCTTCGACCCCATCAGACCCAGAGCTTCTCACGCGAGACTCTCCCCGTCACAACGGGCTTGGGGCGCCCAGAAGATATTCTTCCTCCCTATGTATTGCTAGTTTCCGTTCTTTTCTGTTATACAATACCGCGTCACCCGTCCACGGTCTGTGCGACCCTCCTGTAGCCCAGGAAAGTGGGGAATCTTCGCCCATTTTGCAGATGGAGACATCAAAGCCGACAGAGGCAAAGTGACTTATCCCAGAGCACACAGAGTGAGACAGTAGAGACACTGCCTTCATCCCACCACGAACCCACGGGAGAGGACCACAGTAGCCGGGCCCTTTGAAGCAGGTGCTATTATGTCGCCCATCGTAGAGCGACAAACCCCAGGCACAGAGCGGTAAGTCACCAGACTTCCAGGCCCGCCTAATGAGGTTAAGCCCTTTTGAAACAGGCGGCTTGATTTTACTCATGATCGGCCACTTCTTCTTTGATCATATTGCTACCACTCTGGGGACAGGAGCCTTACTAAAGGCCAAACAGTGAAGGGATCTCTCTCTTCTTGTCCCTCTTCTCCTCACTTTCTCCGGAATCCTGGGATCCCTGCAGCCTCATAAGAGCTGGAGCGATCTATTTTTACATGGAAAGGACACACAACTCACAGGAGGGGTCCCGGCTGGGGGAGGCAGAGGGATGAAAGGAGACCCCAGCGCGGGTTCTAGGGGAGAAATGGTGCCGACGGTGTCGCCTCCGGTTACACTGCACAGCTGGTCTGACGGGATTTGGCAAAGTCAAGCCCCGTCTCCCTGCTAGTCATTTCGACCTGCTGCATTCGCGTGTACGTATGATATCTGTTATCCTAATTATATCTATTTCCCCAGGTACGGAGAGACATACCCCGGAGTTGGGGTGCCCATTACCAGATCACACGGGCCTCCGCAGCTGTGTTTTGATTAGCAGAAAAGGTTCCCTTTTAGGGTGTGACAAGCGCAGCCGAGCGTCTCGCAAGGGAAAATCAGAGGTTTCTCCAAGGCAGGAGTGAGAACGACCACAAAGAATTAAAAGGAGAATAACCTTAATGGTTTCGACTGTGAAAGCTCAGTCACGCTTCAGGCCTGCCATCCATCAGGCAGCGTGGCGCTGGAGTGCTCCCGAAGCCCCCATCCCCGCTTCTGGAAGGAGGGGATGGAGGGGTGGGGGGGGTTGGGGGGGGTGGGGGGGAGCCCAACCCACCATTCTCCCAGGCGGGGCTCAGCAGGGGGAGGCCAGGAAGGTGAAGAGCTCCGGGGAGGGTTGCAGGAGGGAGTGCCAGGGCACTGTGGACCCTGCCACCTTCCCATCTGCCTCCAATGACTTGCAAAGGATATGCAAATGTTTATGCAAATCAGCGAAGCCTTCTTTTAGACCCTGAGGCTCTGGGACTCCTTTCCGAAGACAACATGTCTTATTTTCGCATCTGCGGGCTCCCACCATGGAGGAAGGGCTGCCCCCTTTCTTGCCCCCACTCCGGAGGCTTCCTTGGGGGTCTTGGGTCTCTGTGTTACGAACGCGGCTTATGGGTCAATACCTCAGGTGGGAAGCTTGTGAGTCCTTCGTAATATGTGGCACGTTCGTAAGTTCTATCCTGTTTCACTCTTGACAACTCTTACGAGCGGGTTTTAGGACCCCAACTGCACTGAGCCTAAAGGCACTCAGTGGCTCGCCCAAGGCCAAATGGCCAGGCCAGCTGGAACTCTGTTTTTTGGTTTTTTTTTTTAATGTTTATTTATTTTTGAGAGACACAGAGACAGAGCGTGAGCAGGAGAAGGGCAGAGAGAGAGGGAGACACAGAATCCGAAGCAGGCTCCAGGCTCTGAGCCGTCAGCACAGAGCCCGACGCGGGGCTCGAACTCACAGCCCGCAAGATCACGATGCGAGCCCAAGTCGGCCGCCCGACCGACGGAGCCACCGAGGCACCCCTGGAACTCTGTTTTTAACCCTTGTGTTCGAACTTCGAGTCTGGTGCTACTCCTTCCACATTTTCCTGACCAAGATATGGCATGTGCCGAATGGTGCAGGACTGGAGAGGCCGGGAATCAGGAGAGGGGATTCTCGATACCATCCCCAAAAGGACCACGCCGCAGAGGGGGAGCAGGGCTTTGTGGGTCGAAGATGCGCCCCGGGTGATTACGAGGTATTCAAGCAGCTATGTCTGATGGAAAGTTATTAATCCATTCTTTCCTTCCACAAATACTTACCGAAGGTCTACTCTGTGCCAGGCACTGTTCCACACGGCTGACCTTCAGCTGGAGGCAGACGGGTCTCAGCCGCGCTAAGGGCTCTGACAAAAAAGAAACAGATTGGCCGAGACCAGTTTAGACGGGATGGTCTCTGAGGAAGAGCATCTGAGTCAAGGCTCCTTCTAGAACATGAGCAAGCCCTGCGAGAGCTGCAGGGAGAGGCTCTCGGCAGGGGTGCAACATGACAGAGGTTCAGGAGCTTCTAGAAAGGGCCAGGATTGAGAAGCAGAAAGGAGGCGGGCTGGCTGGAGCCGGCTAGAGCAAGGTAGTCACGGGCAGATGGTTCGAGATGAATCTGGAAAGGGAAGCTGGTGGGAGCCCATGCAGAGCCTCAGAGGGGTTTTTTTAGGTAGCCTTTAAGCTGCCCCCAAAGTTGGATCTTAAAATAAGATTTTTTTTTTCAGGGCGCCTGAGTGGCTCAGTTGGTTAAGCATCTGACTCTTGGTTTCGGCTCAAGTCATAATCTCATGGTTCATGAGTTCGAGCCCCACGTCGGGCTCTGCGCTGACGGCACAGAGCCTGTGAGGGATTCTCCTTCTCCCCCGGCTCAGGACCATGCTCTGAGCACCACGGTGCTAAGAATGTACCGCCTATATCACGGGAAAGTTTTGTTTTTTGAAACCCTTGTTTCAGTGATATGTGTCTTCATGTGTACTAGGTCCTGCTAGAAAATGTATTCCTTTAAGAGTGGGTCATACTTGAAGAAGCTGGGAGGCCCTTCAATTAGAAATTTAGGACCTTTCTTTAGGAATCCTCGTCCTTGAAGGTTCCAGTGAACCCAGCTGGAAACCTGTGGCTTCCCTGAAAATAAATAAACCGGCAGATACGTGAATGAAAACCAAAAACTAAATTAAAGAAAGTCTATCTGGAAGAGGAAATAGGGTTTATTCATAGCCTCGCCTTGGCCTTGATTTATCCTACCAAACCTTCTAAAATACTTGGATAGAAAGCCCAGGATCACGCTGTCGCTTGTCTCCCTGGCTCCTGACTTCAGGGCCCGGAGGCACTCTGGCTGCTGGGACCATGTTTTGCCATCCTGAAGCCATCCCCACGGGGCCGCCATTCCGTAGAAGGTCCCCCAGCGTCCAGTCCTCAAGAAGCAAACCCACTCGCCTGGCTCGCCCTGCGGCTCAGTGGTTTTCCACACACACCTGTTGGCTGCTCCCTCTGTCATTCAACCCTCCTCCTCCTATAAGCTGCCCCGGTTCCAGACCCCCATGGGAAATTGGGGCCGAGTCCCAACTTCTGGCTCCCGGCCAGTTCTGACGCCAGTTCTAGAAGCATGTCGATCCCCGTTCAGGAGCAGGCCAGCCTGGTGGGGAACTGGAGGCCTCTCTCTCTCTCTCTCTCTCTCTCTCTGAAAGGCCCACGGAAAGGCGGCAGCCCCTGGAAGCTGCACTGTCTCGGTGGGTCCAGCCTGCTGTGACAAAGGACCACAGACCACTTGTAGCGAAGATGAGTAAGACCGTCGGGTTGGAAATACCCAGAGCCCGGGGAAGGGGTGGCACACACCGGCAGATGCGGAATCTTAGGGACAATTCCGGTTTCATCACTGTGACTCTGATGGCGTTCTTGGGAGTACGCTGGGTTGTCAGAGCCCAGGCTGGGGACAGAATCACTAAGGAGCCTGCAGAGCCATTCAGAAGGAGCCGACCTCCCACTTCGCCTCCTCCCGGCGGCCATTTCTTCCCATCTGTCGGCCCCTCGTGGCGCAGCTTGGTGGGGGCCACATCCGTGATGCCCCACCCCCGTCCCCTGTTCCCCTCTCGCGGGCAAGCCATCTTGCACCTCTCTCCGGCAACTCTGATTCTGCCTCGAATGGTGGGGGGTGGGGTGGTTATTCATCCTGTCACTTACCTGCCACAGCGGCACAGCACCAAGTCTGGGACAGGACAGAGGTTCTGCAGGAGCCCACGCGTAGGAACCTGCCATGACGCCTGTCGAGTGTCCCAGCCGACGTCCCCGGGGGTCCCGGTGAAGGCTCCTTAAGCTGTGGGCACATCTGTCTCCTGAGCAGTCTGCAGTCTCCTTGAGGGCAGGGCCTGTGCTGTGTCTGTGTGTCCAGCTCTGTTAACCACCATTTTCGGAAAGATCCAGCAGCTTCCAGAGCACCCTCAAGAGGAAGAGGTGAGATTACAGAGAACTTTAGTCTCCTTGGAAGATTCCAGGCAGAGCCAAAGTGCCCGGACTCACGATGGAAGTGCCCTTCCCTCTCTCCTGCCACCCCTCCCTTCCGTGGCACTAAGGTGGCTATGATGGAATCCGTGGGACTACCCTCCCAGGACTTCCTTTCTAGGAACTGTCCCACTCCCCACTGGGAAGCACGGTACTTTGTGACTCCAGACCACAGGCGGCTGGCCAGGGATTGGCCAGTCTGTGCCACGCGGAACCACGGAGAGCCCTTTTAGGGATCCTTGAAATGAAAACTGAAAAGAGCATCGGGGTGCTTGGGTGGCTCTGTCGGTTGAGTGTCCAACTCTTGCTTTTGGCTCAAGTCATGATCCCAATGTCACGGGATCAAGCCCTGGGCTGGGCTCAGCACTGAACCTGGAGCCTGCTTCGGATTCTCTCTCTTTCTCTCTCTCCCTGACCCTCTCCCCAGCTCCTGTGCTCTCTCTCTCTCTCTCTCTAAAAATTAAAAAAAAAAAAAAAGCATCCAATATCTTGGAGTGAGGCATGGAGTGTTCTAGGCGGCCGCATTTCCTTCCATGAGGGCATCTCAGAAGTGAAGGAAGCCGGTCTGCAAGTGGCTAGGATGGAGCAGCTACCCTGTGAGAAGCCGAACACGAGATGGAATGTTCCGGGGCCTTGTGAGCCTCTCCTGCCCTTGGTTCCTGAAGTCCTACTGCATCTTCGCTGAGGTTCTCCAGCATCTACTCAGTCCCTTTCTTCCTGACACAGGGTCCACTTGGATTTTTGTCGCTTGCGGCCCACGGCGTCCTGACGAATGGTGCGATCCTGCTCTGAGAAGGCTCTCCACCTGGGAAATGTAGTGCCTTTGGTGAAGGGTCTTCTCTGCCCTACCCCCACCCGTACCCCACACCACCCTTCCTCATGGATGGTACCAGTAACTACAATCGGGCGGCAAGCTCTGTTTTAAAACAATGTGGAGGGACGCCTGGGTGGCTCAGTCGGTTAAGCGTCCGACTTCGGCTCAGGTCATGATCTCGCGGTCTGTGAGTTCGAGCCCCACATCGGGCTCTGTGCTGACGGCTCATCAGAGCCTGGAGCCTGCTTCAGATTCTGTGTCTCCCTCTCTCTCTGCCCTTCCCCTGCTCATGCTCTGTCTCTATGTCTCTCAAAAATAAATAAACATTAAAAAAAAAAAGTTAAAAAAATAAATAAATAAAGCAATGTGGACAAATAAAATGAACGCAGAAAGGGAATGAGAGGTGGTCAGGAGAGCTCCAGGGCAGAGTGTCTGTGAAGAGAAGTGTGTGAGCCACAGACTGGTCGGATTCTGAAGTCCGGGCTGGGAAGAACAATGAACAGATAACGTATCTTCGTTCTTTTTATACCGCTGCTCTGTAGTAACAGCATGTATGAACTAGAGAAAGAGACAAACCCGATCACAGGGATCGGTATGGGAAATCAATTTCCGAGCCTGGGTCCTGGTTATAAATGATGGATATTTACATGCATTGCTATTCCCTTGAGCGGCCCACGGTCGGCTCCCTAATACCTGCGTCTCTCCTCCGTCGTCGGGAAAGGCCATGCCGTTTGGGGCTTGACGCCATCTCCGGGACGGGTCTGAGCCGAATCGCACCCAGCGTGTGTTTGAGCCGTGCTCACATGACCCAGTTCTGGTCCGTGAGGCTCCAGGAGAGGTTTGCCAGAGGCTTCTGAGAAAGTTCTGACATGTACTTTAGAGAGAGAGAGAGAGAGACTATGACAGGGAACTGTCATTCTCCCGAGAGGGATGTGAACAAGGAGGCAGGGAGCTCCGATGCCTGTGACTGTCACCTTGCAGCCACCAGGGGACCCAGCCTCACGACGAGACTGGCGCAGGCCCCCAATGTCATGGCCGAGGCCCTGGATGAACCCCTCTGAGAACGGGAGCTACGAAATCTCATGAGATCAGTCTGAGTAGACCGCCAAGTGATGGTCAGCCCTGAGCTCAGCCCCATCGATGAAAGGAAGTGCCTCACGAAAGGCAGAGCCACCAAGTGGGGAGAAGCTCAGTGTCTGCAGTAGGAGAGTTCAAGTGCAAATCCCAGCTCTGCCATTTTATGTCTGTGGACACCGGGGAATCTGCCCAACCCTTCTGAGCCTCAGTTTATTCATCAGTGCGATGGGGCCATTCATGTTACTCTGGTGGTTATTCGCCACGTTGGGCTATGTAGAACCCAGCCCCCCACCCAACCAACATTCAAAACTCCTTTTGGGGAATCCCCCCGGTGGGTGGAAGCTAGAGCTTGCCTGACATTATTGGTGCCTGAAAGATAAGATCCTTTGTTCCTCCCCTGACCCGTCCAAAATGGCGGGTCATTTTTTTTTTTCTTTTGGAAAGTAAACTCTACTAGAACCCAATGTGGGACTTGAACTCCCAACCCCGATGACCAAGAGTCACATGCTCTACTGACTTGACCAGCCGGGCACCCCGAAGGGCAGGTCTTGACGTAAGCCCAGCGTACGCTGACTGAGTGGGCTCTAGGGCATGGAGGGGATGGGGCAGCAGGGCCGGCACACGGAACGGCCTTCCCCCGCTGCCTGATCCTCTGGGACTCACTGCGTCCCCGCCTCTTTCCACAAGCTCGTGTTTCCGCCTTCCATCCACTCTGGAAGCCCCAGCACCCTTCCCACAAACTCCGTCCTTCTGGAACGGCAAGTTGGCTTTGGTTGATTGCAGCCAAGAACGCCGCCGTATCAAAGGGCCTTCTTTGTGAGGCTGCCGTGAAGCCTATCACTGTGCCCGCACTTGAAAAGCATCTCGGTGAATGCCTGGCTCAGTACGTGCAGCCGTTGAGATGATTACGGACTCAGATGGTCCCCTGAAGGGACGATCTGAGTGAAACACAAGGTTTTAATTGACCAAGAAGGGGACACAGAATCCTCGTCGCCGAACTGGCAACCTTCCCTCCACGCTCAGTCCCGCGCCCGCCACGTTCACCATGAATTTGCGACACTCAATGAACACAACAGCATGAAGGCCCAGACCACCCGAAGGCCGAAACACCAGCAGACGAGGACGTCGAGGGATGATGTGGGCAACCAATGTTCTTTACCCAGAGTTTGCTGGCCAGAGTGTGAAAGCCACGTGACGGTCTGGGCGACGCGCGGCCAACAGGCAGCCTGAGGAAGTCCGGGCAGCGAAGGACGGGGTTCTAGGGCGGAAGTCGAGATCAGATCTGGAGTTCGATCTGTAACTGCTCTGCCTGGCCTCGCGACCATCGAGCACGCTTTGAAGTAGATGAGCCTGCTTCTTACCTGATGGCGGCTACGAGTCAGGCGAGGGCGTGTGAGGCTTGACTTTGCGATTTGGTATGTTCCAGGCGCCAAGTGATCACAGCCATCGATACCAACGTCTTCTTCTTCCTCCTAACATTTATAGAGTCATCATCAAACCCCAAAGACGGGCTACACATTTTATACACATTAGTCCAATAGGGCCTTCCAACAACCTAGGAGGCCAGTACTATTATGGTCATTAAGAGACTAAGACTTGGAGAAATCCGAGTGCCTTGACCTGGCCCTTACCCACTCGGCTGCACAGCCAGGTCGCCAGGAAGGCCCCTCTCCCCAACAGCCCACTCACACCTTCTGACCCATTTCAGGCAGCCTTATTCTCAACAGACACGACCACCGACAGAGCTTTTGCTAAAGCACCGTCGTGTTTTTCCTCGGAAGATGGGTTTTCACGCCCTGGTTGGGGCTGATGGCAGGTCCTGTCTCTTCTACGTTATAAACGCTTATGGACACGCCATAAAGACACCCCCTCGGTGCTGGCGCCAACGTATCAATCAAGGCTGTTTAATCCCACATGCCAAGTCGGAGGACTGGGTACACACTCCTTTCTGTGAGTTTGGCCTGCGGGCGTCGGGCGTGCAAATCTCCCCTCACACCCCAGGGCTGGGGGGAGGGGGGACCCAGAAAAAGGATTAATTACGAATGAGCTTCTCAGGTGTTCCGCCCCAGATTCATTGCTTTCGGGCCCCCTGTGCCGACGGTGGGAAAACGAAACACAGCCCCGCCGCTTTGATGAGGGAAACAGATCAGAAGACGCATGTATCTTTTTGAAAGGTCACTGCGCGTGCAGACCCGGCCCGTGTCTGTGGGGGCACGGCACGGCGATGGGAGGGGAGAGGCCGTAAGGACGATCCTGTCGCGGATGCTGTCACCGTGGCAGGCAGCCGCAGGTCCCCGGTGCCAGCACCACGCTGCGGGGCTGCGCCGCAGCCCCTGACTTGTTCACTTGTCTTCCCTCGCTCCAGGGAGGTGGGACGCAGACAGCTGGTACAGCGCGCGGATGGAAGTGCCTGTGGCCGGGGCATTTCTCAAGTCAGACCCAGATGGTACCCATCGCTAGCAGTAAAAAGGCTGCCAGAGACAGAATCGAGGCCCGTCCCGTCGTGGGCTCGTCTCGGCCTCTTTGATAAGCATCCTCGGCACGAGCTGGCAGCGGAGAAGCCATTTCCAGGATGCGACACGCCGCCCGCCTGGCACCTGCCCGCCGCTTCCCACTTCGACATTTCCTTGGGCCGTGAGCCAGCTCTCCCCCGGCTCCCCCGCGCTGGCCGGGCCATCCCCAAGGATCCGCCCCCCCCTCCCGCCCCCGTCTTATTCCTGTGCGTTGTCAGAGGAGCAGAGCCCCCCTCCCCTCCCCAGGACTGCTGAGACTGCTGCCGCAGGGGTTTGGGGCAGCTCCCAGCTGGGGGGAAGGTGTGGCCGAGCCCCACGTGCTGCCGAGAAGCTTTCCAAATCCACTTGCTCCAGGGAGGCCACACCTCATTAGGCGTTCCTCGGGTTTTGGAGAGGAAAAGGTGTTATTCTGCCAAACGAGTTGTCTCGCGTGCTTTCTTCTTCTTCTGTCTTGGAGGGGGGGGTGGCGGCGCACAGGGAGAAACAGCCAAGTCTGGATGTCGCAGCCAAGGTGTCTCTAAGCACTTTGCCTCCTCCTGCTGATGTCAGCCAGAGGGAGAGACGGGCAGGGGCCAAAGAGCTCGAGGGTCTGGTTCTGAAATAGATGGCACGGGCATACACACACAACCCCCCCACCACCGGGGCTCTTGGCTCCCTTCCTCCCTCTGCACGTGGACCGGGAAAACGAAATCACCCCACCCACGACCCTCACTGCACAAGGCAGAGCGGTGAGGTGTGGGGAGGGCAGGGAGCGCGCGTGCGCGCTGGCCTTGGTTTGAACCCACAGCGCTAAGAGGCTATCGGCCTTGAAAGTTAGAAAAATATGGGGCGCCTGGGTGGCTCAGTCGGTTGAGCGTCCGACTTCGGCTCAGGTCATGATCTCTCGGTCTGTGAGTTCGAACCCCGAGTCGGGCTCTGTGCTGACAGCTCAGAACCTGGAGCCTGCTTCGGATTCTGTGTCTCCCTCTCTCTCTACCCCTCCCCCACTCACGCTCTGTCTCTCTCTGTCTCAAAAATAAATAAACATTAAAAAAAAAAAGAAAAGAAAAATAACAGAAGGATGGGGCGCCTGGGTGGCTCAGTAGGTTAAGCATCCAACTTAGGCTCAGGTCATGATCTCGCGGTTCCTGGGTTCGAGCCCTGCGTCGGGTTGTGTGCACTCCCTGCCCCCCCCCCCGCCAAACTCATGCTCCGTTTCTCACTCTCTCAAAAATAAATAAACATTAAAAAAGAAAGAAAGAAAAAAAATAACATGAGATATTTTTTTCCACTCCGCAGTCAGCTGAGAAACCTATAGAATAGTCACAGGCGGAACCGTGGAAAGAATTCTCTGGAGGAGGTGCCTTCCGAGCCAGGGCTTCCTCAACCTCCGCACGCTGACATCTTGGGCCCTGTGACTGTTTATTGTGGGGACTGTCCTAGGCATTGTTTAGCAGCATCTGCGTCTCCACTCCACTACGCGCCAGGGACGCAGCCCAGTCACGACGACCCAAAATGTTCCCATCCGCTGCCAAACGTCCCTGAGGGTGGACATTGCCCCCAGGAGGAAACCTTGCTTCTGGCAAAGGTGCGCAGGCGGGAGTAAGCCCGGACATCCGGGATCTGGGGATAAACCTTCCAGAACCCACACGACTAATACCCATGTCATCAAACTGCCAAGAGAACGGACTAAGGAGACGTGACAGGAGATGTCATAAAACAATCATCCTCATCATTAGCCACCTTTGCTGGAGTGCCCAGTATGTGTCAAGCAGGTGCCAGCCACTCAACACACACCATGTCTAACCAGTATTAGTGGTTACGAATGCCAGTGCCATGCGCTGGTGACTCGGAGTTGCGGGCAGCCAGGGCCACGCTGTCACCAAATACGGCAAACAGGAGCTACCGTGGCCAGGCCACACTCGCTGCTGCAGGAGCAAACGGGACTGTGCTTCTGGTGCCTTCACAGGTGCGGTGCCCGACCGGGGACGTTTCTGGACCCTGGACGAGCTGGACATCCAAGCCACGCTCCTGTTGGAAGATCGCCACCCTAGCTGGGCCCCCGGTCGTCACCCCATTCCTCCCTTGCATGACTTTACCCTGTGCCGGCCACTCATTTGCCCCCTCACCGCGCACAGTGGTCCGGGACCCGCCGCACCTGCATCGCCTGGGAGCTCGCTGGAAACTCTGGAACCTGCTGGCAGGCCCCGCTGCTCACCTTCCACTCCAGGATCTGCATTCCAACAAGATTCCGGCTTCTTTCTTTCTTTCTTTTTTTAAATTTTTTTAAATGGGGGGGAGGGGCAGAGAGAGAGGGAGACGCAGAATCGGAAGCAGGCTCCAGGCTCCGAGCTGTCAGCCCAGAGCCTGATGCGGGGCTCGAACTCAAACTGTGAGATCATGCCCTGAGCTGAAGTCGGCCGCTTAACTGACTGAGCCACCCAGGCGTCCCCCTCCCCCCGCAGGTTATTTCTGAGTGAAGTTTGAGACACTCCTCTCTCCCTCTCTCTCTCTCTCAACAGTACGAGGCTGCGAGCATCTGTCAGCAGTTTAGAGCATGCACAGATGCACTTCGACAGCCTGTCTCTCCCCAGATCCACTCACTCAACAAATATTTACTGAACACCTACCATGTGTCCCGCCCTTGTGGCGCCAACAGTCGGGCACCCTCGCCAACACCCCCAGACAGGTGACTATACAGAGGAAGCCGCTAGATTTACATACTTAATGAACTCCCACCAGCTTAAGAGCCTGGGGGGGGTGGTGGGCGGTGATCCTGCTACTAATAACCAGAGCAAAAGGGTTTTAACTCCAACATCCTTTTCCTGCATCCCAGCTCTTTCTTCCACACCCATACTGCTTTTCGACTACAATCATCAGGGCAAAAAGAAGAAACAGAAGTTGCTGCCTGTCTTAATTACTCAGTCATCCCGAAGGCGGGACTGGGGGCTGGGGTGGGGGTGGGGCACTCGGCTCTACCTTCTGTTGTGAACTCATCTAGAGGGGCGCCTGGGTGGCTCAGCTGGTTAAGCGTCCGACTTTGGGTCGGGTCACGATCTCACGGTTCGCGGGATTGAACCCCGCATCCGGCTCTGCACTGACAGCACGGATCCTGCTTGGGATTCTCTCTCTCTCTCTCTCTCTCTCTCAAAATAAATAAATAAACTTAAAAAAATGAACTCATCTAGAGTGGGAGACAGTTTAATCCACGGGGGTAAATTTTTTGCTTCAGGCTCTTCAGCGGGCGCACAGTTCTAAATCAAAGGCGTTTTTTGTTGTTGTTGTTGTTTTGTTTTTAAATCAAAAGCGTTTAAAGATCATCCATAAAAAAAAAAATACAAAGCAACCACAGCTCTGGAGATTGTAACAATCTACACCGTCACATTGTATCTTCCGGTCATCTTAAATCAAAGCAGAGGTCCAGATGGCGCCCACCCACGGACTCCAAACCTCCGCCCCAAGTCCCCTCCTCACCCGGGCTTCCTAAAACTCGAAAAGTTTTCTTTTTTGTTATCGCTTCGTTCCGTTTGGTTTCGTTGACTTTTGCCCTCTCCTCACGATGTCAGGAGGCCTGGTGTGAGGCACCAGGCGGCTCCAAACCCCTGTGAGTCCAGGGAAATGACTCCAGGGCCCCGGTGTTCCCATCTGTAAAATGGGAAACACGGGACCTGCTTTAGCGAGTTCCTGGGGGCATTCGGGAAGCTCATCAGCGTGAGGGCTGTGCTCGGTCTGAAGCCTGAGTCCTGGCAAGTATGCGACCGGGTGGCTATCTTTTTTTTTCCGAGAACATTCCGGGGGGTGGCTGAGGGCTGATAGATGGGGCCCGAGGAGTCTTTCTTAGGAGTTCTCCAACACACTGGGTTGAGTTGCTGGGGGTATGACAAAGGCAAAGCCCCATTCAAATGTGGGGGAAGGAGGTCAACAGAAGGACCTCGCCACCCTAGATGCCTGAAGGAAGGCTTGCCGCCATCCCCGGCAGGTGCTCTGGGGACCTTCAGGAAAATAAAAAAGACGGCTGTGAACGTCTCAGGTGGGGGATGGGGTGGACGAGTCACAGAGACGCCTGACCTCCTTCTGGTTCTCGAAGTTCAGGGAACCCCCCGCTACATGAGCCGTAGACCCCCCCTGAGACGAGCTGAAAATGCCGGGCATCTGTTCTCCCAGGGTCCCAAATGCCCTGCCCACGACGTGGACTCAGGAGCCAAGGCCTGTAAAGAATCCAGTCTCCTGAAGATGTCACAGGAGCGGGAACGGCAGCCAACGCCCAGAAGCTTCTACGGGGCCCACAGCTTCTGCAGGGGCTGCTTCCAGTGGCAAGAGTGATGTCTCCTCAGGAGCTCTTCTGGAGACCAACTCAAGACAGGCTGAGCCGGATTCTCAGGCCTCTTAAGGCATCTGTGAGACCCCCAAGTCCCTTAAAAAGGTATGTCTCAGTTGAAATTCAGGGTTCTCTTGCAAAGCTAAGGACCCGGATGGAAGCGCCCCTCAGCTTCATTTCGGGTCCTCGGTTTAGCTGGTAGAGAGACGCAAGTACGTGCTGAGGGAGAAGTCCCCACCACTCACCCGCCTCCTCCACGTCAGCGGGAGCGCTTCTCAGAATGAGATTTCTGCGACACACACATCAAAGTCAACTACGGCGTCGCCAGGGGACTGATGACAAGGCAGCTGCCTGGCCCTCACTGTGCACTGAATCAGAATCTTCGGAGCCGCCGTTCAGACGTGTGTGCGTTTGGGGCACCTGGGTGGCTCAGTGGGTTGAGCGCCTGACTTCGGCTCGGGTCACGATCTCACGGTTTGCGAGTTCGAGCCTCGGTCTTCCTCCGTCGCTGCCCCTCCCCCATTTGCACACCCACAAGTATGCGCTCAGTGTCTCAAACATTGAAAAAAAAAAGTGTGCGTTTTTCACAGACTCCTGTCCCCCCCACCCCGTTATTTTGCTCACGGAACATCTACGGTACTTTCTAGCTTTTCCCACGTAGACAATGTGACATCTGCGTGGCCCCGTGTGGGAAAATGAAGAAGCTCCTGGCAACTAGAGGCCGCCTGGCCATGGGGGGCTCTGGCAGCCCTGGTCCCATCCAGCTCCCCAGAGCACTATGAGGAACCAGTATGTCACGCACCATTACCTACCTTGGGACCACAGTAGCTTTGAGGTCCTGAAGGGCCCCAAGGCTACCCAAACCGCAGCCCGCCAGCCAGCACTCAGTCCCGTTTGCTCTCCGTCTGCCACGCGGTAGCTAGAGAAATCGAGAGCCAGCGTTTAGAAACTACTTGAATGGTTTTCCAGAATGATTTCGATGTGGTACAACTTGGAGCTTATAGTTTGTGTGATTCTGTTTTCTATTCCGTTTTCTTTTTCTTTTGTTGTTGTTGTTGTTCTCCTTCATCATTTTTTCTAGTAATGTGTTTTCAGGAAGTATTGGTCCGTGACGGGCTGGGAAGAAACAAAACCAAACCTTGTTCTTCACCAAAGAGTGTCCTTCATGACAAGTGTTCTGTGGCATTTCGAACTAATCCTCCAGTCAGCAAACGGTAAGTCCGCGTGAACAGAGCTGATCCGGCCTCAGAGCCTGAAACTCCATCTGGAAGCACCAGCTGCTGGGGCTCGAACCTTCTCTCGCTCACCACCCATATGGCCTCTAATTCCAAGACTAGATTAGCACCTGGCATTCCAAGGGCTTTTTGTTTCTGGGTAGAATCAGAGAAAAAAAAAAAAAGTCACTACTCCTCAAAAACACAGGGAAAACATTATGCTTTTTCCAGGGTCGAGGTAGGTGGCTCAGGGCCAACCCCGGTCCTGGAACTACCCAATGACTTGTTCCCTGGTCGAATGTGCTCAAGCCCTGAAGAATTTTTAGGGGTCGAGTGTTTAAGTAGGACAGTGGCGACTTCCATTTTCTTCTTAAATTCCTTATCTCTAGTGTGCGTGTCCGACGTTGTCCAAAATGAGAAACCTAATTTTTCATCGTGGTTGAGATACGATCGCAGGAAACCGAGCCGCACGTCGGTGAGTGCTTGGTTGTGAAATGCGTGTGTGACTGTGACACCGTCAGGACGATCGAGAACACAAATGTCTCTCTTACACCTGCGAGTTTCCCTGGGCTCCTCGACAGTCTCTCCTTCCCTCCCCCTCGGTCCCCAGCCAGGCAGCCATTCGACCACTGATTCGCTTCCCGGCACCACAGACTGGTGTGCCTTTTCTAGAATTTTATAGAAATGCAATGACGAGGCCCTGTGTACTCTTTTGGTTCTGGCTTCTTTTTTATTATTATTTTTTAAGTTTATTTATTTATTTATCTTGAGAGAGAGACAGAGGGAGCAAGGGGCAGAGAGAGAGGGAAAGAAAGAGAATCAAGAGAACCCCAAGAGGGGCTCTACGCTGTCAGCCCAGAGCCCGGTGCGGGGCTCGAACCCACAAACCATGAGATGGTGACCCGAGCCGAAATCAAGAGTCCAGACGCTTAACTGAGCCCCCCAGGCGCTCCAGGCCTGGCTTCTTTCACGCGGCATAAGACTTTCAGGATTCAGCCACCTCACGACGAGTATCCGTATTTAGCTCCTTTATATGGCTGAGTAGCATGCCATTGCGTGGACATTCCACAGTTTGTTTTATCCATTCAAGTAGAAAAAACCCAATGCAAAAAAAGGGGGGGGGATATTTAATTTCCAATTCCTCCTGAGAGCAGAATAAGGAGGAGGAGAGGAAGGAGAGGGAAGGGCAGCACACTTTTCCGGGGCCGTCCATCCTCAGGGTGTTTGCAAACTGCGATGCTCTTTCCTTGGCCCGGAATGCTTGCGTCCCCAAATTGTGGCCTGGCTGACACCTCCCCCTCATCTCTGACCCGGCGGGAAGGTCGCTTCCTCGGAGGCCTTCCTGACCCCCGCACCCCCCCCTCCTGCTGCCCAAGTCCCGCTTCATCCTGCCATGCACCCATGTAGGCGCCGAAGGGCCTCCCATTCTCGGCTTTTATCCAATTTCTTTTTTTATGTCTCTCCCCTTTCCAGAACGTGGACTCCAGAACCCCAGAGGCCTCCATCTCTTTTTAAAGGGTGTTTATTTATTTATCTTAATTTTTTTTAAGTGTGTTTGTCTTTGAGAGGGACTGAAAGAGAGAGGGAGCAGGGGAGGGGCAGGGAGAGAGAGGGAGAGAGAGAACCCCAAGCAGGCTCCGTGCTGTCAGCGCCGGGCTCAAACTCAACGAACTGTGCGATCACGACCGGAGCCAAAATCCAGAGTCTTCACTGACGGAGCCACCCCAGCGCCCCAACCTTAATCGTCTTTTCACAATTATATCCTTCACGTCTGAAATGCTAACTGGCCTACGTAGGCGCTCGATACTGCTGGTTAACTACATGAGTGAATTAATGAATTCCCAGGAAGGCAACGGGTCACGATCGATCGAGTTGGACGTTTTTAACGTGCTAAGACGGTTCGTTTTGAGAGACCTCAGAACTCCTTGAGATGGCAATGGCATTGGGGAGGCCACCCACCAATGCTGGGAGCTACTCGTAGACCAACTCGGAGGCCCGCAGGAGAAGGGACGGGGGAGCCGAGACACGGAAACCCGCGTAATGCACCCGCGAGAAACCCCGCCCTCCGCGCGCTGTCCCCACCGCCCTGGCCGGCTCCCACGGGCTGCTGCAAATCATCCGAAACGCTAAATCATGTTGAAACCCCTCTGACTGTGACCACCGGGGACTCTGAAGGACACTCACGCATAATTTACATACTGCCAAGCTCCTAAGAGCCTGTAAATACAGCCCCCGAGGGCCCCTGGGCACTGGTTTTGAGGGCAAGGACGTCAAGTGACAGACTAAACCGAGTGTGTTCCTTCGACACCAGAGACAAAAGAAGCCTCGCCCTCGGCGCGCTGACATCTGTGGATGCCTTCAGCGGCATGAGCCGTCAGATGCTTCCCGAAGAAGCCGTGATGACCCTGAAAACGTACCCGCGGGGTATTTCTCCCATTTTATAGAACGCCGCCACTGCTCGCGGGTGGTTTTTCTGCTTAGAATTTCTTTCTTGTCCTAGAGTTTCACCACGCGAAGCGTTTTCATCGCGAAGCAGAGGGGAGGGGGATTCCCAAGAGCGTTTGCGTGCTGACGGTAAACGTGAAATTACCTTCGATGGCAACGCGGTTACCCTGCTAACAACGATGTGGGTGCCGCAGCCAAGGGGGAGAGTCGGCCTCCAGCCCCAACAGACACGCACCTGAGACGGAAGGACGGGCCGAGAGGAGGGTTTCCCAGCCTGAGCATTAGCTTTGGCGAGACAGAACGCTCTGTCGTTGCGACCAGGCTTAATTTTTATAATCTGACAAAAAACCAGAAAGCATAACAGGCCAGCAACATGAGGCCTGAGTCACCACGGCGAGCCGTTTATACCTTCCAAGGGGCCGAAAGGAAAAACAGCACCCGTTGTACTGTTTTGTTTTGTTCGGTGCCCCGTTCAGAGGCGTCCACACAATCAGAACACAAACACGGGAGCCAAATACAACAACGCGGGGGCTACAGGCGGGACCCTAAGCGACGGGCCGCTTGCATGTCACCAGTGCTCAGGAAGCTTCCAGAAGCGGGTAGATGATCTATCCCTGGCCCACATGGACGAGTCGGCTTGGGCTCGTGCATAAGCTGCCGTGGTTTCCATTTTCTGTATTAGCTGGGACCGCCTGTGAAAATGGGAGAAATGCCCCAAGATGCAGCACTGTTTCCCCCCCTGCTCCTATGCTGTTCCATACCCCCCTCCAACACTGAGCCAGGCAGTAACACTCACCCAGGAAACAAACACTCTGCTTAATTGCCCGTAAGCAAGGAAAGGAATAACAATGTTTCCATGGTACGCCCCCCACGCCTGGCTGGAGTCAATGAAAAAAGGAATGGATGGATGGGTGGGTGAATGGGGAAGGATATTTCAACACCCGCCCCCCCCCCCCCGCCAGCGTCTGATCCTAACAACCTGTAGGGTGATAACAATAACAGTTAGCACCTACATTTAGGCTAATTACATGCCGGCATTATTCTAAACCCCTCATACATATTAACTCTTTTAACCCTCAAAGGCTCTATGAAATAAGGACTATTATCATCTCCACTGAACACATGAAGAAACTGCTGGAAGTATACGGAGGTCGCGCTGCTCAAAGCAGGCAAAGCTGACTCCTTGCCGGATGCTCGAACTGAAGCACCGTGCTCCCCGTCCATCGGCGGAAGCAGGAGACCAAGCGTTGAGATATTCACTTGACCAAGGCTATGTACCCACTGCACACCTAGGACTGTGTTCTCAGGACACGGTGAAACACGGGGTTCCCGAATGTGAACCCCGCCAGCCTGACTCCGGCGCGCAGGCAGGGCACGCGAATAAAGCTGGCCAGGGGCAGTTACTGGGGATCGGCCGGTTAAGACGCTGTCGGGGAGCCCGGAACAAGAGGCCAGTTTCCTTAGCACTATTCTCCAAAGGTGGAGGTGCCGTGGCATCCAGGAAAGAAAGAGAAAAAATAAAAACAAACCCGGAAAGCGGAGGCTGCACCCCAGCTCCCCCAAAATCATTCGGTTCGGGTCGGAGAAGGAGAGGTTTGCTGATGGCTTCCTGTCTTCAGTCCCCAGGCGAAAAGGCCACAGCAGGAACCAAGCAAAAGTGACAACCATTCCGGCCTGAGCACGGTTCTGAGCGGGGCTGCTCAGGGACTCGTTTTACTACAAAATAGGTCAGAGAGTCTGGGGTGGGGGGCGGGGGGACCCTCAGGATGAAAGAGACGAGGCCAGGCCAGAGGGAGAATCATAAATTGGACGAGGGAGCAAAAGTCGGAGCTGGTTCCTGACACTGGCGGGTAGGTGTTGATGGCTCCAGGATTATAATTTAAGAGCTAATCGCTCCTGTTCTGAGAAGGCACAAGAAAGCGAGGAGAGACACAGGTTCGGAATCGGGAAATGGGGGGGGGTCTCTCGAATTTAAAACCCCACCTGAAACTGGGGAAGCCGCTGGAGAGGAGAGAGAAGGGTGAAAACCGAGAGACAGAAATTACAGTGCAATCACCAGGAAACTTCACTGAGCTGGAAAAGGTGGAAGAAGAGGCGGGTGGGCTATCCACGCCCTCCCCCCTTCTTACCCATCACACACACGGAACCAGAAAAGATGCGGGTGTCAGCTGCGCACGATGGAATCCAAGTTGCTTGTGGGCACGGAGAGGGGGGTGGGGGGGGACATCAGAACGCGGACAAACCGCACGCTCCGAGCAGAAGCACGTCTCTCCCTCACCGAGCAGAGAGAACGCCAGAGAAATAGTATTCCCCCATGAAAGTCAGAACACAGGGTTCGTAGGGTTTGTAAATTCTCAACAAGGTGAAGGACAGGCCTGGCCTGCAAGGCAGACAAGAGCCGGGCCCCCAGGACGGTCCTGACGCCAGAGCTGGCCGCTCGGATTGCTACCAAACAGAAACCAAAAGGTGCCTTCCCCCCATAATCGCTGGCCATCCCCAGGCCAGGCTTCCAAGCACAGGAGCTTTTGATAAACGCACATCTCCTTGGAAATGGTTGCTGTGTTCCTGAAGGAGGAACATTCTGTTACAGAAAGCGGCAAAGGATACATATATTCTTTTAAGTTTGTTATGGGAGATTTGCTACGTTAGTGTATCTGGGAGTTCCCACTGGGACCTCATCTGAGAGAATCTCCTATAGGAATGAGAACGAGTGTCTTGGCAGACCCCCCAGTCCCACCCCCCAATGCACGCCGAGCCCAAGGCTCCACAGAGCTCACCCCTCTTCCCAGCAGATGACATAGGAACTCATTGTTTTCCACCGAATCCAAAGGTCCTGCTACCTCTAGGTTCCAGGAATTAGCAACAGTCTATTGCATGAAGAGGATTTTTTTTTTACACTTGGAGAAAACCTCAATGAGATTTTAACCCCAAAGGAAGCAAAGGTTTTCTTTTTATAAAGTCGATCAGATCAGTCTTTTCCACCTTCTGTACCTCGAGACATTTCCTTTGGGAAGAATTTTATACCCAGAGCTCCCCCCCCCCCTTAGCGAGGCACTGTTGCATGCGGGGCGCGGTGGATGTAAGTGCCAGAGCTTCGTGTGGCCGCGAAGCAAAAAAATCGCGGGCCCTCGCAGTCGCCGGCAAAGTCAGTTTGCCAAGGCAGCCGCGGGGACGGCCCTGCCGGAGAAGGAAGACGAAGTTCGCCGCGGGCAGGCTGTGTGGGACCTCGGGCCGGGACGCGTGCGCGCGGTCCCCAAGCCCGCCCTCCGCTCGCCCCGGCGGACTTTCCCGCCGGAGCCGGCGCCGCCGGGGCGCCCGGTCCCCGCGCTGCACCCTGCGCCGGCCCGGAGAGAGCCCTCGGCTGCGGGCGGCGGGAGTCCCCCCGAAAGTGCGCCTTTCCCCCGCCGGGACTTCGCGGCCGGGAGCGAGCGCGCCGAGGGCGCCCAGCGGCGACTGCGCCGGGACCGGGGGTGCCCGCCCGAGCCTGCGCTCCCGAGGCCTCGGGTTCGAAGCCTCTGCCGCGGCGGAGGAGAGCTTTAAGATTTGAGCCGCCGCCGTTCGGTTGAGGAAGGAGTTTCTGGAAACTCTCGGGGAAAGCGAAGTCCCGGGGCGTGGAAAACAACCGAGCCGACGGTGGGTTCTCCAAACCTGATCTTTGCCCCGGGTCATTTTTCCCTGCCCTCTCCCTCCCCCGCCGCTCTAGCCCCAGCCCTGGGCGAGAGTGCTCAGGGCGAGGGTAGCGAACTGCATCCGACCTTTCTCTCTCTGCCCAGCGCTCCCCGAAACTTTCGGACCCGGAAAATACACAGAACCCTAGGAGTGGTTCCTGCGGGCGCGTCCAGGCGGACCCCTCCGAACGCACGCACACCACCACCGCCACCGCCGCCGCCGCGCCGTCCCTCCCCCCTCTGGTAGAGGTGGGACTGGGAACCTGATCTCCGGGCTCCTGCCCCAAATGTTTCCCCATCAATAACGCTGATACCATCGATGCGCCCCCACCCCCCCCCCCCCGCCCCCGGGGCACCGCTGCCGCCTTTTCGCCGCTCTTTTGCTTGACAGAAGAAAACGAAACCTCCCCTAGTGCCCTCCTAGTTTTGGCCAGGGGCCCGCGGGCACTGGGGCCTGGGGCTGGGCAAGCAGGGGCGCCCGCGGGGCGCTGCGGGGACAGGGGGCGTCCTTCGGTGCCGGGGTGCCCAACCAGCGCCGGCGGACAGAGAAGGAGGGTCCGGGCGCAGGCCAGGCCTCACTGCAGGCTCCATCCCAAACCTGGGGTCAGGCCGGGCCGGCATAAGGTATTTTTGCGGGTGGGAGAACCAGGCCTCGGAAAAGGGAAGTTTGACACCCTCCCCCCCTGCCCAGGATCGGGACGACGCGGGGAGGCTCGGAAACCCTTGTCCGGGGACTCGGCGGTGACCCGCGGCCTTGGGGCACAGGTCCGCCGGCCCACCAAGGCGTTCTAGGTCTTGAGAAAACCGAGGAGACGCCTCAGTAGAAACACGGGCACCGAGCCCCCAACATGTGAGTTCGCCCACCTCGCCAAGCGCCTCCCCCGGGTGCGGTTCTGGCTGGCCCACGAGGTCACGACCCCGGCGCAGCAGCAGCCACACTTCGGGCCACCCCCATTCCCTAGCGTGGGCCAGCTCCTAAGTGCCAGGCCCTCTGGTGGAAAGGGCAAGTCCGAGCCCCATCGGCCGGATTCGCCCAGCAGCTACCCCACCTCAGGCGGGGGCGGCGCGACCCCCTGTAGAGCGCGCAGGTCACTAGGGTGAGCAAGGCGTGGGGACAGGCTCCAGCTGCGACACCTCACTCGCACTCGCCGCCTTCTCTCGACCCGCTCGAAAGTAAAAATCAACCCCCACTCTGTCTCCGTTTCCATTAATTTAATTATTTCTTTGCCTCGCGGCACGCGAAGCCTCACCCGCGCCCTGACATCGGGGCGCCCGCGTCAGCGAACCACGTAACTTGGGCCCCAGACAATGGCCCGTAATTGATGTATTGCCATCAACAATAAAGACCAATTCTCCTCTCCCCGCCATTCCGACCATCCCCCTCCTCCCATCCCCCCCCTCCACCTCCCCTCGCCTCTCTCCCGGCCACCGAGGGAAAGAAAACAAACAAGAAATTAGCGGGGGACGCTGCGCACCGAGCGAGACGCCCGCCTCTACGCCGTCGAGGACGCAAAAGAACGAAGAAAGTTATTAAAGTTTGGATCCCCCCAATTAATTCGTCTCTGCTCGCCCAGTTTTAATTAAACATCGCGAAGCTGCTTTTGCGTGTGCATTTCGTTTGGTTGTTTGTTTGGTGTTTTGGGGGAGGGAAGCGAAGGCTCTCCCCCCCCCCTTAATCTTTGATAAAACACAGAGCAAGTAACGAGCACGTGTGAAGCTATTCCGGAGGCTTCCCGTGGCGCACGCGGCGCGCACCGGGGAGAAGGGTTTGCGGGATCGCCGGCTCGGCTCGGCTCCTGGCAGCACGCGGTGACCCGGAGGCCCGGACTTTCAAGGAGCCAAGCGTGTTTAAGACGGGTGCGGCGGCTGCAAACGCGGGGAGACGAGTGTGCACGTGCACACGGACGGACACATTAGCGTAGCTGGGATACCGCGGGCTGGCGGGCGCGAGGACCGCCGTTTTGCGGGGGGGGGGGGGGTGTGCGGGATTTGCACGTGCTCCCGTACACTTTCCCGGGGGTCCGGGGAAAGCGGGCGGCTCGCACCCCAGGCGCGTGCAGATCCATCTTTGCCGAGGGATCTCTTTAAATATTCAGTGAGAAATAATGGCATTTGAAGCACCACCTATGGAAACATTATTATCTTCATTCTTCAACATCAGCCCCACTGATAGCTTCGTTTGTCTTTTTATCAAAATCTACTGCAACCAACAGGACCTGGGGAGAAAAGGAGAGCGAGCGGAAAGGGAGTGTGTGTGTGTGTGTGTGTGTGTGTGTGTGTGTGTGTGTGTGTGTGTGTGTTTCAGGGACCGAGTGAGGGCAGAAGAGAGGAAAAATAAGAGGGAGAAGAGAAAAGGTGAAGAAAGGGCTAACAGGAATAAGAAGGGAGAAGTTACACCAAGGGTAAAAAAAAAAGGGGGGGGGCGCCAGGAGGAAAACAGAAATATTCACATTCACCGGCACACAAAAGATTTAGAATTTAAAAGAAAGAAAGAAAGAAAGAAAGAAAGAAAGAAAGAAAGAAAGAAAGAAAGAAAGAAAGAAAGAAAGAAAGAAAGAAAGAAAGAGAGAGAGAGAGAGAAAGGAAAGAAAGAAAAAAAAAAGACCAATGACCAAGGTAACCAGGAGAGAAGAGTCATTTGGGGGAGAGCGGTAAGGGGCCGGAGCACCCGAAACTCTACTCGAAAGATTGGTGCCCACTTCGCGCGAACCGACTGCGGTGCTCTCCAGACTCCAGGGCGCTCCCGAATTGGGGCGTCCTTATGAGCCCTGTCCTCTCCTGATAGCGAGATAGGGCAGGGATTGTGTATCTGCACCCCCCCCTCTTCCCCCATTACTCAAACGAAGTTTGGTTTGTCCTTCGGGCGCAGGACTTCGGAAACCTGGGAGCGAGGAGACCCCGAGGCGCAAGGGGAGAGAGCTAGGCTGAGCCGAGGACTGAGCCTCAGGTTCGCGGGCGCCCGAGCCCAGCGGAGGGAGTGCGGGACCCGGGCTCCCGATTCCGGACCCCGGGGTGCGGGTAGGGAGGCTGCCTGCCAGCCTGGGGAGATGGAGCTGGAGCTGGTGCGAAAAGTTTGGGTGCCGCGCTCGGCAAGTGCCGGAGAGATGGAGGCGAGCTTCTGCCGGGCCAGACAGCTGCGGACACCCCCGCCACCCCCGCCCGCCGCGCGCGCCGCCACCATTCCGGGCTCAGCATGGCCACCTGGTTGCCAGGAGCCTGGGGCGCGGCCCCCTCCCCCAGGGCCGAGAGCCTAGGGGTCCTGGGGACTGGCTTTGCCCAAGGCCCGGCCGGCCTGGGCCGCGCCTCTCGAGGCCAGGGGCGGGTTGCAGCGTCCAGGGTAAGCGGCGGCCCCTCCCCTCCCCCCGGCTGGAGCTGAACTCGGATCCCAGGCCGGTCCCTGCTCTCTCCGCCCGCCCCGGGCTCGGCGGCGCCACCGCCGCCGCCGCCTCCCCGCGGAGTGACGCGCCCTGCAGCCAACCGGGGCAGCCGGGGGGGAGGTCCGGGAGGGGTCCTGGGCGGAGCCGGGCCGCCCCTTATCCCACGGGCTCGGGGCTGCTTCTCCCGAAAACTTCAGCCCTAATTGTCCTGGGAATGTCCGAGGTAGAGAAAGGGAGCGAGGGAGCAAGGAGAGACTGGAGGATCGGGGCCCTCTGAGAAGGAACCGGGTGGCGGGAGAGTTGCCCCTCCCCCCTCCGAAAGCCCCAAACCCATCACGTTCCCAAACCTTTCCTCGGTCCTCTTCTCCGCGCCCCCGCGAGCCCGCGATCCAGGGGATGGAGAACTCGGGGCGAAGGAGAGCCGAGCCAGGCGGCGAGCGGGAGGGAGGCCGGGCCGCGGGCGGGAGGCGGACCGGCGTGGGGCTGGCTCTTCCCCACTCGCTTATTTTTTTTTTTTTATGGGGTGGGGGTGGGCTGCTTTCTGGTAGCTCTTAAAGAAACGAAGAAACACTCACGAAACGGGACTTCCTCCCCCCAAATCCCGCCACGGGACTCCCTCCCCCCGCGGGCCGGCGCGCCTAGCGCCGGAGTTGGGAAGTTCGCCGCGCGCCCGCAGCCTGGGTCTCCAGCCCCCGCCGCCCGGCCCCACCCCCCACCCGGGAGGCTTAATTCCGGGGAGGGCATGCTAATTCGGGTCGGCCCAGCCCGGGATGGGGGGGGGCCGGGGGGGGGGCGCGGGCCCGGGCGCCGGGCGCGCAGAGGCGAGGAGGCAGGCCCGCGGTGGCCGGGCCGCGGAGTCCCGGGCGGTCGCGAAGAGGGTTAACCCAGTGTCGGGCGGCGCGGCGCGCAGAGCCAGCCCCGCGGCCGGCTTATTGGGCCAGCGCGCGGAGAGACAGGGGTCTGCAGCAAATCACGAACTAATTGATTAAGGCGAGCGGGTTTGAATAGCGCTGGCCCGGTGCCAATCGCCTTTCAAAGAGCCCCTCTATGATTAATCGCAATGCATTATTGATAATCATAATTATAGCAGGACACATGCGCGCTGCGCCCGGGGCCGGGGAGCCGGGGAGGGGGCGGGCGGGCCGGCGGGCGGGGGGAGCCGCCGCCGCCGCCGCCGCTCGATTTCCGTAATTTTGAGAAGATTTTTTTTTAGTAATTTTTTATTCTGCCCCAGCTGATGTTTGAGCCAGCATGTCGCGGAGGAAGCAAGCGAAGCCTCAACATTTCCAATCCGACCCCGAAGTGGCCTCGCTCCCCCGGCGAGATGGTGAGTGCTCCGGCCCGCGCCGCGGACACACACACGCACACACACGCACTCGCACTCACACTCACGCACACCCGGACCCACGCACACGCGGCTGGCTTCCGCGCCCACCGCCCCGCCGCCGCCGCCGCGTCCCTGTTCGCCTTTCCCACTCAGCGTATTTCTTTCTTTCCTTCTTCTTCTTTTTTTTTTTTCTTTTTAATTTTCAATTTGCCTGCGCCGGGCTTCCCCCCCACCCCTGGCCCGGGGAGAGCAAACACTTCTCCCGGCAGGATCTTTCCGGAGTTGTTGGGTCCTCCCGGGAGAGGGGGGTGCGGTTTGCGGAGGAGAGCGGCCAGGCCGGCCCGGGCTCCTCCGGCCCGGCTTTTCCGGGGAGCCGCGGCCGCGGCCCGGGGAGCCGGCTGGACGCGGGGCGGGCGGAGGTCGGCCGCGCCGGGCCCCTCGCGCTCCCCGCGCTGCGCCCGGGGCCCCCGGGCAGGCCTGCGCCGCCCCGGCCCTGCAGCCCTGCGGGAAGGAAGTTTACTTGGTGCCCCGGGCTGAACTCCCAGAGCGGCGGAGCCCCCTTGTACCGCGCCCCCCCCAAAGCGCTCACACTCCACCTGGGCCCGCGCGGCGAAATGGGGTGCCTTTAGGGGTTCAGAGCTGCAGAAGACGGGGACCTGTGTCGGGGCGCCCGTGCGCGACACGCTGGGGTCGCGGCAGGAGTGGAGGGTGCTCTTTGCTGCTGGTTGCTTCCGAGACACCGTGCAGGCGGACGGGGAACAGTGTTGGGAGCCGGCTGCCCAAGTGTATTCCCGCATCTCTGCTTCCAGTACACGCACCCCCTGCCCAGCCCCGAAGAAACCTTTAGACTGGGGTGCGCGCCCGCAGAGGATCGTGGTAGCCGGTGTTTCCAGGAATCGTAAGGGTCTTTTTCCAGGGCTGGGGGGGAGGGGGCTCTCTGGCCCGAGGAGAATATCCCCCCCCCCGGTACCCGAAACAGGCACTCGCTTTCTCGGGTGGAGGCGACCACTGCGGGGTCCCGAAGGGCACGAACAAGTCTAGAACAAAGTTTGTGTGAGGGCGCTGAGGCCGAGAGTAGGAGTGACCAGGCAGGGGATTTAGGGTTCGGAGAGGGGGACACCTCGAGTCCCTCCTGGGCCCTGAAGGCGGTTCACTTTAGGGGCCTCCAGGTTCCCAGGCCCAGCGCCGCAGGCGAAGGAGCGGCGCCCGGTTCGGTCCCCGGCGTGATGCTCGCCTCCCGGCCACCGGAGGACGAGGGCCGCTCCGGTGGAGGCTCGGCGGCTCCGATGCCACTCGCAATGCTCCAGTCCCGGGCGGCATTTTGGGGTACGGAGGAGGGGACTGGACCCCGACAGGGCTCATAAGCGTGTCCTTGGATCAGCACCTCTGTCCACTAACTCTGCGGCCGCCCGGGCCCCGCGGCCCCCGGGCTCCTTCCCCAGAGGCCTGCTTCTCAGCAGAGCCGGGGCTCGGGGACCCGCGCAGAGCCCGGGCAAGGACGCCAGGGACGCCCACTGCCGTCACCCCAGCTGTCCGGAAAGGGGACTGCTGGCTTGGGGGGGTCCCTGTAAGAAATCGGGGAGACCTGAGGCCGATTAAGAAAATTGTTTCCAAATATTTGCACCCCCCACCCCAGTGCTTCCTCCAGCTTCAAGCCTCACCCCGAGTCTCTGCGACTTCTTAGTCCGCTGAGATGGGCCCCCGAACCCCGCTTTCCACCCGAGGCCAGAGCGCCCATGCGAGGGAAATCGGGGCGAAATGACCCAAGGCCGCAGCAACAGCTCCGAATATTTTTCCGGGTTTTCTCAGCCGGTTTCTTCTGCTTCTTGCCCCCACACACATCTTCCCTAAAGTTTCTGGTGAGCCCTTCCGCCCGGGAACACTGTTAAAGTTCCCAATTTGTGGAGGAAAACCCAAAGAGAGGAGAAGGCGGCGGTTTTTTTTCGGGTTTTGTGTTTTGTTTTGTAAATCCGTCCTGATTTCACACATTTTCAGAAAAAGGAGCCAAAGACTCAGGGGCTTCGGGAAGAAATGAGGTCTGGTAGATCTTTGCCTTTCTCCCCTCGCCTTCTGAATCCGGAATTTTTAATAGTTAAGGCTTCTCATAAAGCGATGGCATAAAAGGAGTTCACTACCTCTTACCATTATTGTTTATTAGAACTTTTTTTTTTTTTTTAGTTTATTTGAGCTTTGAGGTAAGTTAATTAAGTAACTGAAATCAAGTTTCCTATTCTTTTTTCCACGGTCTTTCTTCCTCCCTCCATCTCTTTCTTTTTTCTTCCTTTTTTTTTTTCTTTCTCCCGAAGCTGATTCATTGTCCTAAGAAGCAGTAAAGTGTTAGGGGCATTGGCTCCAGAACTGCTGTCTCCTCTCTTTCTCACCTCTCCCCACCGGCCCCCCCTTTTTCTTCGGTGGTAATGGTTTTAGGTTATGACTGTTTTTACATGGTTGAACAATAAGTTTGGGGGAAGCTGCCTAGAGGGTAGATTTTGTAATAGGGTTACAGGATTTAGTATGTTGTAATAATATTAGTACACAACTAATCCTTCTCAGCCTCCGACTTACAGCAGGGCCTTCCGCACTCCCCATCTTTTTATTTGGGTGCAGCTGAGAGAGGGACTTGAAGAGTGCATGCCATATCTCAGAGTTCCCTTTAAAAAGTCACCACCTTTCCGGAAAGGGATTCGGCAATGTCTGTTCATCTCCCTACCTGGAACGCACACTCGAAAGAGTCGATGGGGTTGGAGGGTTTGGTTTTGTTCCGTTTTGTTTTGGGTTTTGTTTGGGGGTTTCTCTTCTCACATCGAGGAAGGTTATTACATTTTGAGAAGACAACGCCTCACTCACACAACGTGGTTACTTTTCCTCCCACCTTCAAATGGTCCGAAAATCTGGTACATGACACATGGAACAAACCACATTAAATCTAGCCGGTGCCCTTAACAGATGCTAGCACCTCGAGCGCTAGGATATCTACCCAGAGCGGGACCTGGGAAAGTTTGGGGAGCCCAGTTACAGGGGTCCTGAAGCAGCTTCGCAGGCTGAGAGCGGCCAGGGCTCCTGTACTGTGTGTCCTGCGAGAGTGTGTGTGTGTGTGTGCGTGTGTGCACGCGCATACAAAGAAAGCCAGAACCATGCTCAACAGCCACACGGATAACTCCCATCAGAACAAGTTCAAGAAACCAAGATTACTTGGTTGGTGTCCCAGTTTTCACGTTTTTCATTCTACTTGGGTGCAGCTGTAATGCCACAAACACCCTACATTCGAGTTGGGAATTTTTCTCTTTCTTATGAAACCAGCGTGATGGCGCATATTAACTTGTCTTTTAAATAATAGGCATCGAGCCTGGAATTACTGGTAGAGAGATGACTGCCGCTGGAGAGACTATTCATGGAGATAAATAATTCCGAGGAAGGGGACTTCTAGAATCTAATGATTTTCTATGTGGGTTCTTTCCTAAGCTCCGGGTTTCAGAGGGTGTGTGTGTGTGTGTGTGTGTGTGTGTGTGTGTGTTTTGGGGTTTTCTTCCTGGGGCAGCGGTGTTTTTAAGATTCAAGGAAGGTGTTTTTAAGATTCAAGGAACCGCAGGGATGGCCCCATTCAGGCTTCATTCATTTGTTAAAGTTTTGTGGCAGTCAGCTTTTTCAAGGAAAAGAGAATATTGGAAGAAAGATAAAAAAACATCACGAACTGGAGATAAAACATTGACTCATATAAAGTATCATAAACACTCCTCGTACTTATATTAATAATGAAATTCTATTATTTACCAAAGTAATTTACTCATGGTGAGCAGCTTAATGGCAACACATTGATTTCTGGGCCCAAAAGGTTACAGAGAACTATAATGAATTGCTTTTTTTGAAAAACCGACACCTGCAAGATAAGGCAGTTGGAAAGAATTCATGTTTCATCAGGCCTATTTTAAGTTGGTGGGCATGATGGAAGGTTCTGGATGAGAAAATGCAGTTTTGGGGGGATGTGCTTCGGGCTGCAGACACTTGGTGAAGTGGTTACAAACGAACACACACACAAGCCAAGTGCAGTGGGGCGCGAGGGAGTGCGTGCGAGAGTGAGTTTGTGATAGTGAGCGGCTCGTGGTCTCTCGTACATCAAGTTCCGCCTATAGTTTATGGGTCCAAGTGCCAATTTATAGGCTGTTCTTTGGGGACTTTATTTCATTTCTGCATTTGCAGGTAGCAAGCCGTCTCCACCCAGAGCCCTTTAGGAGGCAGAATCCCACGTTTCTCACGTGGAGATCTTGGTGGGGGTCCGAGCAATCCCCCCCTCCTCCGCCCCCCAACTCCACTCTTAGTTCGTTAAGTTTTTTGAAATGGTTACAAGCCGGGCTTCTAACCGGGGCAAAGTCCTCCTGCAATCTTCATGCGGTTTTCCTCCGACCTGCCCTGGTACAGTTAGCCACGTCGTCCAAAATACTGCTAGAGGACCGAAAGCGCGGTAGTTTGGCAGTTTAGCAGAGATGTAAATTTCCTAAGCCCCGGCGCCCCTCCCCCCCAGCCCGAAAAAAGTGTGCGTGCCAGGTTTTACAAAAGCTAATGTGTCGAGCTGTTTTAACCTTTGCTAGCCTCCTCCCATGCAGAGGTGACAAGGTCCAGATCATAATGTGTCCCTCAGTATCTTCCCAGTGACCCCCAAATTGAGTCTTGCTAGTCACTTAGCAGGAAGTTAGTAGTTTATTTTAGTTTCACCTTATCAGCTTGGCGGCTTTTCCTAACCTTATTCCCCTATCACCCTCAGATGCCAGACCCCCAAAGGGGAAGATTGACAGGTAGTTCCCATAGCTCAGTTTTACCCTCAAACAACAGGGATTTAGTTTCTTGTGCCTTTGCCAATGTTTATGCAGTCAAAGTTTACATCTCGCCTTAAGGAGTCTCTCTTTTTACGCGTCACTGGAATAGGAAAGCCACAAAGAAGTTTTCGAACAAACCCTTGCGACTGGAACCCCATCTAGCGTTCAGTTTGATTCATCCGAGGGGAAGACATTTTCCCCCTCTCATTGGTTGTGTGCGCGAGGTGGGCTCGTATCCCTGTTTTAAAAGCAGTGTCTCGCCCGGGTGGTTCTTTTTTTTTTTTTTTTTTTTTTTTCTCCCAGAGATGTCGCTTGTATTCTCCCACTCAAGAATACACTAATCCCGGCCAGCACACGGAGGGGCTTGAAGCGGGCCAGTATGTGTCATTTGGTTGCAGAGGAAACTTAAGACATTTACGGAGAACGCGCAGGGCATACGGGGCAGTGTTTGAGATTTCTTTGGCATCTTAGGCTAGACATTCAGATTTAAACTTTTCCCAGATCGGTGCAAAACAATGAATGATCATAAGAAAAAGCCGAAAGACCAAGCGGTCAGAAATGTTGGCCAGGGCCTCTGCACATTGGTCTCCGGGAACGAAGAGCCTGTAAAAATTATAGGCTCCCAAATCCCAATCACGAGGGGTTCTGTTAAAAATGTTACTGTGATCTTAAGGTGATGGAAAGTCAAGCGAAGGATCTTGCCGAAGGGCTCCAGAAAAGAAACCTAAATGTGGTAAGATAGGGTTATTATGTTTTGGTTTGTTTTGTTTTTTTTTCCCTGGCTGGCTAAACCTTGCTGTGTGGGGCACGGTTTTATTTTTGTTTTCACAGTAGACAGATACAACTGGAAGACTTCCATTTTCTGCCTCCCGTTCTGCAGTGTTTGGTTGAGATGATGAGAAACTGACAAATTCGAATCGGAGGTCCAGGACCTACCTAGCACAAGACCTCAAACACCTGGGGTTTTAGTATCAATCGGAGGGAGCTCCAAGTTCACCCCCGTAGCCTCTAAAAAAAAAAAATCCCAGAAAAATTCCGGAGATCTTGGTGCGTGTACATACTCAGAAAACCACTACTTCTAACACGTTCCTGTCTGACTGGGATGATTATAAAATTAATTTGTACGCAGAATCCATAGAGAAGGAACTGGAATGTTATTTTCACCACGGCACAGGGACCAGCGCAACTGTATTTACTATCACGGGGTCACCAGTTGCAATCCTGAGTAGCAGATTATTGAGAAACAAGATAGCAGCCGGCCAGAAAAATGAATTAGAACGTGTTAGCCTGTGTGTGTGTGTCTTGTTACAACTTAAAATATTCCCTGTGGTCGTTAAATATTCAAACCGGTCCTCCTGTTTTCTCTTTGTCTTGTTGAGCCTCTTCGGTGGAATTTGGTTCAGAATGCAGCTAGATTTAAAGTTAAGAGCTCTCACAGTGCAGCGACACCTGCTTTTGAAAGAAATCAAAATAGATACCAGCATTTTTTTTTTTTTTTTGGTCTTCAGAAACATCCGGAAATTAAATTAGTCGACTCTACAGTGAGGTCCGGTGTCCGCTTATTAAAATGCTGTAAAAAACCCAAGCTGAGACCCGGGCGGCTTTTTAACCCGGTCTTTCTTCGAAGGAAGCAGGCATATTTTTAAGCGCCTGTATTTTCCGTCCGGTTAGCACAACCCTAAATATAAAAATGTCCAGGTTGGAAAACTTGGAAATTCTCGAGTGAGTCCCCGAAAGAGCACAAATGTAGAACTTAAGCCCAGGAAAGTAGTCCTCCGCGAAATCCTATGAAGTAACCCTCTTTTTATTTTGTCTCCATGTTAGGAGAATATCAGACGTTTGCGAGTTATAAAGAATTAAAATGCCCTTTAATCGGGAGCACAGATGTGCTAAATATTTGAAGCAACTACATTGTAATGTGTACAATTGATGAAGTCAGTTTTCTGATTTCCCTTGCTGGTTATTTAGTCCTGAATCTGTCATTATTTGTCTAAGCCCAGCTGACCAAGCAAAACTGTGTTTTAAAGTGGCTTTATGTTTTGATAAATGTGAGCTGGTTGAAAAGTATTTTCCACTGAATGCAGAGCTTAATAGAACATGCTGACATAATAGTTTTAATGCATTTTGTTGAAAATGTGTGAACAAACAGAATAGCTTTTGTTCCTTCATAATTGGTTGTAAAAGTAGATGGAAACATAACCATTACATATGGAAATGTGCAAAGAGAAAGAAATAACATTTCTGTTGAATATATTAGGAATTGCATTTCCTCGTTTAAAATAAGCATCTGAAATGGATGCATCATTTAAAATTGGTTGTCAAAATAAGAAGCTTTAAACAGAATTTTTGTCACATTATTTTGGTCCCAAGTTCAGCGACGTAACTTTAGCGAATTTCCTTTAATATTTTGTTTACATTATTTTAAGGCAGGGAGAGAGACAGAGAGGGCTTAAAACAGCACCTTGAATGTGCACAGGAATCCGGTGCCAATTACGATGATTAAACATTAAATGAAAACTGAATCATTATTGGTATTTTCTGCTACAGCCCAGATCCGTTTGGGATTGTTAATGCATTTTGCTGCATACCCTCGTGGAGATGAAGAGATGGGTATTAGAAAAGCTAGCTTGTTAAGTATAACTTAGCCACTTAAACAACACTCGCAGCGAAGGAAGTGTGCCTACATTTGGCATACTTCACCGGGAATTCTCATCAGCTCCGGCATCACGCAACGCAAATAAGAGTTAAAGGAATTTCCACAAGTTAGTATTGAGGCATTAATTCTATTTTCTGGAATGCAAAACTACGGAAGCTTTTCTGGGACGTTCGCTACAAAAAAGGCAAACGGCTGGCTCTTCCGAGTTGCCTCTGGAAGTTTACCGAAAAAGCAACATTCTGAGTTTTGTATTGATTCATATTTGCAATTCGTTTTTTGGTTGGTTTTTTTTTTTTCTTCCCCCTGCAAGTTTTCTGGGAGATTCAATTTGGAAGTCATGGAAACTAACTATTATCTGATTCGGTTCTGCAGAAAAGCATGCAGGGAGGTAATCCTTGAATTAAACAGTTTTTTTTTTTTTCACAGCCTTCGGAGATGACCACACACCATTTGTACAACAGAAGTTGGTGTTCCCCATGCTGGGCAAACAATGGGGCTCCATCCTGTCTTTGAATAGGATGTTAGCTTGGAGTTGGAGATTTTTATGTGTAATTTACAAATGGATCTTAGTGAGAAGAAATCTGAGCAACCAGTGGAAACAAACATGAAATAAAGGGATTTTTATAATGAAAGGTTCAGAACAATCTGTCAAACAATAACAGTTAAGAGCGAACGGTTTGAAAAGGCATTCAGACAGGGAGAATTGCATGCCATTTCCCAACTCTAGCCTAACTCTTGGTTTCCAAACCCAGACTTCTCTCTTCCCTTCCCCTCAACTGCGCACCTTTCCAGAAGTTGACGTTGAATCAGAAATGTAAGTCTCGTGCCAGGGTTTTATAGATATAAAGAGCGCTCTGGATGAAATATTTAGAGGCGTTAACGTTGCCATTTGGAGCAGCGGCGGATCTAACTTGACTAGTGGAATGGTAGCCAGGGTTGCATTCTTTAATTTTTTTAAAAATAAACATGCCACAGGGTGCTATATAGGGGCCAGGCAGGCCTTGTGATGGATGATCATCACAGTGTTTCTCTTCGTCCTGTGTGTGTGTGTGTGTGTGTGTGTGTGTGGGCGCATGCGCGTGCGTACTCCCACTGCTTTCTTGTGTGTATTCACCCGGGTCTCGAGCAGTCTGGAGGATCTGTTACTGGTGTGGCTAAAGCGTGTTGGTCACGGATCAGCCTTAGCTCAGGTTCTAGGTAGGGGCCGGCGGTGATTTTGAAGTTGTCAGTCTTGGGCTTGGCCATCTGCATTTCTCTGCCCTCCCTTGTCAACAACTGATTGGAATCTGAATGACTACAAATTAGTTTAGTGACAGAACGAACTGTCACAGATATCTTTGAATCGGTTGAAAATGAATAAGGTTGACAGGAACTCAAGAGCCTAATAAGTCCTCAGAAGGGTGGCCGGACCCTCTCTGGATGCATAGACGATAAGGGTGTATAAAATATTGGAAATCAATAGTTTGCTATGGAATTTCATTATGCACCAAGGTCTTCAGCTCGTAGGATTTTGTATTTTGATGGATTATCTGAAGCCCTGGCTGTCCGAGGTCCCGGACTGATAGGGATTCCTCCGCACCCTTAAAATTTAATCCCAAACGTTCTCGGGTAGTATCGACTGCTTTTTCAGGAGCAGGAGTTCTGAGTTTTGCGGACAGAAAACGACTGATGAGCCTCCTTCTCGTTTCGAAGCCGCGCGTGACCCTGTGTGTCCCGGCCCCCTTTCTAACCCTGCACCTTTCGATGTTTGCAGGAGACACGGAGAAAAGTCCACCAAATCGCACCACCAAGAGCAAGGACGCCCACGTCTGTGGCCGGTGCTGTGCCGAGTTCTTTGAATTATCAGATCTCCTCCTCCACAAGAAGAACTGTACTAAAAATCAATTAGTTTTAATCGTCAATGAGAGCCCAGCCACCCCACCCGACACCTTCTCTCCCAGTCCCCCTCCCGATAATCCCGATGAACAAATGAACGACACCGTTAACAAAACAGATCGAGCCGACGGCGGCGGCGGCGGTGGTGGCGGCGGCGGCGACGGAGACCTTCCGGACCACGGCGGACGCGACAGGGAAGAGTCCATGGAGGTGGAGGCCCCGGTGGTGGCCAGCAACGGCGGCGGTGGCGCTCTGGGGGGGGGCGGGAGCGGGGTCACCCCAGGCTGCAGCGGCGGCCCCTCCACAGGTACCTCAGCGATCACAACCTCTCTACCTCAACTCGGGGACCTGACGACACTGGGCAACTTCTCCGTGGTCAACAGCAACGTCATCATCGAGAACCTGCAGAGCACCAAGGTGGCGGTGGCCCAGTTCTCGCAGGAGGCGAGGTGCGGCGGGGCGTCCGGGGGCAAGCTGGCCGTCCCGGCCCTCATGGAGCAGCTCCTGGCCCTGCAGCAGCAGCAGATTCACCAGCTACAGCTGATCGAGCAGATCCGCCACCAAATACTGCTGTTGGCGTCTCAGAACGCAGACTTGCCGACATCTTCGAGCCCTTCTCAAGGTACTTCACGAACATCTGCCAACCCCTTGTCCGCACTAAGCTCTCATTTATCTCAGCAGCTGGCGGCGGCAGCTGGATTGGCACAGAGCCTCGCCAGCCAGTCTGCCGGCATCGGCGGTGTGAAACCGCTCCCCCCCATCCAGCTACCTCAGAGCACTTCCGGCCACACCATCCCACCCCACAGCGGCTCTGCCCCCGGCGTTCACCTTCTGGCGGCAGCGGTGACCACCCCGTCCTCGGAAAAAGCGGCCGCGAGCGCCGGCGCCTCCCACGCCAGCCACCCGACGGCCGCGGCCTCGGCGCCGCCAGCTTTTGCAATAAGCAGTTTATTGAGTCCTGCATCGAATCCACTTCTACCTCAGCCGGCCCCCGCTAACTCGGTTTTCCCCAGCCCTCTGCCCAGCGTCGGAACGACCGCAGAGGATTTAAACCCCCTGTCCGCCTTGGCCCAGCAAAGAAAGAGCAAGCCACCAAATGTCACCGCCTTCGAGGCGAAAAGCGCCTCGGACGAGGCGTTCTTCAAACACAAGTGCAGGTTCTGCGCGAAGGTCTTCGGGAGCGACAGTGCCTTGCAAATCCACTTGCGCTCGCACACCGGGGAGCGGCCGTTCAAGTGCAACATCTGCGGGAACAGGTTCTCCACCAAGGGGAACCTCAAGGTCCACTTCCAGCGCCACAAAGAGAAGTACCCGCACATCCAGATGAACCCCTACCCCGTGCCCGAGCACCTGGACAACATCCCCACGAGCACCGGCATCCCGTACGGCATGTCCATCCCTCCGGAGAAGCCGGTCACCAGCTGGCTAGACACCAAACCGGTCCTGCCCACCCTGACCACCTCGGTCGGCCTGCCGTTGCCCCCGACCCTCCCGAGCCTCACCCCCTTCATCAAGACCGAGGAGCCGGCCCCCATCCCCATCAGCCTTTCCGCCAGCAGCCCCCCGGGCTCCGTCAAAAGCGACTCCGGGGCCCCCGAGGCGGCCACGAGGAACGCGGGTGGGCTCGCGGAGGAGGCCGAAGGGCTCCCCTCCGGGGGCAAGAGCGAAGACGGCGGCGCGGCCCCGGCGGCCTGCGGCGGCTCCCTGAGCTCCCCAGCGGCGGCGGCGGCGGACGGTGGCCCGGGCAGGGCCGCCGCTTTCGCCAACCCCTTGCTGCCGCTCATGTCCGAGCAGTTCAAGGCAAAGTTTCCTTTCGGGGGACTCTTGGACTCGGCCCAGGCGTCGGAGACCTCCAAGCTGCAGCAGCTGGTCGAGAACATCGACAAGAAGGCCACGGACCCCAACGAGTGTGTCATCTGCCACCGCGTCCTCAGCTGTCAGAGCGCCTTGAAGATGCACTACCGGACGCACACCGGCGAGCGGCCCTTCAAGTGCAAGATCTGCGGCCGGGCCTTCACCACGAAAGGGAACCTCAAGACGCACTACAGCGTCCACCGCGCCGTGCCCCCGCTCAGAGTCCAGCACTCCTGCCCCATCTGCCAGAAGAAGTTCACGAACGCCGTGGTCCTGCAGCAGCATATCCGCATGCACATGGGGGGCCAGATCCCCAACACCCCGGCCCCCGACGGCTACCCCGAGTCCATGGAGTCCGACACGGGCTCCTTCGACGAGAAGAACTTCGACGACCTGGACAACTTCTCCGACGAAAACATGGACGACTGTCCTGAGGACGGCGTTCCCGACACGCCCAAGTCCGCGGACGCGTCCCAGGACAGCCTGTCGTCTTCGCCTCTGCCGCTGGAGGTGTCGAGCCTCGCCGCGCTGGAGAATCAGATGAAAATGATCAACGCCGGCCTGGCGGAACAGCTGCAGGCCAGCCTGAAGTCCGTGGAGAACGGCTCCGTCGAGGGGGACGTCCTGACCAACGACTCGTCCTCGGTGGGCGGCGATATGGAGAGCCAAAGCGCGGGCAGCCCGGCCGTCTCAGAGTCTACCTCTTCCATGCAGGCTCTGTCCCCGTCCAACAGCACCCAGGAGCTCCGCAAGTCCCCCGGCGTGGAGGAGAAGCCGCAGAGAGCGGTCCCCGGCGAGCTCGCCAATGGCCTGTCCCCCGCCCCGGTGAACGGCGGCGCTTTGGACCTGACGTCCAGCCACGCGGAGAAAATCATCAAGGAGGACTCTCTGGGGATCCTCTTCCCGTTCAGAGACCGGGGTAAATTTAAAAATACTGCTTGCGACATTTGTGGCAAAACCTTTGCTTGTCAGAGTGCCTTGGACATTCACTACAGAAGTCATACCAAAGAGAGACCATATATTTGCACGGTGTGCAATCGCGGCTTTTCCACAAAGGGGAACCTGAAGCAGCACATGTTGACACATCAGATGCGGGACCTGCCGTCACAGCTCTTTGAGCCCAGCTCCAGCCTCGGCCCCAATCAGAACTCGGCGGCCATCCCCGCCACCTCGTTGTCATCTCTCATCAAGACAGAGGTCAACGGCTTCGTGCATGTCACTCCTCAGGACAGCAAGGACACCTCCGCCGGCCACGTCCCCTCCGGGCCTCTGTCCTCCTCTGCCACGTCCCCGGTCCTGCTCCCGGCCCTGCCCCGGAGAACCCCCAAACAGCACTACTGCAACACGTGTGGCAAAACCTTCTCCTCGTCGAGTGCCCTGCAGATCCACGAGCGAACTCACACTGGAGAGAAACCCTTTGCTTGCACTATTTGTGGGAGAGCTTTCACGACAAAAGGCAATCTAAAGGTACCTCGCTCTGTCTGTCCCTCACCCGCCCGCCCGCCCGGCCAGCGGCCCCCCTCTTGCCCGTTGCCGGTGCTGGTTTGCGATGCGTGCTCCCAGAGCCCGGTGGCCCCCGAGGCCGCGCAGGGGAGAGGGCGCCCGCCGCAGGTGGCCCGCCGTGGCCCAGCGCCCGTGTGGCCCGCGCGCGGGGCCCCGTAGAATAATTTGGTGCCTCGGCGAAGCCGCCGCCCCTCGCTGGCGCCTCGCTAAGGGCACCAAATGCATGGCCTCGCCTACGCGGGGCACTGATTAAAGGCCTCCACGTGGCCCGCGAGCAGCCCGCGCGGCTTCATAATCGCAGCCCTCCTCGGCGGGTGCGTCTGTTTCCCGCCACCGCCGCAGCCCGGCGTGGCTCGTTTCCCTAAAAACCAGAACGTCGCCGCTCGGCTAATGGGTCTTATGATAATTGACGATACGTCTCCGCCTGCTGTGTGTCGGAAATAGAGCAAATGCGCCAGGTCCTAGAGCAACAGTTGAGCGCGCTCGCTGTGTACCTTTTTCGTTGACAGAGTATTTCTCTAGAGATCGCCGCCAGTAATGCGAGGCGAATAATTACTTTCTGGCGCTTTCTCGCCGCGCGCGGGCGCGCGGGCCCCTCCGACGGGCAATCTGGGAGGGGCACTTTCTCCCCCCCTCTGAAAAGGACATTTATAGGGTAAAGGGTGTCAGATACAATACTCGCCACCGCAATGAGAGTGGACATAACAATTCTAACCCTGCGAGGAGCTATCTGCGACGGACTGGCTTGCTGGAGGCCATTATAAGCTAAAGACGGGTAATAAAAAAAGAGTAAGTAAGGCAGGCATCTTGGTCCCGGGAAGAGGCAAGGCGGCCCCGGGGCTGGGGAGAAGCGAGCCCGTTATTACGAGGCGGCCGGAGTGGACGCAGCCGTCACCTGCTCCGCTGTCTGGCACTTAATAAGAAGAGACGGGTAGGCCACTCGTTTTGTTGGCTGTCGGGACGTGAGCTGAGACAGATTCAACTATTAAGCTTCTCCCTTCCTGTCTCTCTCTCTCTTTCTCTCTCTCTACTCCCTTTTTTTTTTTTCTCTCCCCCCTCCCCTCCACCCTTTGCCCCCCCTCAGGTACACATGGGCACTCACATGTGGAATAGCACGCCTGCGCGACGGGGTCGGCGGCTCTCCGTGGATGGCCCCATGACATTCCTAGGAGGCAACCCCGTCAAGTTCCCAGAAATGTTCCAGAAGGATTTGGCGGCCAGGTCAGGGAGCGGGGATCCCTCCAGTTTCTGGAATCAGTACGCGGCGGCGCTCTCCAACGGGCTGGCGATGAAGGCCAACGAGATCTCCGTCATTCAGAATGGCGGCATCCCTCCGATTCCTGGGAGCCTCGGCAGCGGGAGCAGCTCACCTGTTAGCGGGCTGACGGGGAACCTGGAGAAGCTCCAGAACTCCGAGCCCAGCGCGCCGCTGGCCGGCCTGGAGAAGATGGCCGGCAGCGAGAACGGAACCAGCTTCCGCTTCACCCGCTTCGTGGAGGACAGCAAAGAGATCGTCACAAGCTGAAGCGACCCCCGGCTGGAGGGATAGCGACCCCCTTCCGGAAGGAGACCCACCGTTGCCTCCTCCTCCCTCCCCGTCCTTCCCGAGTCCCCCCAGATCTATGAACTGCGATGTGACGAAGACATTCTTTTGTACCTTGTTCAACTTCTAGAGTTATAAGAAAGCTTATTTATTAGTGATATAACCTTGCTTTGCAAACAGAATGCAAGTGTTAACTTCGGTCTTCTGTATTTTGGACTAAATACTAATTGACTAGAGCGCTGTAACATTTATGGCAATCGCAAGTTGCCCTGCTAGGCGGTCTTAATCTGGCATTAACTTATTTTCTATATCCGGTTTAATATGAATCTGGTGTTAATGCAATGCCTCGGTGATGCATTAGGTCTCTAATAAAAATCTGTATATAAATGTACACTTTGATCCTGCTGGGAAATTTTATCAGCAAACACATTGTCTAATCTTTCTAAACAAATCGAAGCAAAGGACTGGACGTACAGACTGATCAATGTGGTTCTTTGAAAGGTTTGGGGTTTTTTGGTTTTTTGGATTTTGGTTTTTTTTTTTTGGTTTTTGGTTTTTTCTTTTAATTCTAAAATTCAACCTGCTTTTTTTTTTTTTTTTTTGGTAGATTTAACCATTTCCGTTTTGAACTGCTATTTGTCTTGTGCTTTTTACTTGAGTCGTCCTCAATGTCGATAAGTTTCTGTACAGTAATAAGCACGCGGAATTCTTTAGAGAAAATACAAGTGTTGTTTTGGTAGTTGAAACTGAGACGTAACATTTTGCCTTGTAGGTATATTCACAATAGAAATTGTGTGCTGGAATTTCACAATGCTGCTAAGTATAGCATCTTGAACAACCTTCAGTGGAGAAAATGTAGATGCTCTTGTATATACAATAAGAAATATCACTTTCATTGAAATGTACATATGTTCCTTACAAGAGCAAATGCTTCTTGATCAAGAGAGCAGGTATAGTGTTCGTTTATTTTGTATTAGGTATGGAAGAAACCAATTGGACTGTTACATGCACTTTCTTGGAAAGTTGAAAGGAAAGGGGGGGGTCCAATTTCTTTAACATTTAATACTTACTAACAACAGAGATACTGTAATTTTACTCAAGTAATCAAATACATTTTTTTTTTGCAACAGATAAAACAAAATACTGTGTCTGTGTTTTTAGAGTGCATTTCTGTTTAGCCAGGGCCCGAAACGTCTTTTCACCTTTCCCCAGGCACCAGTAAATAGTGTCTGTGAGTGTGTCTCTCCCTCTCTCTCTCTAAATAAGGAATTGTAAAAGGCGTAACAGAAACAGGTTTGCTTGGGCCTGCGGGGTTTTTTTCTTTTTCTTTCTTTCTTTTTTTTTTTTTTTTTCCTTTTTCCTTTTTTCCTTTGGAGGATCTCAGTATTTTCCCAGTTCTCTATGACTTGTTTGGGCACACTGCTCACACCCCAAAAAGAGGAAAAATGAAAGAAATAAAAAGTGGTTCTCGTTCACCAGGACATGCGGCCCCTTTAGACTCCGGGTTTATTTCAGCTGTGCTGTGTCCCTTCCCTTGATTTCAGTGGCGTTTTTCAGGCAGGGACAGGATCGTGGCTGGAGAATTCCCGGTGCAGTGAGGGGGGTTCTATAGTCTGATTCTGAAACTAGGCCTCAACCCAGAGAGGTCGACACAATCTCTAATTAGGCTTTCAAGCATGACACACACATGCGTGTTGGAAAGAACAAAAGTCCATTACAACTCGAATATTGCATCATCAAAATTCAATCTGATTCTTCCTCTCTCCCTTTTATTGTAGGGGAAAAAGGTTTTCCTCCCGAGCACTATTGTGGGGTGAGCAAACGGACGGGGTGGCATTGGTGCCCCCAGGGGTCGGTGGTCTGTTTCTTTCAGGGAGGCGGTGGCCCTGCGCCCAGGTAAGGGACACGCTTCCGGTCGCCTCCCCCTAGAAGTCTGCACCCGGGCGCCGGCCACTCCACGCTGTGTGACTCAGCTTGGGGGCCCAGGCCAGGGCAACGCGGGAGGGCGCCCGCAAGGCGGGAGGGCGTGCGGGCGGGGCTGTGCTGCGCGTCGGGCTGTGCGGACGTGGGCCTGGCATTTGGGGTGCGCCTCTGCGGCCCGGGCCCCGCGCCCCAGGAGAGCCGCCTTCGCTCAAGAGCGGGGACGCGATGGCAGGCCGCAGTTCTGGCCAGACGCTCCGGTTCTGCGTGGGCCAGAGGGGCCGTTTCCGGGACGGAGGGGGCGCCCTCCGCTTCCCACGCCTGGGCGCGGCGACCAGGGGGCGCCCCGGGCCGCGGGGCCGCAGGGTCGGGGCGCTCCTCCCGGAAGCGGCCCCTGCGCGCCCGGGCCGGCGCCTGGGGACAGACGGGCCACCGGGAGGGGCGGGCTCGCGGCGCCCCTGCGCCCCGCCCTCCGCCGCGGGGGAGCCCAGCGGCCGGAGCCCCGACCCCGGTCCCAGGCGCATCCCGCCCGCTCCCCCGCTCGCCGCCCCCGGCCCGGGACTCGGCCCGGGACTCGCACTCGCCGGCCGCCCGCGGGGTCACGGCCCTGCGCCACCCCGGGCCGCGCGTCCGCTTCCGCGAGGCGGGCGGTCCGGCCGGCCGGGGCCAGGGCAGTTGTGTCTTCTCCCTGCTCACCACCAGCCTCCTCCCTTCTAGCGCCTTCTGGAAGGGTGTTAAGGGGAGCGAGGGCAACTTTTCGCTCAGACAGACTTCCCCAGGCCACCGAAGCCCTAGGAGGAAGGTCGGAGCCCTGGGGTCCCCGTCCCCCCCCTTCCCCCACCTCCCTGCGCCTTTGTCCCTGCCTCTCTCTCCATCTATCGACCCATCGACTCTGTCTCTAACCTACTGATCATCACCTGCCCACTCGCCTCGGCCCTTCATTTCCAAATCGAGGATCGAGGATCGTCCTCAGCCCTCCTGCCCCCTCACTGTGCCATCCCGCCACTCCGCCTCTTGGCTCCGCCCCGCAGAAGAGAAATGGACTCATCTTTGTAGAGCAACACGGTTTCTCTCAAGGCCGCCTCCCCCCCCCCCCCCCCCCCCCCCCGCCGCCCGCAGAGCCTCTCCCGCCTTCGCTGCTTGGCGCGGCCCCTTCTGACACTCGAGGTGCGAGGAGGTGGTTTGGAAAGCAAGGGGGACCGAATTCCCCCTGGTTGCGACTGCCCGGAATGATGGTAGCGAAGTTCACAACATTTTGGAACTAAAAATAGTGACTTTGGTGATATGTGCCTCCTTTCTTTAAAAAAAAAAAGCGAATTGGAAAAACATAAAAGAGAGTACATGGAATAAAGGAACGGACCCGCTGTGCCCGTGGCTCACGTCTGCAATCGTTAGCAACTTGCTGAAGTTCTTCGTCTTTTTTTTTTTTTTTTTTTTTTAATATGCTTTTCTTTTTCTCTCTTGTGGCTTTCTGTGTCATGGTCATTCTCTTCCCTTCTTCTCTTGTCTCTTCTCTTCCTGCCTTGGTCATTCCCTGTATCCTTTTGTGTTTTTCTTCCCCCCCCCCTTCATCTCCACTGCTTTTTCCCATATGCAACACACACACACCAGCGCCTGGGGGTTCCTTCTCTGTCGCAAATATAGTTAAAGAGCAGTTCAGTGATTGACAAGGACCTGGGAAGGAATAAAGAAGAGAGAGACCAATGACAGACCCAAGCAGCCCAAAACACCCTTGGAGCCCAGTGGCTGTGTGGGAGTGGGGGGAATAAGGGAAGAAACGGGGTCCCGCAGAGCAGTTAGAGACACCCGAAGCAACCCCGAGTTTTCAGTTTTTCTCTCTCAGTCCTCAGGGGCCAGGTTTGGTCAACGGGCTTTTATCAATCGGGGGGACCCGGGACAGTTGTGTGTTTTTTTTCTTTCATTAGAAAAAGTGTTCCTACAGAAAATCCGAAATGATTTGCAGTTGACATACACTTCTCGCAGTAGATTATTTGCTTATTGTTTTTGGCGTGTTGTGAATGTCAAGAATGAGAGAGCCGAAAGGGGGGGGGGGGGGGGAGAAAGAAAGAAAAAGCTCTCACTCTGTTAAAACGTGGCAGCCCCGCTAGGAAAATAAAGCCTCGGAGCCTTGACTAAGAGTCACCCACTCTACCCCCAGCGAAACAAACGTCAGAGGGGGTAACAAAGTGGGGAAAAAATGCAAAGTGAATTTCAAAGGGTCGCCCGGTAGAGCGCAATCTGAGATTCACAGAACGTGGAGACGGATAAGACAGGAATTAGGTCATCTGGTCCAGACCCCAGGAAATATGTTTAGATCAAAGCCCGCTCCGTTAGAATAAACAAAACGGGGTCCACTGGGCCCTACCAATATTTTCATCTCCGCGCTAAGAGCTGCTAATCTCCCCGCCTGTACTTCATGAAAGGGGGGTAAAAATTACAACTGTAAAAATGACTAAGTAAGAAAAATGCCCTCCCCACTATACTGGGAAGATAAAGATTTAGATTGGAGCTAAAAAGTAACAAGATCCAGGCCCAGATCAACACAAACTTCCTGGAATTTTCGCACTGACTGAATTATCTAATCTCAGGCCTATTGTGTGTCCTCTCTCGCCCCCCCCCCCTCCAGCCCACAAGCCCTGCGATTGAGTATACCAGATGATTTACATAAAAAAAATTGTTAAATTTTAACTGAGGTCTAAAAGCACGGCAGGAGGCCGACTTTTGGGTTCACTTACTTTACATTCCTTACGGACCTACCCCCCACGACCCCCCCCTGCTGTCGCCTGCCCCCCAGGCAGTTGTCGGGGTAGCAGGCTGGCCTTTATTGTTATGGATGGTTCTTTAAGGCCAGTCTTCCGAGTTTGCTGGCTTTCCACCAAGGGCTGAGAGACAGAGACTACAGCTCCTGTCCTAGAAGCCAGGTTTGGGGTCCACACCATGCGGCAGCCCTGGATATTTTCGCGGCTAAGCCCAAGGACTGTGTAAGGTTTCTTTCACAGCGGAGCTGATCGCCTTCAACCAACTGCCAGGGAACCTTGGAGAGATAGAAACATCCAGAAACGGGACAGGAAATCCCAGAGAAGGAAAATTCGCCCAGGCTAAATCCTGGGTTGTAGTTCCTTGCTGAGCCCGGTTTCCTCCTAACTGTTTAAACATATGATTCGGCTCCCCTTGTGTTTCTACGGTCATCGGAGCTCAAGTGTAACAAAGACTGGGGGACCGCCGGGACGACGGAGGTGGGGCATGTGACCGGCCTTTATAAACACCAGCAGCAACAGGCCATCTTATGGGAGTGGGGGGGCGGCTCTGGCCACTCATGTCTCAGAGGGCAAATCCAGGACGGGCTCGCTACTTACGAGCCATGGAGGGCTTTGAAGACTGTGCCGAAGGCCGCACCCCCTGACCCTTCCTTGTAAGACGCAGGGTAGGACTGCCTCCAGCTTGCCAGGCACAGCTGAACCCGATGCCGGGCCGTGGACGAGGACACGGATGCAGAGAGGCCGGGGGTCGCGTCATCTGGTCGTACTCACAGCCGCATCCAGGGTGAGGCCTGGGCGGTCACTTACCGACGTGGGTAAACGTGGCCCGCGTGGCAGGGCCCCACTCCTGCCGTAAGGGACGGCCGCCTGCCACACCGCTCCTATATTCAGAATCCGGGGTGCTTCCGCGTGTCTCGTCTTGTCACAGCTCTGCGAGACAGGCAGGGCCACTGCCACCAGATGGCAAAACTGAGTCCCAGGGAGCGGAGCGGGAGCACCCGGACCCCAGGACACCCGGAGCCGTCACTCGCTTGAGAGCCAGCTCCGGGGTGCGGCTCTAACTTGCCTGCTCCGTGGGCCGCTTTCCCCACCTGCGCCATGATTTCTGTCCGCATTTCCAATAGCTTCCATCAGACTGTACCATGTTCACCGTTTCCCATCATCGGAGTTTCATTTATCCTCTTACTTAGTTGATAATTTCATTTTAGTTACTTATTTATTTTAGAAGAAGAAGGAAACACCGCATTTGACTCTCTTTAATAGTCTTTCCAGCCCCGCACAGGAGAAATCCTACCATTTATATCCGCTCAGCGATGCGCCCCCACCCAAGTAACGCCAACACATCCAACTACTCTGTCGTTCCCTGTTTTCCAGCTGCTTCTCGTTTTAGACAAGTGTGAGGCCTCTGGGTTTTCTTTCCTGGTCGCCAACCCAACCCTCTGCTTGCCGGCACGCCTGGGCACTGGCCCGGGGTTTTGCAGACCGTGGGTGGGGACCCGTGAGCACATTCTGAAATCAGTCTAGGGGGTCCTCGGCAGCATCGCTTTTAAAATGTGAGAGAGTAGGGGGCGCCTGGGTGGCTCAGGCAGTTAGGCATCCGACTCATGACGTCACCTCAGGTCATGATCTCACGGGTCGTGAGTTCGAGCCCTGCGTCGGGCTCTGTGCTGGCAGCTCAGAGTTTGCTTGAGATTCTCTCTCTCTCTCTCTCTGCCCCTCCCCTGCTCTCTCTCGCTCTCTCAAAATAAATAAACGTTTAAAACAATGTAATCGAGTAGAAAGTATCAGGACACGACACACTCGAGAGTAAGGGTACGGGAGTAGTGTCTTACTCATTTCGGATGTGTGTGTGTGTGCACGTGCATGGAGGCGCTGGGACACACTGATAAATGTACTTCGCATGGATTGCCATCAGAAAAGTTGGAAAGTCACTTATACGAAGGCCCTGGGAAATCCAGTTCTCCCCTCTCTCTCTGCGCTGAAGTCACGGCACCAGGTGCTTTAGAGAGGGGACAGGCAGTCAGGGCTGGGGCTGGGAATAGCCATGCAGCCTGGCGGTCCTCAGCAATTCCTCATCCATCGGGCAGTCTTTTCTAGCTGCTACCCCGGCAAGCAAAGAGAGGCTAGCTGGTGCCGGCCCGTGCGTGTTCCCCTCCGGGGCTGCTTCCCCGCAGAAGAGCTTAAAAAGCATTTTACCGTAAAGGGGATTTCTCCCTAAACACACACAGAAAACCCAAAACTGAATACTGAAGCTTCATTGGCGTGCAATAATCTAGCCGCACTGCCTGTTAAGACTCCCCCTCCCACCGTCGGTCCCTGGGCCCTAGCTCTCGGGAACCTAAAATAACGTCCCTCTAGTATCCTGCCATTTCGGAGTATCCTGAGTCCCTGGGCTCCCTACGGGGCTCACCGTGGCCTCACGGTGTGTGGTCCTGAGCAATCGTTCCTAGAAGAGTGTTTTCCAGAAACGCCGCCCAGGGAGGGAGGTTGTCTGTGGACTCTAGCGAAGATCTCATCCTCACGGACGCGTGCGTGCGCCTGTGCGCACACGCATTGACCTGAATCTCCAGAGCTAGGAGGGGCTGGGAAGGCGCCTCTTTGTTCGGATACAAGTGAGGCTAAGAGCCGGGGCCTGGGTAATTTCTATTCATCCTTCCCAGTCTCAGTCCCATACTTCTCATGTAGACTACAATAAAAACAGTCGCTTCGGGAGCTCGCGTCATGGACACCAGACTTTGAGGTGTCTCTTCTTCCTGGCCTTTGACGTGTCACTTGGAGTGTTACCCCCCTGGGCTCGGTGCACCTCCCCGCCCCTTCGGGCTCGGCCGCTTGGCTGGCTTTGGCCGGTCACAGGAGGCAGACGTGATGGCGCGAGTCCCGCACCCGGGGCCTCGAGATGGCTACGCGCGTCCACTTGTGCCTTTGCGCCTCTGCCATCGGCACGAGAACGGGCCCTCCGACCTCGGGAAAAGAATCGAGGCCACAGAGGGCAAAGCCAGCCCCAGCCGGCCCCCGCGCCCCCGTGAGCCCCACTGAGCAGAGCCCGCCCGCACGTCTATGCCAACAGGCGGGTGTTGCTTTAAGCCGTGACCTGTCGAACTCGCAGGTGGTTTCTGACTAAACATCCCTGGGGCCGTCGGTAGCCATTTCCCTGAGACGTATCTAGTAATTATGAAAGGTTAGACGTCGTTTTAGACGGTCTGCTTGAATTAACTCATTTCATCCCTATAAGGACCACGTGGGGTGGGTACTATGGGTACACCCACTTTATGGATAAGGAAACTGAGGTACAGAGAGACGAACCGAAATGTCTGAGGGAATTTAAACCCAGACGGCCCAGCTCCGGAATCCACGTGCTTAGCTTTTAACCACTACGCTACCCTTGCACTCTGCCGCCCATCCTCCCAAGAAACCACCTGCCGGGTCCAGAATTATAAAATAAATCGAACTCTCTGCCACCTTTCGCTTCTTCTGCTCTGTTTAGAGGTCTCCAGAGGGGTAGCCCCCGCAGGATTCAGAGGCAAGTGCTCGGCTCCCCCAAACACCTGCTTTTGGCGGGAGAACCCTCCCGACCCGGGTCCTTCGTCGTCAGCATGCAGTGTAGACAGAACTAGCAGGTGTCCATGCTAATCGTAAGTCCGCATGCTAATTCCGGTACCTCCCTTCGGCGAGCACTGGATGCTTTAAGCGTGGAATAGTCATTCTCTGCCCTATAAAGACCTGGTTAATACTTACAGATCAAAATATTTTTGTCTCTTTTCCATAGAGGAAGTGATCCATCCATCTAGCCGTGTGTGGGGCTGTATCTCCCTCCCTCTTTCTCTCTCTCATGGGAAAACAAATCGGCTGGTTTTCCTCCTCCATTTCACACACTACAAGTCATGCGGTCTTTCATGGGGCGGCGGCAGAATCTCCTCTGATTTATCCCGGGGAAGAAACAGTGTGCAGGCAGGAGTGGCCGGTATACGCTCGTCTCCCTGGGAAGAGGATGGATGACATTCGAGTTTTCTTACATGCACCAAGCTGGATTTGAAAGTTCCCGGGAGATCCGGGGAATGGCGAGGGAAACGGTTAGAATTTAGGAGGAGGGTCAGCGGGCGGAGAGAGGAGGACGGGCAGGTTGGGGGGGTCGCCGACCTCCCTTCCTCCCTGGGTGCCGACCCCCTTGATGGGCTAGTGTATTCATTTCCCAGGGCTGCTGTAACAGAGAAAACAACAGAGACTTATTCCATCTCAGTGTTGGAGGCCGGAAGGGAGGCAAGGCCTCGGCGGAACTACGTTCCCTCTGCAGGCTGTCGGCGAGACTCTGTTCCAGGCCTTTCTCTTAGCTTCCGGGATTGGCGGCAATTTTCGGAGTCCCTTGGCTGGTAGATGCGTCGCTCCGTCTCCGACGGTACCTGAGTTTCACGATGGTCGCCTTGTGTGTCTTCTCACCATCTCCCCTCCACGTGCGTCTGCCTCTGTGTCTTCTCTTCTCCTAGGGACCCCGGTCCTGTGGCATTAGGGCCCGCCCTAACGACCTCATCCGAACCTGCTTACATCTGCAAAGGCGATTTTATCAGGCCGCACGGGCAGCTACCCGGGGCTCGAGGGGGCCACCACGGTGGCCCAGGCGAGACCCGAAGAGACGCTTGAGAGGGAGAAGACGGTGGAAAGAGTGTTGGGTATTTTTGAGCAGATTTCACGGCCCGGAAAAACCACAGCTCTCAGAGCTAACAAGTGGCCCAGAGGCGCGGGGTCAGCAGGTGAAGCCTCCCAGGCTGACTTCGGCCTGCGTGTGTGTTTCACTTGGCTCCGGAAGCCGATTTCACAAATTCGAAAGCCTCGCCAACGTCTGAAAGTCGGGAGATCGCCTATAAAAGGTCAGATTTCCAGATTCTTTTTTTTTTTCTTTTTTTTTGGAAGGTCCGACGACCTAGTGTTCTCACCTTCCCGCGTTGCCGCAATCGGCTGGCCCGCAGGTGTGACTGTCCCGATTGGACGGAGCAGACCCGTTCTTGCCTTCCCTTCGGTTCTCGCCCACGCCGTCGCACGCGGCTACCAGCCCGCTGGGCCTTCCGCACGTACGTGACTTTCCCGCCTCATGTGGACGCATTGGCTCGTTTGGAAAGGGAAGAAAGGAAGGGCCAGGGATGGAAGGGCCTGGGCCCGCGGCGAATGCCACGCGGGTCAGTCCGGGGGGCGAAGGCGGGACGGCGGGAGGCAGATGCCTTCCGAGGACAGAGACGGAGGTCTCGAAGAGGAGAAACCACAGCAGGAGTTCATTTCAGCCGCAGGGCTCCGTCAGGAAGCAAGTGTTTGGGTTCAGACAGGCCCCCGGATTTCCTGTGGACATTCTTGCTGGAAACGCCAGGCGGAGAAGGGGAAAGAAAGAACGCGATGGCTTTGAGCTGGGCTGTGGTGGGCCCAAGTAGGTTCCCCCGGCTGCCCTTGGCAGGCCGGGGTCTTCGTGCTTTACAAACCATGTCCACATGTATCGTCTCCTTCGTTCCTGCAGCACGGAGCAGAAGGCGACTACCGTCGCTTTCCACAGATGGGGAAACTGAGGTCTGGAGACCTCCAAGAGCCCTTTGTCAGGGAGGTATCCGAAGTGGCCGGGAACTACAGAAATCCGGTGGTTCTCCCCGCTGGCCCAGGGATCCTTCTAATGAAACGGCTCTTTCAGGGGATGTAACTGCCGCGTGGCAAAAAGGCTCTCGCACCTTTGGGTCTGGAAGGTTCGATTCGGACCCAGCCACAACAAAGACTGAAACAGGGTAGCTTCCCCCAGATCTACACGGAGTTAGTTCTATACAGAGAGCAATCTCTAGTTCTCCACTTACCCCTCGCCTGCCTTCCCCCCCTCCCTCCGACCTTCTCTCGTTCCTTCCTTCATCAAATGGTTATTAAAGCTTATTAAACTCTGAAGCACCTCCAAGTGCCAGGCAGTGTGGCGAGCCCCGGGGTTGCCGCCTGGAGCTCGCAGGGCAGTGCACGCCACCACGAGGGGCTCTCCAAGTCGGCACGCAAGACGGCAGAGTCGAGTTACAGCGGGAGAGGAGCTCGGAGAAGCCTTCCCCGGCCCCGGGAATGTGTCCGCTGCTGGGCTCATTCATCTCCTCACTCATTCATTCACTTAGTCAGTCAGTCAGTCAGTCGGCAAACATTCGGTGGACACCTGCTCTGCGCGGGGCACTGTGCTGGGTTCCGGGGTGCCTCCGTGACCCAAAGAAGAATACGTCCCCACCGCCAGGTTGCTCACACTCGGCTACTCTTCTAAGAGCGGTTGTACTGCCCCAGTGGTATATTCGCAGGTCCCAACAACACCAACCACCAGAGAGATTTTTGCACCCTGTGTTATTAGGGCACAGAGAAACGCAACCACCAGTGAGATGAGAAGTAGACCGAACTGCCACTGGCCACGCACCGAGTGACTGCATTTCCTGGGGCCTCTGTTTCTGGAAGCCTGGAGGACCGGAGACCTCTCCTGCTAAAGAGATCCTATGAGTGGGAACCATTTTCTTCGGAAGGGCTTACCCGAGACAGTCACAGACTGCAAACCCAGAAAACCGAATCAAAACAGCCCACGTCACTGCTCCAGGCGGGCACCCTCTCCCCAGGCGAGGTGTCCTTGTCTCCTCGTCTCCTTCCGGTTCAGATGACCTCCGGCTAGGGTAGGGGGGGCAAAGATCAAATCTCTTCCACGAGAAAGATCTCTGTGACAGATTCAAGCAGAAAAGGAACGCAAGAGCCCTTGTCCCCAAAGAAAGAAAGAAAAAGCAAAGAGAGATAGTGTTCCTCATTTAGGAACCCTCATTCGTTATTTAGGGTAAATCCGCTGACACCCGGGGGTAAGTGGGCCTGACCTTCCTCCCGCAGGGAAGGTCAGTCTAGGGCCCATACGGGCATGGTCTCTTCCCGCCACTGAAGGAAAAGAAGCAAGACTTGTCTCAGAATCAGTGAAAGCTGTTGCATTGAAAGAAGCAAAGACCAGAGGTGCCTGTGAGCTTCTGACTTCGGTTCAGGTCATGATCTCATGGTCCTTGAGTTCGAGCCCCGCGTGGGGCTCTGTGCCGACAGCTCGGAGCCTGGAGCCTGCTTCGGATTCTGTGTCTCCCTCTCTCTCTGCCCCTCCCTCACTCGCACTCTGTCTCCCTCTCTCAAAAAGAAATAAACATTAAAAAAAATTTTAAAGACACAAAGACCAAATCAAATCCAAAACCATATTAATTAGGAAGGAGTACAAGACAGAGGAATTCTACAGAGTGAAAACGGACGCATAGCTGGCCACACAAAGTGCAGCGATATGTGTCAAGTATTACAAAGCATCCTGGGTGAGAGGGAGAGGGAACACGAGAAAAGATTTATGATCGTCAAAAAATAATGATATAAGTCTCTGTTGATACAACAGTGTTTGCATTTCTTTGCCTTACATATTTTAAAAAATATTTATGTAATACTAGTATAACGTAGCAAATATTTATGCTTAGTTGCTTTAAGAAAGAATCTTTCCTCCCTTTAAAAAAATCCAAATGGTAGGGGTGCCTGGTTGGCTCAATCAATAGAGCAGGTGACTCAGTCCCAGGGTTGTGAGTTAGAGCTCCACATCGGGTGTAGAAATTATTCAAAAATAAAATCTGGGGGCAGCTGGGTGGCTCCATCGGCTAAGTGTCCGACTTCAACTCAGGTCATGATCTCACAGTCGGTGAGTTCGAGCCCCGCGTCGGGCTCTGTGCTGACAGCGCGGAGCCTGGAGCCTGCTTCGGATTCTGTGTCTCCTTCTCTCTCTGCCCCTCCCCTGCTCCCATTCTCTCTCTCAAAAACAAACCAACAAATAAATATCTTTAAAAAAATAATAAAATCTCTGAAATCAATCAATGTAAATGGCAGAATAATTTTCAGTGTCCGATGATTGCTTAGTTAAGTGAAGCTTTCTAAAACCAACAAGTTCAGATTTCAAGGTTCCCGTTCCGATACGACAGTTTACCCCAAAGAAATCAGCACAGGCAAAGCCTAAAACAAACTTTTACTCCACTTTTCCCCCTGGGGCTTCCTAATCCCAGAGAAAAATGATGGTGTAATCGGGTATTTTCTCGGTAGAAGTTTTATTTTGATACGTATGGCACTGGCGTAAATCGGCGTACCTCAGACCGTCCCGTGGATTCAGAGGGCTCGGGATGGTGCTGAAGTGCAGAGGCAGATTCGGTGCATTGGAGGCAGGGCCTGGGAACCTGCATTTCTGGAAAGCTCCTCCACACTCTGATAGGAGGCTCCGAATGAGTTCGTCACGACCTGCACCAGCATCGGTCCACAAATAAATATTTTTTAAAAACTTGCTTTAAGTTGCAGATTCTGGGGCTCTGGCCTCACAAAGATTCTGATCATTGCCTCCACCCCTCAGCGCGCCCAGACCGGAGCCCGGCCGTGTGATCCAATACCGAGGCCGTGTAATCAGGGCCCTGCCAACCTTCCAACCCAGGCTCCGCCTGCTCTTCCCCTGGCTTACAAAGCTCCGGCCTCGGTGGCCTTTCTTCTTTGCCTCGAATGTTCCATGCTTGTTCTGTGTGTGTGGACATGGAAACGCATACTTAGATAAACTGCCCCTAGGTCTTCCCGACGTCCCCACGACTCTCTTCTCTGGTTCTGTAGTTCTCAGCTCAAACGTCACCTCCTCCATGATGGCTTCCCTGATCGCCCTAAAGGAGGGTGGCCTAAAGTACTCTGAAGTAGGGCTCTCTCCCATGTTCTTTGGCTTGAACACATCAACGGGCTGTATTGCCATCACGCCTCCTATTACTCTCTGCAAGGATCTTGTCCGCGTATAAGTGTATTGGTTTATTTGGTCCATTTGCCAGGACTCTGCCTGCCTTGTTTCCCACCGAATTCCCAGCACCTGGCACAGTACCCAGGTACTGAAGGAATGAATGAATGAATGAATGAATGAACGAACTGGGTCGAGAAGCAAGGTATAAAATCAAATTAACAATGCCGTGAATGCCGGTCTTAGCGGGTTGCGAAGCGGCCAAGGGAAGCAGATGCGGGGGGTTAATGAGCAGAAGATCAGATAAGTAGAAAAGGAGTCGCTATGCTTCCTTCAGGGTGTGGGAGAAAATGAAATGAGGGTACGGGGTGGCAGTGTGTCTGCCGCCTTTGGCTCACGAGCTATGTAATACCAGGTCCTTTGTCCTTCTGGGTCTGCTCTCAATTTATAAAACTACATGTTCGAAGCAGGCAGCTTGGGAAAACTGAAAGATTTAAATGAGAAAATATATGCCGCCTTATCTTAACTCCCAGGAACAACAGCGGTTTTCATTTTTTGTGAAAATGAAAGGTTTTAGAATAGTTTCAGTATTTTCAAACGCGTATGCCTGACGGTATGGGTATACGGCAATATATTCTCATATTATTTATCATTACAGCCTGAGCGTAATCTCACGAAGCTATGAAGTGTCTTCAAAAACATATTTTAATGGGTGTTTAATATTCCGTTAAGTGGATGGAAACCCCTAATTCAGTCTTTGTTTCTTTCTTTCGTTGCCCAGAAGAGCGCTGTAACTTTCTGCCATCTATCTTTTAAGTGGACTAGAAATAGCTAATAAATGACTTTTTCTTTGATGAGAGTAGGAATTCTCTAGTGGGGACGATTTGGCCCCGGGCGGGGGTGGGAGGATGGGAGGGGAGGGCGGGCGTTCTGCTAGGTCCCGAGACGGTTTTTGTTGGTCGCGACTAGGGGCAGAGAGGATGACTAATAACAGCCAGTGGGTAGAGGCCAGGGTTACGGCTAAACATTCCGCGGCACTCAGGACAGTCCCCTACGACGAAGAATTGCCCAGCCAGAATGTCAATAGTGCCGAGGTTGAGAAACTTGCTCTCCGGAGCCATGTCAGGGTTAATATTCAACAACCACTTAAAATTGGAATTAACATTCAGCCATTGAAGCCCAGGACTTTGCCCTGGAACTCTGCTTTAGAATAATTAAAACTGCACTTCCTAGAATCTGGACTAACTAAGCATTTGCTGTCACAAGTTCTATTTTATTAGAAACGTTTAAATGACCACAAAGGAACGGGACAGGAGAGCTTCTATTTTTGAAATTCAGTTCCGAGGACGAACCTCCGAGGAGGTCCTGGTGTTGTTGGCCGTCCCTCGGACCCCTGCTCCCTGGCAGCCACCGAGGCCCTGAGGGCGGACAATCCCAGGCTGTCCCCTGGGCTCAGTAGGAAACATTGTCTCACACAGAGAAGCGTTTCTGCGGTACGGAAATAGAGTTTCCAAATGCCCAACAGCGATTTGATGAGCGCTTGGTTAAAGGCAGGTATTTGGAAACTTCTCCTCTGCCCCTTCCCTTAAAGGGAGATTTTTACTCCTTTACAGTTTTTGTAATATGGGAACTTATCGAGGAATTCCACATTTAGTAAGCACGATCCCCGAAACCGCCCCCACTGCCCTTGTGTTGAGAGATGTGTGCATCCTTTCATCCCGACTGCGATCTTCAGGACATCACCCGACCGTCGCAGACACAGTTGGTGTCGGGGCAGCATGTTACGATATGTCCCCACGGACGATCCAAGTCCCGCCGGCTCAGTGCGGAACCAAGGGAAGGTCTGCGGCTCCTTTTCTCCCGCCCGCATTCTTTCTGGGGTTGCCGGTGAATGGAAGGGAAGTCTAACTCGGAAGCGTTTGGAATCGAGTCTCAGAGGTTCACAAGATCACACAGGAAGCCCTCCCCAAGCAGGCGCTCGGCGAGACATCTCCGACAACCGAGTCAGGAATCGCTTTCTGAGCCGGAGTGATGGAAATGCCATCTCCTGGGGACAGGGACTCAGAATGCGGAGCAGGCGAGCCCGGACCGAGGTCAGGGATTCGCGCCTTGAGACCGGGGAGGGCCTCTGGCCTGGATGGTTTCTGCGCGGCGCGTCTGTTGGCCGTTTTGCCTTCCGCGGGGTTTCTGCAGGAGCCTCAGACCTGCGGCCCGGGGCCGGCCGAGCCTCAGGGGCGGTCGACTCCTGTTCCAAGGGGAACATCTCTTCGGCTCGTCTCCTCGGCGCAGGGTTGGCTGAATCCGGGCGGCAGCTCCGGCCTCGGAACCGGCGGCCTTAGCTCACCGAACAGACTGTGTCATTGAGGCAGCCCGGGAGACAGGGCCGGGGCGGGGGAGGCCAGGGAAGGCAGAGCCTCGAAACCGGAAGACAGTTTACCAGAAGCAATCGCGGGCGGCAAGAGATGATGTTGGCTATCCAATGAGGATGGGAATAAAGAGACGGGTGGGAAGTCAGTTCTCGGGTCTCCCTCTTCCAGGCGATGTACAGCCTTTCGTTTCCCCGCTCCCGGCCGGCACAAACCGGTTTCCACATACTCCTGTTCTTTGTCATTTGCCATTAGGCTATTGCTTCGGTGGCCGAAAATACTGTCACAGCCAATGCCTCGAGATCCCAAGGCACTCCTTACCAGCAGGAGACACACGGCTGTGGGCAGAAACGGCATTCGAGCGTGCGGGTGGCCAGGCAGAAAGCACATTCACGCGTGCACACGGTGGAGACCGCGTACGCGCAGGCCGCGTGGTAAATGGGACTCGTTCCCCGGCGGCCGCATCCAGGGTTCCGATCGTTGGGACTGGAGGGGGTCCGGGGGTGGGGGGGGGCAGGTGGCGAGGTGGGCGGCGGAAAGGAGCGGACTTCGCCTCCTCCTGCGCAATCCCTTCCAGCGTTCTCCGACGGCAGTAAAGCCGCAAGGTCAGGTCTCGATGTGTCATTTCTGTCGGTTTCATCTCTGAATGAACAAAGCCTTGGGCGACATCTCTCTGCCTGCCGGACACCGTGGCGATAGATGGCCGTGAACAGGGGACCAGGGCTGCCCTGGAGAATGAGAATCCTGGTGGGGTAGAAGCCGATTTCACACGGAGTTCTCACTTAAGTCCCCATGCCCTGGTGCCGGCGGACTTGCCTTTCTCTTTTTTTAATTACTTAATTTACTTTTTAGGAGGGCTCTTTGCCCACGGTGGGGCTTGAACTCCCAACCGTGGATCAAGAGTTGCCTACTCCACTGACCGAGCCAGCCAGGCACCCCTGGCTTTTCAGGGGTGAGCGCGTTAGAATTGGCAGCTAAGGTTTCTTTCAAGCAATTCCGGTCAAGGCAGCTGGGCCTCCCAACGGACCAGGCGGTCAGGTTATGGGGGACGCGGGGTTTTACTCACCTGTGGACGAGGGGACCCGTGAATCAGATTCTTTGTTACAACAAAGGGAGCTTCCTTATCAGTGGAGTTGGTAATACCACAATTCTAGCAGTTTTCGCTCTAGAATAATGTTGCCTGACACGACAGGAAATCAAGGCCTACAAACAGCAAGCGATGTAACCAAAGTGACGTCACCCACAGCTCAGTATTTGAACGAGGTGGAAGTGGATAGAGGGTTGCACAGTCCCCCCCATTTTTCTATGTTCTTCCTTCAACCACACATTTTACTCGCGCCCAGGGATCGAGAAACACCGGGATCTTCACGGCATGAGGCGTATGTGCCTATCCGTGTGTTCTGATCCAGGCAGGAGAGGTGAGAGACAATTCCATCAAGAAAAATGACATGGGGGCGCCTGGGAGGCTCAGTCGGTTAGGCGGCCGACTTCAGCTCAGGCCACGATCTCGCAGTTCGTGAGTTCGAGCCCCGCGTCCGGCTCTGTGCTGATAGCTCGGAGCCTGGAGCCTGCTTTCCATTCTGTGTCTCCCTCTCTCTCTCTCTGCCCCTCCCCTGCTCATGCTCTGTCTCTCTCTCTCAAAAATAAATAAATGTTCCAAAAAAAATTTTTTTAAAGAAAGTGACGTGAAGCCCCTGGCAAAACGCATGCTCCGTGACAGCCCTGGGGACATGGAGGGCCGTCCTTGTCACCATCGCCCTCCGAGTTCCTTTCATCATTTTCCACGCCAGCCCCTACCCTGAACACTGGTAAATTCCATTCCCAGAAGGATCCCGCACTTTACAAAGGCACCTTCTACCGCATTCATTTAAATTTCTACCTGCTCTCCAAAAACTTGACCCAAACGGGGTACAGTATTATGCAGCGAAGATCTATTTACTCTCCACGTGAAAACATATTTGCATCACATAAGAAATGTTAAATAGATTTTCCGTCTGTGCTGTCTACCAGCCGGGATAATAAAAGATGTCCAGAAAGACTGGAAATATAGATATGATTCGTTGTTTTTCAGACGGAAGATGTGCCTGACCACACTATTTATATTTGCCTACGTTTCCAGACTTTACGGACATCGTGTAGATCATAAACACAGCAAACAAGAATGAATCGCTTGCCATTTGGGAGACATTCCTAATGTGTTGCGTGCTTGGCTTCAAAAAAAAAAAAAAACAACATACATCTTTATGATGAAATCTCTGTGTTTATAAACAAACCCCCCCCAAAAAAATCACAGGGAAAGAAATCATTTTGTCTTTCTGACTCCATCGTGGTTTCATAAACCATGACCAAATTATGACCGGTCCCAACTCGAAGGGATGATTGAGTTATTTTGTTCAAGTGATTTCAGTACGTTCAGGACTGGGCAAATTTTTTTTGTTGTCTTCCCTAAATTTCTTCCTCCTCTGAAGTTCTAAAATTCAATCCTCGGGGTTCATTTCTCTTAGGTGTTTCTGAGCTCTGCGATACGGAAGCTTGGGTTATGCAAGATTTTTCTTTTGGTCTCATTCCCCGGGGGCACGAGCGGGAAGTGAAAACAATTTAATTTTAGGAAACATTTTTTTTTTTTTTAACCTAAACACGACAGAGCAGATTACTTTTTAGTTCGGTTCGTAACATGATCGGATGACCTGCAGCTATCAGGCCGAAGAGACAATAGGACCCGCCTTCTTAGTTTGCTGTGCCCGAATGAAACTGGGTTTTAGGGTCCACAGTGACAAAAATCCGAGCCCGGGGTGACCATGGGTGACCATCTTCCCGGCCAACAAGTGGCCAGCGTCGGCCTGAGTCAGCTAGTCGTGCATAATTGGGATTATGGAGTAGAGACGGCGCTCCCCTCTCCGAACAAAGAAAATCACGTTCGTGCTGTTCCATGTGACCCCTGATCTTCTCCGGCCGGCACCGGCAGAGACTCGGTGGTTGGAAAATGCCTGCGAATGGCCAAGATGGTAGGGATGATGGATTGTGGCCGAATCATGAGACGAGAGCTGTGGGGGAGGGAGGAAAGGGAGCCCGGAAGGGGGGGGGGGACAGAGGAATTCGAACGGGGATCGGGAAAAGATCTCGTGCTGGAAAAATTAGAGTCGCTCGTCTTTCGGATTCCGAACGTAGGCACATTCGGGGTCTAAGACCTGTGTTCAGACGGCAGAGTCTGGAACGGTTATCCCAGCAGCTTCAGAAGACAGGTGCGCGGCGGGGTCCCCGGCGGGGAGCTGGCGTGTGCGGAGGGGTGGGAGGTGTTGGGGTGTGTATGAGGAGGCTGGTGGGTGTGCCCGGGTGGGGGGACAATGGCTGTCGGCGGTTATAAAGTGGAGGGTGGGAATGAAGTCTTGCTTCCCAGCCAGGATATCGAGAGAGGGGCATGAGGTCTCATGGGCCCCATCCCCCTTCTCCTAGAGAGAGTATCAAAGGCACTGTGGTTGAAAGAGTGCCAGCAGCAGGGTTAATTCTGGTAAGAAAAAAAAACCTTGGTGCGGCCTTAGTCCAGAATGTCTCGGTCTTGGCACCATGGTCGTTTGGGGTTGGACGGGCCTGTGCCGTGGGCCCGTGCTGTGCTCCAAGGCTATTTAGAAACACCCCTGGCCTCTACCTACTAGACGCCAGCAGCACCAAAGCTCCCCCTCTCATCCCTCTCTGCCCAGGTCGTGCCAACCAAACATGCTTCCAAGACAGTATCGAGGGTCCCCCCAGGAGGATGGGTGAGGGCAAAATTACCCCAGGTCAAGAACTCACTGTTCTGGGCCCTTCTGCCCTGCTCTGCTAGTATCTACTGAGTCTTTCCCAAAGCTCAGATGCTCTGGGGAGCCGCGCCTTCATCCGCCCCGCCTTGTGAGCGCATTTGTGCAGGGGGGAGGCTTTGCCTCTGTGCGTGCACAGACATTGACGCGGGGCTGTCCGCGTTTCCTTGACCACTTGAGAGGGCTCCGGGGGTCACCAGCCCTCAACGCGATGGTCAGTTCCAATTGCACACGCGCGCGTGGTGCCAGGACACAGGGTGACCCGGGCAGACCCCCGCGGCGTCCATCACTGCTCATCAGACCCCCCCCCCCCGCCCCGTCCACTGTACACCTGTTCGGTGACAGGCTCTGTGCTCCCAAGACCCGGAGGGAAGCGAGCCAAGCAAGGCCGTGGTCCTCCGTGGGGCTTATTTCCCAGAAAGGGGACACAGGACGGAAATGCGTGAATCTGAGGATTTCGGGGGGCCTGGCCTTTCTCTGGGTCAGACTTTCCCAGAAGCCGCGAGGGGCCCATTGGGGGCTCGTACCTCTCAAGCCCCTCCAGGTCCAGGTGGGACGTTGGCAATATAGCCACGCGTTGTTACAAAATTTGCAAAAAGCACCATAGCTTTTCTCTCCAAGGGCCTCCATTTGCCTAAACCTCAGGCCCCGCCAGGCCTGCATCCATCCCTGAGGTTCAGCGGCCTGTCCATGACGGATTCAGGCCCTCTTCTCAAAATCCATTAGGAAGGAGGAAAATGCACGCCTTGGAATTCACAGAGGGCAGGGGAAGAGAGAAAACAACATTTATCCGGAAAAACAAAACAAGAAACGAAGTCATGAGAAAAGAAAGGGTACAGGACCCACGGGTGGTGCCTTGGGTGGCTACCTTCGGAGACGGGTGGGGGTGGGGGGGATCGGATTCACACAGGCCAGCGGGGAGGAGGTAGGGAAGCCGGGACCTCCGCACCCCAGGCTGCGGAGGGGAGCCGCGGGCTCTGGTGGGGGCAGGACTGAGCAGCTGGCCGAAGCCTCTGGACAGAAGCCGGCCACGTGGCTCCCCCCCCCACCCCGCCCCTGCCGGCCGTTGTGCGCCCGTATTGATCAGGCGGGGAAGCAATAGGGCCGCGGCAGCTGAAGCTCTGGGGTGGGCGGCATCGATCCGGGGCCCCCTCCCCGGGTTATTTATAGGCTGCGCCCCGCCTGGCCAGGAGAGGGGGGAGGGGGGAAGGGGGGGAAGAGCTGGTTTAACGAGGGTTCAGGGCGCTCTTCCCTAGCTGGTTAACTTTAAGTATTGGAAATGGGATTGATGCGCCCATAATAATATTATGATTCATACAAACCACTTCTCAGGCAACTCAATATATTTCATTACCTCCTTTCTAGCAAATGTATTGATTTCTGTTTTGCGGTTTTATAACACAATTTCAAGGCTGTTGTGGGCTTAATGAGCCGTGTTCTTATGATGTTTAAAAAGATTTGAAGCTATTGTTGAAATAAATATTATGGATCGCCCCCCCTCCCCTCCCCTCCCCTCCCAAGGCAAACCCTCCCTCCCACTCCGCCCGCCCCCGCCCTCCTCCTCGCCCCACCCTGCCCCCACCCCGCCCCCCGGCCCGCCCCTCCCCTGCCCGGGCGGTGCCGCTGGCGAAAAGCAGGGGGCTGCAGCTCCGCGGCCCTTTGTGGCCCAGATCAAAGGCCCCGAGCGCCACAAAGGCGGCCCCACTCGGGCCGCGCGGCCACACACAGCCGCACCTGCAGCGCGGCCAAATGTCATTGTCGCTTCTGCGGGGCGAGCGCGGGGGACGCACCTCCGAGGCGGCAGATGACTCTAATGACACTTGATGAGAATTGATGGGGAAGGCGGCGCGCAGTGCCCACGGCTTTTTATTAGCTGCCCCGACTGCCCGAGCCGCAGCCCCGGCGCCTGCACCTGTGGACCGCCTTCCTCCTGGCCTTTATGGAAGTTGACAGATTTTATTAACTTTAAGGAAGAACTTTCCAGCGCGCGCAGGGCCGCAGTTTATTTTGTATTCATGCGAAACGGAAACCGAAAAAGCCATGTTTACATATTTCCCGGGCCCAGTGACTTCCCTCTGGGGCTCCATAAGTCACGTTCCTGATTAATTTTGTCATAAAATTGACTAGCGCGCTAAGGGATCTTGGGAGTTTAGGGGCTGTCGTTGGATGTGTGAAAAAAATTTTTTTTCAATGGGAGAAAGTTATATTCAATTATCTAATATCTCAGAGGAACCCCCAAAGACTTCCCAAATCGTGCAGAAATTGGAATTCTTTGTAAAAGCCTTTGCTCCCGGGGAGAGAGCCTTTGCAAGAACCGGAATAGCTTTTGCTCACAGCGAGGCTCCCCAAATCTTCTCGATAAACTAGAAACAAAGGCAAGGACCAGAAGCATCTTCAAACTTTGTACGAGTGACTCTCCTTGGGGGTTTTGGGGTGAGGGGCTCATGCACACCTTGTGCTCAGACATTGGAGGCTAAGCCTCAGCACATGCGAAAACAAAGTTTAGTTTTAGTAAAATGATATGGTGGGTGGGAGAAATATTGGTACGTAAGTCAAAGCGGTTTTACACGTCTACGCTATTAGAAAGATCCTAACTGGGGGGAGAAGTAGTAGAATTTTGGTTATATTCCTGGGGGTCCGCGGCTCTCAGGATATTTTGAGTGTTTATGTCTCGTGACAAATGGAAGTCTCCGACTACGAAAATTCATGTTATATTAATGGCCCAGTGTTGAAAATTCAGCCACAGAGTCAGCTGGGTATACTGCTTATTAGCTTAAAAGCAGAAAGCTTCCTAGAGCTTCCTTTTGTGTGCCAAATAAACTTCAAATGAACCGAGGATCATTTTGCAGGAAACTCTTAAGTTGAACGATAATAGAAAGTAGTTAGTAGAATATTACACTTTTCATTTGGGCAAACAGATGGGATGCCTGCTTTTAGATTTAATCAGGGGCTGACAGACAGGTAGGACGCCGGCATATTTTAGTCGGAGTCTCTTTCTTTTCGGGAAAGAATGAGACTACTTAATATTCAGTATATCCGCCCCCCCCCCCCCATCTATTCGACCATGCCCCGGGATCTCTAATGCCTAACTTTTTCTCATTTCTGATGACATTACAAAGTACAAAAGGCATCTAACTGCAAGTGAATCCGTTTATTAACACATCTTTTACTCTATTCTTCCCTTGCAAAAAAAAAAAAAAAAAAAAAGTATGAATGCATGTGTGTGTGTGTGTGTGTGTTTAAAAAATAAAGGCTGTTTAAATCACCGAGAGCGCACCCAGCTCTCCACTTACAGACACACAGACGTAAATAAATGATTTAACAATTTGGGAGTCATGAGTCTCTGACCTCATGCTTTCTCAACTAACCTTTTTAAGAGATTTTGATATCAATTGTTTCTCTTTCTTCCCCAGAAGCATAATACGCGGTAACCTTAGCACGCACAATCTGTTTCAACAGAAGCATACAGACAAGTGCAGCCCGCGGTAGATTTTAATATCGTGGTAGGGCTTGTATTACCTTGCCCGAAACCAAATATCCTCCCCCTCCTTCCAATGCAAGTCCCCCCCCACACCCCCATCGGGGATCATTTGTTATGCAGAGTTTTGTGAGGCAATCAAAATTAATTCACGGTGATCTTTTCACCCAGAACCTCCAGCCTCGAATAATGGGCTTTCTCAACAGGTGTGCATTGTGGCCGTCTGACTTCGAATTGCCAGACTAAAGGTTTTATTCTGTCGTCATTTCTTTTTTAATCTCAAACTTGTAATTTACTCATCTGTAGCAGCTGCCAAGAAAGGCCCAGCTGCTTACCAAGAGGGGCCGGGTAGGGCCGAGGAGGAGGAGGAGGAGGAGGAGGAGGCCAGGGCCGGAGACCTTCCCCTCCCCACGACCAGGAGAGAAAACTTGAAATTCACAGGCCGGGCGGAGCCGGGACATGGTCTCAGTGGCCCCTTCCTCTGAGGCGGAAATTAGTTAATTAAAATTAGTGATCTCTGATCGGCGAGAGCTGACCCCTCCAGAAAGGCTTCAGAAATATTGTGGGGTTTTGCACAGAGTAGAGAAGGGATTTTAACAGCGGCGACGCCAATCGCCAGAAAAAGACCGCGCAGAGAAAAAAGATTTTAAAAACGTGCATATTGCGGTTGGCCCGACGAACGCGCCGAGGCTGGCGTACGGTCTGGGTCAGCTTTCACATCTGCCTCTTTTTAAGGTCACCCTGGAGTGGGGAGGGAGGAATTCGGTTTTCCCGCGGAGAGTCTTGGACTTCATGGCTCATCAGAATCAAGTTGGCTGAGCGCGTGTGTGAAAGCAAGAGACCAGACTTGCCATTTCCAGATTGCTACGACTACGAGTGCCAGGGTTCCGGCCCTCGGGATTCTGATCTCGGAGGTTGGCACCGGGCCTGGGAGTATACATTTTAACAAGGATCGAGGGGTTCCGAGGCCAGGGGCCTTGAAGCCCTTTCATCGCAGCTAGCTAGCTCTTCTGCTACCTCAGTAATCCGATCTCTACAATGGGTTCCCCCTCTTCGGTCTCCGCAATCGCGTGGTTCCCACCTGTGAGCAGGTCCCCCCGGGGGGAGGCCACCCTCCTGGGTGACAGGTGGTCTCCTTCCTAAGGAGATGACGTCATGGAAGAACACGGGCAAGGCTGTCAAGAGGTAACCGACTTTGCCGCCTAGCGATTCGGGTTTTCTTGGTAAATGATGCCTGCAGCTCGTTTGAGAGCCTCGGGCTGGGAGGAGGCAGCCGAGGCCGAAGTGGGTGCTTTTCGCAAAGACCGGAAGTGGAGGCAAATCTCGCCCCCCTCCCCCGGACATGGGGGGGACGGAGGCTCGCCAAGGGTTAAGAGGACCCCGGGAGGCATCGGTTGCGGCTCTCGGCTTGGGTTTTGTCGTAGCCTAGGAGTCAGAATCCTTGCAAGGGTCAGAAAGGAGGCAGGGTGACCGTCACTGCTGCGTCGGGCCTCGGACTTCCAGGAAGAGGATTTGGATTCCTTCGGTATGTGCTGGAAGGAGGGGACACAGACCCCGGCCGCTTCGGAGAGGCCAGCCAGAAGTCCCGGGCGCCCCGAGGGCCACGCCTCCGTGGAATACTCCCCACTTCGGGAAGCAGGGTGCGCCTTCCGACCTCCTTTCCGGAGATCATTGCTCCTGAGCGTTTTGGCTTCGTTGCTTCCTTGTGAAACCACCGCCTGACACTGAATTCTGGCTGCAAAACCTGCGAGGGGCGAGGCCGTGCTGACGGGGGTGCTGCGCCGTGTCCCCTCCGGTGCGTCTGTCCACTGCACACTGATGGCCGTCGATTCGGTAATAACGTGAGCGGTTCCGTTCTGTTCTCGGGAGCCTCTTTCGGTTTATGGTTGGGGGGGCGGTGCAAGGGTTTCTTGGGCCCCAGACACCGGGGAGCCCCCTCCTCACCACTAGCCTCTGGATGAAAAATCGCTACCTACCGGCCTCATTTCTGGATGGCACAGAGCACCCTCCACGGATTTTAAGTGAGACCCTCAAGAGCCTCTTTAAGGAAATGTGCTTTTTTTTTTTTTCTTGGCCTCGCTGGAGGCCGTCGCTGAAAGGCAGCCCAAAGAGGTTTCTAAGCGGGACCTGGCATCTCGGGTGCATTCGGCTGCTCTGGTGACAGACACCTCGGAAGCTGCTGGAGGAGGATTACTGGGGGCGGTCTTATGCTCTAGTTCCCCGTTCAGCATACGTCTTATAATAAGTATTTATAAAATACGTACATGCAGGGCGCCTGGGCGGCCCAGGCGGTTCAGTGTCTGACTCTTGATTTCAGTTCAGGTCATGATCTCACGGTTTGGGCGATCGAGCCCCGTATCAGGCTCTGCACTGAGTCCTCTCTCTCCTCTCTCTCTCTCAAAATAAATAAATAAACTTAAAAAAATACATAAAGACATACTTCAATGGAACCTTACCCCACATACGGAAGCTCCCAGAAATGATTGCCTTCATATGCCAGACGATCAAGTCAAGGCCCAGAGAGGGAAAGACTCTTGCTCCAGGTCACACGGCAAGCGTGAGACAGGGAATACTGCTCAGAGGGTAGGAGCCATCTTTAGACCAGCCATTCAGCGATTTTAATCTGTTGAATCTGAATCACATGCTTGTTAGCGAGACCATCGCACATTTTTTGTGTGCGTTTTGGTCTAATGTTTCCCAAGTGCTTGTATTTATGTTACTGTTTGTTCGCGGGAACCATTCAGCTTTTCATGCCATCACTCAACAAATATTACCGAGCATCGAACGTGAGCCGGGCACATAGGAGCTGCAGAAACAACGGGGAGCAAGGCAGACGTGCCTTGCTCATGGAACTTTCGGTCTTGTGGGCGAAACAGGCGTTAAGGACATTATCACACGAAAGTGATTGCCGTCACGATAAGGGAACTGAAGGGAAAGTTCCTGCTGTCAGACGGAGACCTGCCCATGTGTGGGGGTAAAGCTGGGTGTATCGGCCCAGGCAGATTAGGTTTTGCTGGGGAACGAAGAGCCCTCCCCCACCCCCAAACTCAGGGGTTCACAAGACACATGCCTTTCCCTCTCACGCGGGCCTTCTCCCTGTGCTCATGGAGGCTCCGTCGCAACCTGGCTTCCGCAACCCCGGGAGCAAGAGATGCATTTCCGTGTTTCTTCCCAGAGGCCGCCATGTTCCCAGTGCAAGTCACGTGGCCACATGGCCCTTGAGAGAGGGTGGGCGGGACATCCTCCCTGCACCGGAAGGAGATCCAGAATGCCCACCGCGTGGGGTGAGGGACCACGTCTCTGGTTTTCGCAAGGCTCCGGATCGTGTGCGAGATTTAACCAGGGGATGGTTAACAGAATGGGAGCTCGGAAGTGCCGGCAGCACGTCTGGAGGCACACGGAGAATCGCGGCCCGTGTGAGCAACGGGTAGAAGTAGCTGGAACCCAGTGAGCAAGGGGGTCGTGGCTCCCATGCGAACAAGACACCGACGGAAGACTGTTAGTCCATACCTCGGAGAGAGGAGAGTGGCCGGGCAGGGTTCACTTTGGCTTGGACACGAGGGGCAGGTGGGTAGAGAGAAGGGTCTCAGGGACTGTTCTGCCACTCTTAGGTGGCAGAACACCCCTTGTATTGGAAGGAAACCGTGGACCAGAGGATTGAGTTGCTTGGCCTAAGGGCTGCAGCTCCTAAGCTCTAGAACGAAGATGCAAAACCTCTCCCTTAGACTTGGACCCTATCTGGTCCCCCACCGCCCACAGGGGCCTCCCTCTGACTTTGGAAGAATCCGCAACACCTTACGTCCCCCGTCAGCCCTTTGTTGGGCAGTGCCTACACTTGCGAGCCTCGCGTACATTTTCTCGAGCAGAATTTCCGGTCAAAGCGAACTCCGATGTTGGTGTTGCCGATCGCTAAGGCGCTCCTCTGCGTCACGCTCCTGAGAAAACTTCCGAAAGACGGTATCTGGGTGTCGACGAGAATGAGACGTTGGAGACGCCAAAGAGAAGTTTCAGGAGTGGCTGTGAACGAGGCAGGGAAGCCTTTCCCATGCTGAGCCCCCATCTCCCAATTAGCATACGAAAACATTTTCAAAGGAAATAACCTTTACTAATAAAATGCGATAATCTCAATAAGACATTTCAGCGGGGGAATTATTAGATATTAATTCATGCCCAGTTGCACTGACAGCTCTCGGCCGTCAATGCAGGCCTAATAGCACACTAGGTGGGAATTAATATACCATAATTCACGCTCTGTCATGCATTATTGCTTAAATAAGATACATGAAGAATAACCTATTCTGGCGAGATAACTGGGATCCTCAGAATTCTCCCGGCCAAGTTATAAATAGTTAGGTTAGGATCCAGAATTTTTTGGTATTACTAAATTTGAAATAAATTACATATATGTATTCCCATCTGCAATTACTGTGAACATTTTTCTTAAGTACTACCATTAAGCTCAGTCATATTCCATGTTTTAAAATTGAACTTCAGCAAAATCGCATAATTCTCCCGAGACCAAAATAGACATTTCTTTCCTCCATATATAATTGTATCTGGTGCTGCGGCGTGTGTGACGGAGCGTATCCGGACGATGGCTTGGGAACCATGAAATGGGTCTGGCCCAGGAGGTATGAAATAGAAACAGTGGGGGGTCTGGGGGCCTACGGGATATCCTTGTTATGTTGACGAAGGGTTTGAGTCTCACTGGACAGCTACCGTGACTCACGATGCCTGTTTTCCTAGCAAGGGAATGTAGCAGGAAGCAATCCGTGTCTTCTAGAAGCTTCTGGCCTCCTGAGAGAATCAGGATGGATGTAGGTGATCAACTAACCTTGTCCTTACAGAAGAATACCTAAAAAAATGCTAAGACGAAGACCATGGAGTCCTTTGGAAAGGCCCCGTTGTCGGCAGAGTGGTAGACTCCCAGAGTTATTTTTTCAAATGTTTATTTTTGAGAGGGTGGGGAGGGGCAGAGACAGAGGGTGAGAGAGGGAATCCCAAGCAGGCTCTGTGCTGTCAGCGCAGAGCCCCTCGTGGTGCTTGAATTCATGAACCAAACCATGAGATCACGACTTGAACCGAAATCAAGAGTCGGGTGCTTAACCGCTTGAGCCACCCAGGCGTCCCAGGCCCCCAGAGTTATAAGATGAGTCACTAATAAACCATCCGTGTGTGTATCATATAGCTCCGGGCAACTTACTCTCTGCCAGTCCCCGGGACAGACACGGAGCACACCCAGAAGCCAGCAGCCTGGTGAGGGAGTGGGCACTTACAGATAACCACAGTGGCCATGTGACGCCAGCAAAAACCAGGGTCACGCAAGGGCTCAGAGGGAACCAGTGTGTGTCTCAGACCGGCGGGGGGGGGAATTGGATCACAGGTGACCCCTGCAAGAGTCTTCAAACAAAGGAATTAGGGGCACCCGGGTGGCTCAGTTGGTTGGGTGACCGACTCTTGACTTTGGCTCAGGTCTGCCTCTCAGAGAAAGAGAGAGAATGTCAAACTCTGGAGAGGTGTGGAAGACATGAGGACACCAAACTGAGGCTTTCTGCGAGTCTCTATGGAATGAGACGAGCATTACAAGGGGAAATTTTGTCTCGCTCTGTGATTCAAGGTTATGAAGGAGTGTGGTCCCGTATTGCCTAAACCATGGCACGCCTTGGGAAATACTGGGCTAGAACACAAAAACACAAAAAAAGGATCACTTCCGCATGTGCCAAAGATGGGCTATGTTATGATCTAAGTGAAAGAGGGGCAGCCGGGTGGCTCGGTCGGCGGAGCTTCTGACTCTCGCTTTTCGCTCAGGTCGGGCTCTCATGCCCCTGCGTCGGGCTCTCTGCTGACAGTGCGGAGCCTGCCTGGGATGCTCTCTCTGCCCCTCCCCCACTCGCACACGTGCTCTCTCTCAAAATAAATAAACATTAAAAAAAAAAAAGCAAAAAACAGAGAAATTGCCGAGCCACCGTGCATTTGTTCGGTGACTTTCTCGAAGATGCCGTCCCTCCTATTTCAAAGAACTCTTCGGTACACACGCTCTGGTCTTACCGCTTTGGCTCAAACAGGGGGGAATCCCCAGTCCTGCCCCTGCCGCCTGGCGTAGTCCCAGCTCGAATGAGAAGGTCTTACACCCAAGAGCTGTCCTTGTGCCAATGAACTGTCTGCAAAGGCGTCTAGATCATTCCTCGAGGCGGCTCCCACCACAGGAGGGAAGCAAGGACAGGCCATCGGAATGACACCTTCTGGGGAGTGCAGTGCTGCCCGCTGTGTGGGGTCCGCCGAGGGCACAGCACGCAGCCTGGCTTCGACGAAGCGTCTGTTGGTTCTCCAACACGCGTCCTGGCACGAGCTCCCCGTCTTTGTTCTCTCACGCATCTTCCCTCTGGATCCTTCCAAAGGCACAGCCCGAGCAAAGGACTTGGGTGCAGAGAGTTTATTTGAAAAAGGTTCCCGAAGCCAAGAGTCGAAGGAGCAGGGAGGATCCGAGAAGAAAGGGATAAAAGCCAGAGAAAGTGATGGAGCTGGTCGCCGCTATCTAGGGGCCGGTCCGGGAGCCAGGCAGGACGCACCCGGTATTGTCCGGTCACAGAATGAAGCAGGGGGATCACTAGTCTCCCGCCCCCCCCAGGTGGAGGGTCAGCCCTGGTTGGGTCAGGACGACCCCCTGGACTCGAAGGCTGTGCCCGCACCAGAGTTGGGGCAGCTGGTCACGCTTCCAGGCACACCTGAGGCCGAAAACCGTAGAGGTGGCCCAGGCGTGCGGGCGTGGGGCACAGAACCGTCTACTCCCCCTGCGCTGGATTAGCGGGGCCAGGGGGGTGCGGCTCAGGCCCCCAGAAAGCTAAAGGCCTCCCTGCATCCTCCCCAGCGCTGAGAAACGCGGAAGCCACTGGAAGGATGCACCCCAAAAAATGGCGTTCTGTACCCTTCCCCCGGTGGTGCGAGAGGTGGGGGCCCAGGAGAGGGCCAGGGAAGGAACGCGTGAACCGTGCCCGCGCCTTTGACCTCCCCCAGGCTGCAGCCAGGTGACCTCTCCACATTGCTGAAGTGGAGGCACCGGTGGAGACTGCAGGGGGTCAGGGGGGACAGCGGTGGAGGGGGAGTTCCCCATCGAGCCTCCCTACCCGCTCCCCTCCCCGGCTTGTCTGAAAGGGCTGCAGAAAAATGTCAATCGTCAATCGTCTCCTAGCTGTTACTTTGCTAACCCAATCAATCCATAGGAAAGGAACAGATTAAACGGACTGATCCTCCTATATTTAATGATTGCCGCGATTGGACCGGGATGTGTTTCTCAGGAAGCATTGGTCGCAAGCTATCGATACAGTCTTTCAGTCCCGCCTTGCTGGGGGTTGGGGCTTTCGGGCTCCCCAAGAGGGCCGGGCTCGGGGGATTCCTGAGCTCACCAGGCAAGAGCAGGAGACGACCCTTCTTCTCTCGTGGGCGGCTGGGTTTGACTCTGGACCTGTGGATTTTTCGGCAGATGTAGCTTCCTGCACCAACGATCCCCTGACTTCCCGCCCCACCTTTGTGATTTCTGGAGAGGTCTCTGCTAATCGCAAGTTCTGAGACAAAACAACTTCTCTGGTGAAACTGGTCACTCTTTGCAATGCGTTAGGTGGAATGATAGTGTCAGGTACCGGGTTTGGAGGGTTGGTTTTACACGTTTCATTGGAACCAGGAGGTTGAGGTTATTACTTCTCTGGTGCGTGATGCGGACACTGGGGTACAGAGACGTTAAGGGATTGTCTGAAGTCACACAGCAAGTCCGAGGCAGAGCCCGGACGCAAGCCTACCTCGTTAGAGGACACACACTGAGCGATTCGCAATGACACGGTGCTAATAAAACTCACGCGTGTCATCAGATACTGTGCGTGATGGGTCTCTGCCCCGTGATGACATTGGACGGAGATGCCAGACTTTACGGCAGCTTCAGTCTTGTTTGTCCCTGAGGTGACACTGTCTCTCCAGCCTTGAGGCAAAGTCTCCACGACAGCCCGATTCCATCTGGCATTATCGCCGGAACACCCACTCCACGCTCTACGTCTTGTGTCTCTCCGTGTCTGCGTCTCTTTGTGTCTCTGCCTCTATCTCTGTCTCTCTATCTCTCGGCAGCTGAGAGTCTGGACCTTTCTTTTATTTTTTTAATTTTTTAATAGCTTTGAGAGAGAGGGAGAGAGAGAGACAGAGTGTGAGGCAGGGAGGGGCAGAGAGAGAGGGAGACACAGAATCCGAAGCAGGCGCCAGGCTCTGAGCCGTCAGCACAGAACCCAATGCCGGGCTCGAACTCGTGAACCACGAGATCATGATCTGAGCCGAACTCGGACGCTTAACCGACTGAGCCACGCAGGCGCCCCTGAAACTTTCAATTGAACACACATTCTAACTACCCATGTTTTAAAGGCCTCTTTCGTATATTCACCAAATAACCATTTACCAAAGACCTACCAGAGGCCAGCCACGATGCTAAGAGAAACAAAATGACACGGTTCCCGCTCTCAGGAAATGAAGTCTCATTTCTGCAAATGCACACAGACACCTGCACCGTAGTCTAAGTCCTGTGACAGGTGGCCCAGGGGGCCACATGCTCGGAAGTCTTCACGGAGGAGGTGGCATCTGTACTAAGCTTTGAAGAGTATGTGGCAATAGCCGGTTGGAAGAGGGCTTGCATTCAAGGAGGATTTGCGTCTTTTTTGAAAGCCTGGTTTTTGCTTTTGCTGGTTAGGGTTGGTTGGTTGGCGCATGGGGGCGGAACCCGGCGGGGGGACGGGCAAAGATGCCAGGGGGTGAAGACCAGGAAACGAGACCAGAAGGGTTAAGCAAGTTTGCCTTCCACCCAGGCACTGGGCTCCGTGGAAGGATTTTAAGCATCGCAGAGACAGGAAGCTTATGGCTTGTAGCAGAGTCTGACCTCAAGCCCTCAGGCTGTGGTTCAAGACTTGCCAAGCAATACCCATCTGGGAGGGCAGCTGGGAGGCCTGACGGAGAGGGGTGGGGAGTGAAGTGCTTGTTGCCAGAGCCAGGCACACAGTAAGTGCTAAATAAACTCCGGCTGCTTTTGTGATCCAAGTTGCGTTTTATTTTATTATATTTTATTATTTTACTTTATTTTTAAAGATTTTTTAAAAGAATTTTTTTTAACATTATTTTTATTTATTTTTGAGAGACATAGAGACAGAGTGTGAGCAGGGGAAGGGCAGAGAGAGAGGGAGACACAGAATCCAAAGCAGGCTCCAGGCTCCGAGCCATCAGCACAGAGCCCGATGCGGGGCTCGAACTCACAGACCGTGAGATCATGACCGGAGCTGAAGTCTGCCACTTAACCAACTGAGCCACCCAGGCGCCCCATATTTTTAAGGATTTTTTAAAAGTTTATTCGGTTTTGAGAGAGAGAGAGCAAGCGGGGGAGGGACAGAGAGAGAAGGAGACAGAGAGGGAATCCCAAGCAGGCTCCTCGCTGTGCACGGAGCGCTCTGTGGGGCTTGAACTCGGGAAGCGTGGAATCAAGAGTAGATGATTAACTGACTGAGCCACCCAGGCGCCCCCCTGATTTGCAGTTGAGAAGGCCCCTTCAGGGAGGGGAACCGCTAGGGTCCTGCGGCCAGAAACGCCAGGTGCCCCAGCTAACGCTGCCTGCCGCAGGGGAAGGCGACACCGAGGAGCAGGGATGTTACAGGGTCAGGTCGGCAGTCAGCAATTAGAAGTGGATGAGGGAGAGACGGACGTCCTGCCAGTCTCTGGTTTGCTGACGGGGTAGACAGCGGTGTCACTCTCTGGGGACAGTTACTACGGGAAATGTCACAGGCTTGGGAGGGAATGGAGAAGTGTTGGGTTTCGGGGGCCGATGGCCCACCGCTGACGCTGCCTTGGAAGGTTCTGGGCCTGGCAGGGTCTGGACTCCTGGTAACGTCCTCCTCTCCAAAGGGCTGAGAGCCCCTCCCAGCCCGGGGGGCAAAATTTGTTCTCTTGTATCTTCCAGAGAAAGGCCCTCGGGTCAGGGTTTAGAGACCCCTGTCCATCACCTAAGGAGTCCCCAGATCAGACGGTCACCACCTCCCAGAAGCTTCTCAGACCTCTCCCAGCCCAGAGCTCTCTCTCCCCTTTATCCTTACAGCACGAGCTCTTTTGGGGGGCCATTGTATCATGCCTGCCTCAGGCCTGGGGTCTGTCGGCAGCTCACTGCCGGATGAGAGAACCCCGCCCCCCCAAGAAGGCTCTGGGACTTTCTGCTTTGTCCTCTGTGTCTGCAAAAATGGGGACCTCGCTCGGCCCACTCGGAGGGGGACGTCTGACCAGGGGGGCAAGCCTCTGTGGGGCCCCCGAGCTGTCTGCCTGGAGCTCACAGGGCCGGCCTGGGGTGTCGGGGAAGCAGGCTTTCGGGGAGCCCCTCCCTCCCTCCACGGGGCTTCCAGAAGTGGAGGCGCGTTTAGCTCACCCCATCTCCTGGTTTGTAAACACAGCATCGCATCGGAGTCCCATGCTCTGAGAAGGTGGAACCCACCGAGGGGCCGACTCCTTTTATGGCTGGAAGCGCCCCCCCCATCCTGACCTCCCCGATTTCATTCTTGACTCTCTCCCGCCCCACCGCATTCCTGAGCATTTGATCTATGGTCTATAAGTAGACGTAATAAAATGCCAAGTTTCTTTAAAAAGAAAATCTCACCCCCCTCCCCCCCCCCCCCCCCCGAAGAGAAGATGTAACTTGTGGATCGGCCAATAACAAACAACAAAGCTCGGCTCGCCGGTGTGGGGCTGGGGCCCGTCGCCCGCCTGAAGTCTCAAAGTCCCCGAGTCCCTGCCTGGGGCTCGGTTTCTGCTAATCATTTCTCTCTTAACCTGTATTTATTTTCATTTTGCTAAAGGAAGCCACAAATAATTTCAGAGTAACATGAAAAGCCCGAGCTAAAAGGCTCCCTTCTCTCCCCTAGCGACTCCCGCTTCAGCCAAGAGGAGGGTCTGGTGGGGAGTTGGTCACTTCTGGCTCGTGAGTGTGACCCGTCCAGGTGGCATCGGACGACGCTGGTCCTTTACTCTGGGGGAGAGTGGGAGGGGGCATGGCCCGGACTCCCCATCAGCCTAGACCGTCTGCCCCTTTCTTTAAAAAGAAAAAAAAAAAAGCTTATTTATTTATTTTGTGCGAGAGAACAGGAGCAGGGGAGGGGCAGAGAGAGAGACAGAATCCTAAGTAGGCTCCATGTCCAGCATGGAGCCCAACATGGGGCTCGAACTCAGGGATCGTGACGTCATGACCTGAGCTGAAGTCAAGAGTCAGTCAATTATGACTGAGCCGCCCAGGCGGCCCCTCTGCCCCTTTCTGACCAAGGACGTGAGCCTCCTTCCTTGCCGGAGGGCTAGTAAATGATCCCCTAGTCTATTCCCTTGTCAGACCTCAGCCTCTCCTTCTAGAAAGCGATGGATGGGAATCGGCTTCCTATCAGAAGGGTGGGCATGTATCAGGGGCGCCTGGGCGGCTCCGTCGGTTAAGCCTCCAACTCTGATTTTGGCTCAGGTCATGATCTCACGGGTCGTGAGTTCAAGCCCCGTGTTGAACGGGGCTTGCTTAGGATTCTCTCTCTCCTTCTGTCTCTTCGATCCTCCCCTACTCATGCTCTCTTTCTCAAAGTAAATAAATAAACTTAAGAAAAAAGAAGGGTATGCATCTTTAAGTGGATGAGAAAGAGGGGGGCAGGGAACCTCTAGAGCCCTCGTTCTCCTGGCTTGATTGCCAGGAGACTCCAGGCGTGACGGGTGCGACCCGCCGTGCTGTCTCCCACCCCTTCCGTAAGGCCTGCCCAGACCATCGGCCCGGGACCTGCCCTCGCCCTCCCTTGGCCTCCATGATTAATTCTATATACGATTCTTTGTCTATAACAGAGCTTCTCAAGCTGTGCCCTATTGACATTTGGAACCGAAGAATTCTTAATTCTTCACTTAATTCCTTGTGCATCACGGGATGCCGAGCACCCCTGGCCTCTATGCACTAGGTGGCCAGTAGCTCCTCCCCCTAGCTGTGACAACCAGAAACTTCTCCAGACATGACCCAGTATTTCCAGGGGTTGGGGTGGGGATGGGGGGGGGGGTGCAGAGTTGCCCCAGGTGAGAACCAGGGTCTCCTTGATTGCATTGAGCTGTATTAATTATTTGTCATTTGCACTAACTCTGAGCTCCCTCCCAGCCACGCCAGGTCTATTCATTTCTGTGGCGCATAGTGGGTGGGTGGCACTGGCAGGAGCTATGGTAGGTCCCGGGTCAGGTGGGCCTTTTGCGCTTTGGGTACCATAGTCCTCCTTTTGGATAAATATTCGTTCATCGCTGATGGGTGCCGGGCACCTCTGTTCTGGGGACTCACTGAAGAACGGGGACACGGGGCTTTCAGTGGTACACACCTCCCAGTGGGAGCAGGCCGGCAAGGGGAGATGAGCAATAACTAAATGGACACGTGAGTACGATAATTCCCAGCCACGGTCAGCTCTATACGGAGAAATTTAAAGGGCCGAAGACAGAGAGTGCATAGAGCAGAAGTGTCTCAGAGGGGTGGCAGGGCGACCTCTCTTGGAAGGTGACATGTGAGCCGTTTTGGGAACTTAGTGGGAAGGAGAAGTACTTCTTTTTATTTTATTTTTTTTAATTTTTATTTGAGAGAGAGAGAACAGGCGGGGGAGAGGGGCAGAGGGAGAGAGAAAGAGAATCCCACGCGGGCTCCACGCTCAGGGCGGAGCCCGGCGCAGGACCCCATCTCACAGCCCCGGGATGGGGACTGGCGCCAAGACCAAGAGCCGGATGCCTAACCGACGGAGCCACCCGCGTGACCCCAAACCTCAGTGGGAAAGCGGAAGTATTCTATAAAGTATTCATCTTTGCTTTCTCACCTGTCTCCCAGCGTTTGGCACTTGGTAGGTAAATATTAAATATTTATGGGTAGAGCGATTTCTCTCTCCTCTCCATGCAGGGACAGGCGGGGTGGCAGACAGTCACCACCCTCTAAGCTCTAGCGGCAGTTCCGGAAGGACCAGCCAGCGGAGGGGACGTGAGCACGCAACGTTGGTGGACAAAGTCTGAATCAACCCTCCGATCGCCCTGTCGCCACCCGCTTCTATTTTTACAAAGTGAGTGTCTCTAAAACAGACGAGGCAGCAATCTCCCCTCCAAATCAATCATTTAATCGCACCTCCATCATCATCGTCACTGAAAACCCGAAACCGCTTCTCTCCCTCCACCCTGGCCGTTTCCCAGCCCAGGTGTGAACCCCAGGACTGACTGCGGAGGCGGGGGGGGGGGGTGGAAATACGCGAGCTTCCCACCCAGATCTACCTTGCCGATCAAATGTGGACAGGGTAACGTTACCATTGTGCCCGGATAAGAAGGTCCCCATTCCGGCCCCCACCCCGCAGCAGGGGGGAAGGAAAAAGAGCTTAATCATTAATAACCCTAACTTGCATTTCTAGAGCCTTGAAAATGAGAATTTTGCCCTTTTTTCCCTGGGAGTAAATTGGGTCAGAGTGTTCCCAGAATTTACATTTCAATTAAAAATACAA